>OU343225.1:15020984-15096100 GCA_910596185.1 Chrysanthemum makinoi | reverse complement strand
TTAAACTATGCATGCATACACTTAGAAATAATTATGGAAGTAAAGTAATACGCAAACAAAACAATTAAGGAATATAACTAGTTAGCACTAAGAGTGCTTAGGCCATATTAATCATAAACCAATTAAATATTCAAAGGTATGAAATACATGAATTGAAAGTAAAGAAAATATAAAACGCTAATGCTTATCGTAGGGAGTGATTTCTCCTGAAGATGCTCCATATGCCCTCTTTGGACCTTCCTTTAGCTTTTCCCACGCTCTCGATAGTTGTTGTGCTGGAATGGGATGATTAGAAATGCCGAATTGCGGGTATTTATAATGTGATCCGGGTTACGGCTGCACTAATATAGAGTTACCAGAACCTTCTATTTCTTCAGATTTTGCACTAGATGGGTTACGCGCAACCTAAGGATTGGTTACCATAGTCTTCAATAAAACTTGGTTACTACCAGAAGTCGGATGGAGTAGTTACGCTGAATTATCACCGCGTGGATCCTCATTTGACTCCATAGAGTTACGCCAGAACCTCGGGAGAGTTACTAACCTTCCTCGATGAGTTGCTTTTCGAGTCATGCAATAGTTACTACAGAATGTGAGAGATGAGTTCGCTGCACCTCCAAAATCCCGATACTATGATAAATCTTTTAGATAATTCTTCAATTCCGCCGGCCTTTAGCTCTAATGCTCAGAATTAATTCGAAAGTGGAAAACAATGGAAAACAAGCTGCAAATACATATAAATGATATAAATTACAAGCATTATCGGGGAAATTGACACTTAATATTCGTAACTATTTGATGTTATCATCGAGCCTCGCATAAAAAGTGGTGACCCTAAAAACATTAAGATACCGTGCATGATTGGGTACTCATATAGGATCACACTTACATGACTATGACACCCATGAACATAATGTCTAGACTCTATTACAACCGATCATGAGCCTAAAAGTTAGGACCTACAGTGACCTCTTTTACCCTAGGAAAGTGAGTAACTATGTTGAGAGGTTAAAGGATTGCATGTCTTCGTGAGGTAACTTCATATATAGGTGTGATTTCATGATCTTGAAAATGTTGGACATCATTGACGGTTTTTAGAGATGTGATACTGGGGAAACCATTTATTGAGGAATCTAAGATGGTTTATGATCAAGAGGAAGGAATAGCCAAGGTTTCAAATCCGGCCGAAAGTGTGTTAATATATAATGCCCTACAAAAATAAGAAGTTTGAGGGTATTGATGATTTAGATGTAGACAACATTTCGGCCTTTGAAGTAGATTGTAAGAACAAAGTTTACTACACCATTGTCTAGAGTCAGCCCTCAATATTCAAGTGATGAGAGAAGAGTTAGAAATCATAAGGCCTCTAAGATTAGGGGAACGTAGGGGCACGACTTCGAGTCTAGCTACAAGACTCTTAAATAAAGAAAAGCGCTTTGTGGGAGGCAACCCATGCTTAATTGTTTGCTTGTTTGTGTGTCGTGATATCATTTATTGATTGTTTATTCTCATGTTTAAATTTGTAAAAATGCTTTATTTTGTCTTTAACCTCGCTTAAATTACATATAAAAGTATTTTACAAAGGATAAGTGTAGGAGGATTACATAAGTTTTCAAAAAGAACGCGGAACATGAGAATTACAATTATTAAAAAGCTATACATGTGTGCTTGTTTGAGTCAAATGCTTGTATCGAGTCATAATGGATGTTTTGGTGAAAGTTTTCCATTCTAAAGATATTAATTTTCCGTAATTTTTCCAGAAAATCGCACCGGCCATTGTGATCACAAATTGACGCAACGTCAGATGAGTAGAAACAACTGCCTAACTTTTTCTCGCTTTTCTCGTAGCTACTTATAAATTTTGGGAATTTTCTAGGCCTTAATTTTCCGTGAGAACCTCGTAAACATCCATTCCACAAGCATTATATCCTAGTTTAGTAGAGTCATATATATATCGCTACACGATTTTACGCTGAAGGTTTCGCTTTATTTTTCTTCAAGTGTGCAGGTTTTATTTATCAAGAAGAAAATACATAAGATTGGAAGGAGCTTTTCACGCATACATTCTTCTTGAAGAAGAATTTAACCACTACTTCACACGGATCCTACCGAGCTAATCAGGAGAGTATTAGTTTCTTTCATTTTTAATTACCTTCCATTATCATAACTTTGATATTTTCGGGAACATTGGGGACAATGTTCAGTTTAAGTGTAGGGAGGGAAAATAAAATGGGAACTTTGAAACTTTGCTTATCCTTGACTATTAGCCTTGTCCAATTTCATTTGTGTAATAAACCATGAGAAATATCGGTTAGGGTAATTTTGGCACCAAATTTAAAAATTTTCATGACATGTAGGAGTGGGCCATTAGTCTTAATAAAGTGTCTAATGGATAGGAAGTTATATGAGTAGCACAAAACCCTTTATCACTTAAATTCCACCCAAAATGTAAGGATCGCCTCTAGATTTGTAGGAATTAAAGCATTCCACTTTAATACTTCAAGTGTGTACCGGTAGTATAATAGATTCTAGAACTTGTTTTGTGATGCATTCCGAGATCTCTAGCGTAGACTACACTTGTGTAGTTAGGAATAACTAAATGGTAAGAGGCATTAGGATAACCCTTGTTTGATACCCGTATTATAATTACTTCTTCCAAATCGGTTGAGTAATTCCCCCACACCCTTGTGTTGTACTCATCTTTAGTACACGATACCCTAGTTAACCCTCGCCCTATCCTTTTCGCTGGGTTCTCGTAATGTTTCTTTTCCGAATATCAATGAAGAGCATTGTTTACAATCCACCCCCAAATGTACACCCAAATCGCCTTAGCCTACCTTGTATTCCACTTTTAGTGAATTATTGTTATCATACTAAACCCTTAGTTCAATTATCTAGTTGCTTGCATAAGTTGCTAAGTCGAGTCATATCCTTTGTAAACGGTTTTGGGACGATTGGGACTCATGGGAAAAGTAAAATTTTATGAAGTGACGGGAAGGAACGTTAAATTCAAATTCCCTTTATTTATGTAATAATATACTCCAAGTGTTTTGATCTTTTCAATTCGGGTCAAATTAGTGTTGTGAGTAATAAAACTCAAGTGTAAGGATGTGCCTATAAATCCCTATTATTTTGATGTTATCATAGAGGATGGTAGAGTAAAAGTGTATGGAAAAAAATAGAAAAAAAAAGAAAAAGAGAAAAAAAATAGAGTGTAGAAAAAAATGAAAAAACATACGGGCTACCATCCTACATCTATCTTTAAATTTATGTTTGTTTGTTTCAATTTATCTACAGTTTAGAGTGTCGAGTCTTGGCTTAGCAACGCCATTCTTCTCATGCTTGTAACATAAAATTTTTTGACTTGCCACCACTAAATCGCCTATCCCACCAAACCCTTTGTTTCCCTACCGTAAGCCTAACGTTACAACCCTTTAAAACACCTCTTGGATAGTTTTTCCTAGGTGTTTATGCCAAAGCGATGGAGGTTTGATCTAGTCTCAAGCCTATGGTAATCTATGTACTAGGACCGTTAATGAGTGTTTATCTTCCATTTCCAACTTGATATATTTCATATACACCATGAGATGAGAGTATCCTAACACCACTTGTGAGGTGCTAGTATGTAATTTCCGTGCTTGTTATGACTTTTGTGTGGCTTATAAGTGTTATGAATTGTTCTAAACTAATGCTTCATGACCCCTAACTTAAAAATTAATTAGCTAAAAGCACTTTTGTATCAACAAGTGGCGCCATCCGTGGGACCATTCACTAAGAACTAAGACTAGAATGACTTGCATGGAAATCACGATCGCAGTTTATTCCATCGAAAGAATGCGCACAAAGCTCAGCCTTCCGCTGCATTCTCGACAACCACTATCTGCCAAAAACAAGGGTCAGGCTCGAACTTGGTCTACCCATAAGGAACCGCCGCCGGGACAACCCAGCCACCACAACCACTACCAAGACAAAGGGGATCCATCAAGACCGATCTACTCACTCCCATCAAACCAGATTCAGAGACCGACTTGACAAAAGCACCTGATAAAGATAAGGACACAGCGTACAGGCTTAATACCCTCGCCCTAGAAGCGGGTCGCGACCTAATTAACACCAATGATTTCAGATCCCAAAATTATGAAACCTTTGACCGCCTCATGCAAGAGGAGGCTAGAAAAGGTCGGTCTGAGTTACAAACCCTCACTCAGCTTTGACTCCCAATACTAAACCTCACCATCACAGCCAGGAGAAGCTGCAGAGACAACCGCATCTCCTCGTGTTTAAGAATCGAAAAGGATCGAGGATGATGAGGCATCCCACTCTCATCACTTGAGTGATAGTGATGAAGGTGAACGGCCACTGCTGTTCATGATAGACCTGGGTAGTCCGAAGTGCATGATGGTGATCGGGCGGTATCCCAAGTGAAAGTCCTTCCCGCCCGCACTCGAGATAGCCGCGAACGCCGAAGGAAGAAAAACTCGCCCTCCGATAACTCCTCCTGACAACGAGGATAGTGATACAGACATTGGAAGTCCGTATAGACACAATGACCAAGAGGAGGACATGTCTCTCCCATGGCGTCAGCGGTCAAAGGTGGACGTGCTCACTAGACGCATTAGCGACAAAAACAAGAAGAGGCGCGATGCCCTAATGTCAAGACCTATGATTTTAAACAGTGATCCGCACGCATCACCTAAAATTTTTGAATCACGCAACTATTGAGAATTGGCCACAACCGCAGTGGTGCCATATGTTTAATTCCACACTAGTGGAAGCCGCTGAACTGGGTTTAACAAACTCACCTAATAAGTATAAATGGTTTTGAAGAATTAAGAAAGCATGCTCCGCCTAAATTTTACTCAACGAAAAGCGCGCTAAAAACCCTCGTCAATCCTGCGCTGTAAAGCAAATCGCCAAGGAGAAACTACGCAGCCATTCATGGAGCTGCTTAAAGATGAATGCATGCAAGTTAAAGCATGCCCTAAGTGCTAAAAATCTCCTGCTTCATGAATGGAATTAATAACCCGTAACTCATCAAGAGATTGAATGACAAGATTCCTCAAACTTTTGATGAACTCATGAAACGCTTCAGGTCCTTCGTCTAAGGAGAAGCCGCCGCGCGGATAGCAAAAGAAACTCCTCCAACTACCTACACAGAACAACCTCGAGACAGCCCAATGACCGGAGTAGCAACCGTAATAAGCTATCGCGTCGTGGGAAGCGAGAGATAACGACGATACACCCCACGACAAAACCCCAAAGGAAATATCAGCGACGTAAGGGGCAAACTTCCCAAGCACACAAATGCGCACCCCTGAGGATCGGCGCTACTGAATGGATATTGTGACTACCACGCAGAAGGGCACACCACTAATGAATGTGTCCAATCAAGGCCAACTCATTGACAAGATGGTCAAAGAGGCGATTGGACCATTTGGTCAAGCATATTAAAGAAGGAAAGGACAAAACGTAAGAGTGGCAATAAGAAAGAGACACCTAAAAATAAGCCCGACACCATTTACATGATACAATCATGGCAATGTCACAAGGCGTAAGGTCACTAGGATTTTTCACGCGGAAAGGAGATCTCTTTCCCCACCTTAATCATGCGGACAACGCAGTTGGTGGACCCACTCACTATAGAGATAAGCTGGGGTCACGATATCCACCGCATGTATGTTGATGGTGGAGCTTCTCACACATCATGTAATGCAGCATTGTTTCAAACGACAAGGCCCCAAATAAAAAGTCAAGCATCCCTACGTAACAAATATTGGACCGGTTTTACAGTGAGAAGATATGGCCTATGGGCAAATACGACAATTGCCAAAGATTGGAAACGGAGCACTCAAGAACGCCCGATGGAATTCATGGTGATTAAATCTCCTCGCCATACAATGGCATTATTGGGAGACTGGAATATCGCCTATGCGAAGCAGCTGCTATCAATACCAAGATGGGATGCTTAAATTCTAAAGGAAGGTGGTATTGTTACTCTTTACAACACCACTATACCACACAGAGAATGCAACATGATTGCATGCGAGATCAAGCACCAACTCCAAAGACAACAGACAACCGAGTTCCAAATCAAAGTAGCAATTCACCCTAATACCAAACAGAAGTATCCATCGAGGTTCATTGTCTGACAACAAAGAAAACAACCGTATGTGCACCTCGCGAAGAATTTGATATTTTGCATGGGAGCCTAAACACATGACAGAGTACCACGTCTCAACGCAGCATAAACCGAACTGACAGGATACGCACCCATACGCTGAAGAAGCGCCAAGCCCCTAGGCGCGAAGCAATCTTGGCAGAGGTACAAAACTGGTAGAGGCAGGATCATGCGGAAGATACCATGACCGGCTTTCAATCCAGCCATGGTAAAGAAGATCGACTATACCGCTAATGTGTGTAGACTTCACCGCATTAACAAAGCATGTCCACAAGATCGCTATCCTTTACCGTGAGATAGATTGGAAAATAGAGTCTCTGGTATGATATCCATTGAAGTGCTTCCTCGACGCTGCATAAGGGATATCATCAAATCCAAATGGCTAGGAGGACGAGGAAAACCGCCATACAAGCTAAGGTGTTTATCACACAAAATGCCCTTCGCTTGAAAATGCAGCCACCTACCGAGGTTAAGGATAACGCTTTCGAAAAACAGGTGGCCGCAACCTAGAGGTCTATGTTGATGACCGTCATAAAAGCCATACCGAAGATGAACTAGTGCGGACATCGAGGAAACGCTCAAAACTCTAAGAGAGATCAATATGAAGTCAATCCTAAGAAGTGTACCTTCTAAGCCATCAAGGCATGTTCCTTGGATACCGATAACCCCGACGCATAAAACCATGCCTTAAAAGACAAAGCGTCATCGAACTTCCTTCACCGCCAAGACGCTGAAAGAAGTCCAATCTCTCAACGGAAAGTTGGTCGGCTTTAAAATGTGTTCTTATCCAAATCGCCAGAAAATCATCACGCTTCTTTCAAAACACTCAAGAAGTGTATAAAGAAAGGTGATTTCAGATGGATTCACGAGGCGGAAGAGGCCTTCACTGCCTTAAACAACGTCCCGCAACGCCCCAACACTTGTCGACTCTCACCGTAGAAGAGCTAATCATGTATTTGTCTGCGATCATGCTAGCCAGTCAAGTTGTTACTCTCACGATAGGGACTCAAGACAAACTCCCATCTACTTCGTAGCAAGGCACTCAGAAGACGAGATGAACTATAGTGCCATGGAAAAATTAGTTCTCGGGCGCTGGTATTTGTGCCGCAAACGCCGCAGTACTTCCAAGCACACCCAATAGCGTAATCACGGATCAACCCATCAAGCGCATCATCTCCAAACTTGACGCGATCGTAGATCTGCAGAAGGAGTGTATTGCTAGGTGAGCACAACATCTCATACGCACCATGCATCGCAATCAAAGGGACAGATTCGGCGACTTCATCATTGAAAGCCGCATACGACGGAGATATCCACACCAATTAAGACCGAACCGCAAGATCCATGGATCTTGTTTACGATGGATCCTCATGCATTGATGGCTCGTGAGCGGCCTCATTCTCACAAATCCGCAGGGAATGGAATTCACTTACGCGATCAGCGCTTTGAATTCACAAAGAACAAACAATGAGGCAGTAGTACTAAGCCCCTCGCCACTGACTACATTGCAAATAATGGGTGTACGTGAACCTAGAGGCAAATGGATTCCCGCCATGGCCAACCACGGTTGGGTGAATACGTGGCCAAAGAAGATAATATGATCCACACTTTGATAAACCCAAGACGATAAAAGCTTTGATAGGTTCACTATAAAGCAAGTTCCAGAGGGGAAAACCGCAAGGCGGATGCACCGAAAGCAAGATTGCTCGACAAGCTTTGACATCTATCAAAGCAAGTGCTGGTGGAAACACTAAAAAGCAAGTCAATTTCAGAGATGGAAATCTCCACGATAATAGAGGAGGAAGATCCTACATGGATGACACCGATAATGGACTTCCAGAGCAAGGGAACATTACCCCAAGAGCGTATGAAGCTCATAGGATACGCCGCACAAGCAAAGATTCGAACTGCGAGACAACATATTGTACCGACGTTCTTCCTGCACCATGGCTCCGCTGTTTCCGCCTTTACAAGCAAATTACGCGACGAGAAATCCATGAAGGTTCATGCAAGATGCACTCGTGACCACGGTCCATTGTGGCACGCGCCATGCGACGGATACTACCGCCGACCATGCACCGCGATGCACCGGACTTAATAAGGAAGTGCAACGATTGCAAGTTCATAGACCCGCCCCACGCCAACCACAAAGACGAAGCTAACCCCAATAACTTCACCATGGCCATTCTACAAGTGGGTATTGACATTCGCGGGCCCTTTTTCCTATCGCAATGTGGACTAAAATTTCTCATAGTCGCCATAGACTACTTCACCAAATGGATCGGGTTTAAGGAAAGTGGTAACAATCACCGCAACCAGTGAAGCGCTTCGTATGGAAAACATTGTATGCCGCCGCCTCCTGGGAAATCATCTCGACAACGGAAACAATTTGATAACCCTTTTCAGTGGATCGGGTGAGAAGCTTAACATAGCACAACACTTTGCGTCAGTTAAGCATCCACAAACCAACGGCCTAGTGGAACGAGCGAATTGAAGCTTGGGTGAAGAAATTAAGGCACGCCAGAAAAGCACAGGAAGATGGGTAGAAGAGTTATCACATGTCTTGTGGGCGACCGCACTCAATCCGCATCAAAGATCGGCGCATAATCCTCTTCTTTAGTCTATGGGATGGGCGTCATACCGCGAGATCGCATGCCAACTATCCGCGACCGCCAAATCAACGCGCAACCATGATGACGATAGGCGATCGACTTAGATCCGCCAAGAAAGAGCGCTGAACGCGCAGCCTATAATGAAGCAAAATCAAAGTCAAGGATGAAAGGATACTATGATGCTAAAGTGCTAATGTTTCATTCCTGTGTGATTTTGTCACAAGGCTAATGACGCGAGCCACTGAAGACACGTAAGCTTGGACCAGTGGGAAGGACCCTATGAGGTTACCGGCACTAGGAACAAAGGCCACATAAACTGAGGCTTGGATGGTCGTGAATTGCCACGCGACATGGAACGCCCAGAACCTCAAGAGGTGCTATCTATGGAATGGCTACTACCTAGCCGACAGACGCCTCCTCGCACTTCCAAAGGCTCCAATAAACATCTATGCATTTACTTTTTTTTTGCTTAGAATAATTGTCTTGTTTACTTATTATAAAAACTTGCAAGTATCAATAAAACGCAGTGGTTTCTAGCTAACTCCGCGGCATATTTGTTATTTCCATATACTCTATGTCTTAACAACCTTTTATTTCTTGCCCAATGGCGCGTATGCACCACCATAACAAACCCACGATGGTAAAAGGATAAGTTCACCCACTAAACAACTTGTTGAATAAGAGGGTTGCAAACCCATCAACACTGATCACGATCCTTGTTATCAAGACGCTGGAATAAGTTTTGTACACCTCCTACGACGGATGCGCAACAACCACACACGCACGCTAACAACCTTGGAACTAAAATACTTGATTCCAAAGTGATATTTAAAGTACGCTGCATATCACAACATACCCACTATGCCACAAACGCTACAGATGCAACCACTTAAGTATATTACAACTTTCATACATGAGCTCAACAAGATATATTTTCATTAGATAACCACGAAGTTATTACAAAGGTTTGTTACTTTACAATACATAAACCTACCAGCTATTACAATGCTCAAGGGGAGAGCCACTCACGCTTTTTCGACTCTTAATCTCGCTCAAACTCTTTAACAAATCGTAATCTTGACGAGATAATGTCGACATTCACAGGCACCCGGCCGTAACAGGGAGATGCGCCGCACCAACACCACACAAAATGGCTTTACCCTTGACACCCTTCTTCTTAGCGAGCTTGGCATGAGCTTCCGTGACTGCTGGTCAATCCGGACTTTTTCCAGCGCAAACGGTTCAAGATATCACGAGGGCTAACAAAAACAGTACCCTTAACTGAGATTCGTGGGCTTCAAAAGTAATCGGATTGCACCTTCAGATCCTCGAAGGTGCTTTGCCAAAGTCAACCCTCCATTATTACCCCATCGGATAGTCTTGGTCACCCAATTCGTAAATCATTGAAACTCTAGAGACTTCAACCGCTCCATGGCGCATACCAACTCAAGATATGCTCACAAGCATTATACCCGTGCACCTTCTCCAAAGGCACATTTAGCGGCACCCTCATGTAGTTTTTCCATCGCTGCCTTACCACGCCCAGGCGCATTGAACAACCCCCGAACGCTGCCTACCACTTCCTTGATTCCAGCAGTAGTAAGCCAAAGAAGGCGAAACCATGGCCTATGAGCCACTCTACGCTCGCATATAGTGGACAAGAGTTGGGGATACAACTCCTCGCCGCACTCTATGCTCGACACGGCTTCATCTCCCCTGGCTTCAAGGGCACTTGACCGTGGTACCAAACTCTTCGTTGGGATGTCATCTCTTTGCCTTCTCCGATATTTAAGTACCTAGTGGCACGCAGACTTATACCCGGCAACATCCGCTACGCTTTTGGTTTATTTGGCACATCGGCCATCTTTCTTCTCACCGCTTCTCGAGCGCACGCTGCTCGTGATCCTTTGTTCTCACCGGGCGCATTCCAATCAGGCCGGTGCTCGCCAAGCATACTTCCAAAGAACGCCATCGTTCGATCCTTTTGCGAATCTTGACTACTCCTACCAAACTTGGTCTTTCAAATTACACGTAAGCTCGATGTGCCGAGACCAGACCAACTCTTCGACCAGCTTGCTCCATGGGCATCCACATCGCATACAGTCTTCATCGCTCTCACGCTATGCCTCAAGATGCGCAGTAACGCACCGACTACCTTTAGAGGTGACTCGCAAACCGCTCCACCTCGCGGTACGCTAATGAGAATTGTTAGGCTCCTATGTAACACAATCAAGATCATTAAAAATATATATATATATATATATATATATATATATATATATATATATATATATATACTGGGGCATCACTTACCTGCGGTCCAAATGCGATAGTAGCCGGTGGGTGCGAAGACGCTCATCGCTGGACGATACCTCCACAGTGAGGATCACAGTATGCTTTTTCCTGAAGGGCCTCGCCATCCTTCCTCCGATTGGATCGCCATTTAACCCGCCCTCCGACTTCTTCTTCGCCCATAGTGGCGCCGCGCCAAGGTGGGGTGGCCGCTGGCCAGTAAGGCACTTTGGGGTTGGGAACACTTTGTAGTGGTGTCGCCCACTGCAAATGAGGAACTCGTACTGCTTCCCCATGTTCATCTCCATGACATGACCAGCCAGCGGGTACCAAGATAGGTTCCTCCCTTCTTTAGGGACGTATCTCGCTCCTTACTCAACGGGTTTCGCCAAATGCACAACAAGAAACGATCCATCTCTCATGCACAAGGAAACAACAAACGACATCGGTTATATAATGTGTGGACAAAGGAAGACAAATTCTTTCATTAACTACAAAAGGGGGTGCGGAAGAGCGAGTACTACCCCGCCATTGGCACCAAGAAGACGGATCTCATCTTCGACCAAAGTAGTTACTACCATGCCCATATGCACTAAAAACTCTCGTGATAAGAACCTGATAGGGATGCGGTTTGCATTTATCGGCCCGCATCCTGAGACATATGATCCGTGCAAAGGGCACTCGCCTCTCTGCAGGTACCGCGGTGAAAAATTATAACGCCACGAAGCATGTGTCGCCCACCCGTAAAAGGACTTTCCACCTCCTTCTTAGCGCATCTAGCTTCTCGTGTAGCATCGGACCCCGCCAATGCGCAAGCAAAGGAAACCCACCCATGCTCCATGTTGTATGATAGAATGCGCTAAATAGGTTGATTGTGGGGTTAACCGCCAAAGAACGCGCTTCACCTCAAAAAATTAATTTTGGCCTAACCAATACGCTGTAATGGGATAGGTGCACTGTAATAATTTAGCACATCGCACAAAAATCGGGATATAGGCACACGTTGATTGGCGAACTCAAAGAAACGCGCTGTATACCCCTATTTTTCCTTCGGGAAATCGGGATGGAGGTTCGCGACCCGAACAACCGATGCACGCTCAAGTGGGATATAGTAATCCGAGGTGAATTCTAAAAGATCACTCGATAGATCGAGGTGAAATCATGCGCTTGTTTGACCATGGTGTTTGATTTACGTGTTACACGCCGCTACCTCGGTGGTTTAGTTTCGGATCACACCTGCAGATATGTTTTAACAATGGCTTACTTTTTCTTTTTACGGTGAGTGCCATCATGAAACCTAAACGGTGGTTTATATCCTATTTCTCATCCACAAGATAATGCGACACGGATCCCACTAACTTCACTGTGGTTGAAATTGATTCGATGGGACACGATGCTAACTTTCCTAATAACGATGCGCGCACTATCCAATTCATGTCTAGGTACAACGCAATCGAGGGTATATGTTTATGGCTTCTGCATACGCTTCAAAGTTTTTAACCGGCTACGGATTATTAGCATCCGCAGCTAGTCATCAAGATACTAGATCGGGGGACATGATGACGATAGTCTATATCCGGTTACGGACCAACTAAAGTCCAATACTAGCTTGGTCCTGGCATTTCACCGGGTTGGTTGCCTAGCTTGGGCTCACGCTCCAACCCTCGACCTATTCATAGAATAGATATCCGTATCTTCTAAAATAGATAGATAATCATTCCCAACCGACTACAGGATACGCCGGTTGAGGAACACGTGAACCAACAAGGATTCCGCTGCGATATAAAGGGAATCACATCCTCGCTTGAGGTACGATCTCATAACCCTAACACTCTTAAACCCTAAACCCATTACTTACTCTCACACCGAGGATAATTATGGAAGACAATCCCACGTAAGTTTTAATCTGTTTTCGCCTCTTTAGTGCTGTGTCTCAAGCAACGATATCAATTGGTACGAGCCGAGCTCCAAACAAGGAACTCAACTTTTGTATCAACACCAAGTGTAGGGATATTTGTTAAGGATTTAAAAGGTACACTTTTGAGGGGTCATTTAAGCCCTTAATCGACCACTTTTATATCCAAGTACTACTTAATTTCGCTCTTTTCACTTTTAGGTCTCTTGAAGGCAAATTGTCGGAATGACACTTATTCGACTAAAAGTCGAATATATGAAGAAAATGGCAAAGTCAAGAATCAAGACACTTTGCCGCTAGAATAAGGTGACGCTGCGTCGCCTGCATCGGGCGACGCCGCCGCAACACGCTTTGAGATCCACTGAAGCCAAATTGCTATTTTGCACTATCGGATTAGGTTTTAAATAGAGGGCGCCACAACCTGACGGCCTAGATTTGGATCCCCATGGCAGAAGATGAAGCCGACGGCTGTCACAACCATAAGGTGACGCCGCCACAAAGTTGACGCGGGCCAAGACGAAAACCTAATGGCGGCGTAACCAAGGCATCACAAATAAAGAGTGACGCTGCCGCATATTGTAACTCTATATATAGAATTCGAATTTCGTAATTTAAGGGAGGTAGTTTTGTGAAGTAAAATGTAAACCTAACTTTGGCTGCCTTTTGGGGCAGATCTTAGGTTCCATACCCTATTTTACAACAAGATAAGTGATTTACTTCATTAATTCAGTTATGTCTTCAATTGTTTGTGTGTATGCTTGAATGTTTTCCATGTCCGGCTCATTTACTTGTGTGTTTGCTTAGATCTATGAAACCTAGGTATTGAATATTGATTGGTTGTTCTTATCTTAATGTGATTGACCTAGTATTGTGATAGGTCATTCGTTGTGTTTTTAATGCTTGAGTAACCTTTGTGAACATTAGTTTATAATCACCTAGAGTTATTGTAGACTAAACATCCAAAGGTAACCTTAGAGTTAGTTTATGAATCCTAGAGATTTCGTAGGCAATAACCTTAAGGTAGTCTCAAAGATTTAGGGATAAACGCATACCCTACGACCTTAGAAGACACAACGCGTTAAGAATAAGGACGTGACAATTCAACCATCAATAGGAGATAACTAAGGATGTTGATCCCAGTTGAGCAAACGATCTAATATAGAAACTGACTTAGAATAACAACTTATTAAGTATTATGCGGAATTTAACACTTAACCTTAAGAAGAAGAACAGCTAACATTCAACACCTCAATATTATTTATTAATACTAATACTCTACAAGATTAGGGTTTTGCAACCTTGAAGTGTATCGACCTTAGATATAAACTTACTATCTAATCAAACATAGAACCTCCTTTATAAGCTAAGGAGTCCCATACATTATGGACAATACGAACTCCACAAGATAAATATCTTTTCCATATCTATCTAATACAATAAACTAACCGACTATTAAACACTAGCAGTGGTTACAATATATCATCCGTGGTTACACATTACTACTAGCCGCGATTGTCTTCATCCGTGGTTACACTCTTCGTCCGGGTTCTATCAAGCCTCGTCCGGTTCCAGTGATTCTTAAAGTATTCTTGATGCAAGGAACCTAAAACCCAACAATCCCCCTAAACTTGATACATTCCAAATGTATCTTCAAGTTTTCTTTAAGCTCAAGACATCCAATTGGAGGATGTAGCCAAACACTTACTAGCCTTAAGTATATTCTCATACTTCAGTAACAAATCATAAGCTTGACCATCATAAGGTACTAACATCTTGAAACAACCAGTTTCAACATCCATCACTATTCTCGATGCTATTCAGGTTGAGGATAATCACCTTCTACAAGCATGAATAACCTTTCCAAAACAAAAAACATGAACTCCAAGCTTTGATATAAAACCATCTAGTAACTTGACCATTGTAGAGTCCTTGCCATTCGGTTCATCATGAGTTGTCAAATAAAATCTTCAAATTATAATAGACCGCCTCTCATGATTATCATTGATGCACTTCACCAAACTTGTTCTTGTAAAGTTCCGTGAGATCCATCAAATCATCCCTTTTCAAAATATCAAGCTTTGTGAAAATTTATTATACTCATAAACTTCATTGTTGAGTCTTTGAATTTCCAAACTCCTTCACTTCCATCATTAAGCTTAAACTCATAAGAAACAATTTGATTAACATCTACAAATTTTCTTTTAATCTTTTAGAATCGATGTTTCTTGAATCTCGATCTTTCTTTTACTTAGCATCCACTCATCATGCTTCTTTATCCACTCTTCTTCCTTCTCGATTCATTGACAGAAATCATCTACATTAATCCTCATACATCTCTCATATATTTCCAAAATTCTTTCAAATGAACATTTACTAAGATTATCGAAACATAAATGCCCTGTTCTTAATAATTTTCATCATACATTCCTCATCCGAGCCATAGAGGAGGTTTTCTTATAACCCTGCTTTCTTTGTTTTGCTAACCCCTTGCCCATTCACTCAATCTAGCTTTCTCCTCATCATCCAAAGAATGCCCATTCTTGTGCAGTAAACTCATCAAGAATTTGTAAAGAAGCTTGAAGATAGTTTTGTGATTTATACCATATAGCCAACCATTTCACTAGCTTCCTCCTTCTTTCTTTCTTTATCCAAAGTCGCTTGTTCTTCAAGAACTATATCTTTACAAATTCATCATCAAAAGCTTCTTGTTCTGCTTAGATTTAAACTTCAACCTGCATGCAATACCTTACCCTTTCCAACATCAATTGAATCACCTCTTTCTTCGGTTCACCAATAACTAAAGTTTTTCCTCCGGTTTGGATTTGCCATAGAAGCAACGATAAAGCGGTGCAATGATGGTGTAGTAATAGATGATGTTTTGCTCGTGATTAATCAATGTACTTGTTGCCTTCTTTCTCACTTCTTTAGGCTTAGATGGTAATATAGAGAGTTGTTACAACAAGCAAAGTGGTTATAATAGCAAGGGTATTTATTGTCGGTATTGTTGTAGTGTTTATAGTTGCTATGTTCTGCTACAAAGATCGTTGGTTAGAAGTGTACTAACCGGGTTTCAGACATACCATCCGTGTTTGTGTTCGCATTCACATCTTCTACAACCTTCTTCACACTTTCAAGAACAGCCTCATTCCTATCTTTATCGATACCACAAATGTTTGATCTCCACTATCAACATCTTCTTCCAAATACATTAACATCCTCCCTCAATTCTTGCCTTCACTCCTCCCCTCGCTTGGATACATCCTCCATATTCAGCCGGAGAGAAGTGCAGTCTTTTTCCTTAGCTTCCTCAGCAAGCTCTGCCTTTTATCTTCTCTCCAAACCAAAACCCCGCGGCTTCAAGCGCCATCCTTTTCATGAAACCAGCCTATTCCTGAGATTAGAGATCGCTCCTCCATCTTGGTACATTTGGCCAATTCATTTAAGCTCAAGAATATCCTCCCACTCGACTCGTGTGAACCGGTCCAGAGGTGGTTCATTGGAAAAGTCGGCCTATACAAACTCGTAATCCGCCAATTCATGTTCGTGTTCCAACCTATCCTCATCACTTCGAAAGCCAGTGGTTAATCGCCCGAGAGGTGAATCTTGATATAAACATAGCATCGGACCGAGCCCAACATCTATGCACCTCAGATAGCTGTTTGTGGATTCTCCACTGCAGTTAAGTTCCAAGGAACTCTCTTCATTAGGAGTTGCCAAAGGTTGGGTCTTATTTATGTTTCCACTATCCCCGACAAGATCTAAGCATGCAAGAGGGAAGCCCTTCCAATCATGTCACCTTCACCACGTGGACAATTTCAAGAGTAACACCACTAGCACTAGCCTGAGGAAGCTTAGTGCCCTTCTTTCTCCTAGTCCATACAATAGGTGTACTATGAGTGATTTGAGGTGTAGTATCGCTGGTTGAGGTACATCTGGAAGGACAATCAGCTGAGTGTCAAGACCTTCATCAAAATCAGAGGTGCAAAGTAAGCATGTGAGGAAATAAAGGAACATCTCTAATTTGTACACTCAAGGGCCGATTCCTCATATGTGCAAAAACCTTAAGAAGCATATGATGTACTTCATACTCTCTAGAATGTTCAATAAGATCAACAATTTGATGTGCTACAATCAGCTGAACAAACCGAGGATACAAATAGTATTTACCCTTCTTCCTAATGTTTTGTACTAACCCTTCATAAATCATTCTAGACCAATTAAACTTCCTTCCCTGTAGATAAACAAATAATAGCAGTAGCAATTTTTGAAGGAAAGTCATTAAAACCTGTGGTCTTGTTACTCATACACATCAACAAGGTGTGTTTCAAAAACTTCCATTGTTGTGAAAAGAAACTCTTAAAGAATTGTACCTTTCACCCTATGTATATGCTAATCTTCTAAACCAGAACAATCTTAACATTCTAAAGATTGTCAACCCCATCAAAGATCATCAAACCGCAAAACTTCTAATGATATCCTCGAATGTAAATAATAATGCTCATCCACTTTAACCAAACATCTCCACACCATCAACCGCTGTAAAGTAGCATTCTTCCGTAATTGATGTATGTAGGCTTTAAGAATATGGAAGGCTAAAGCATAATGAATGGACCGTGAACTAAGAAATCAATCATTTGATGAAATCCTTTAACGAAAGCATTCTTGGTGAGAATGGCAACTAGGTTATGTGAAGTGGAATACTTTTCATCCATTTTGATTAAGGAAAATAATGATGAGTTGGTGAATTTTGCAAAGAAAGTGATTAGGTTAAGGTTGAGCGCCAATTGGAAGTGGTTTGAGAATCAACTAAATGATCCGTCCGTGATTTGGGGAGAGTGATATAGATTCGCCAATGTTACCAACAGCCCCGTATATCCAAAACAAGACTCCATGCTATCCAAGGTTTCTATCACGTGGTTACAACACCATCACAGACATACAGATCACTTCTTCAAAATGACCAAGAGATATAGCAAGTAAATCAGCTCCTTATGCACCCAAAACCATATACCAGAAGACAAAAACACAAACCAACACGAGTATAAAGTTATTGTTGTCGTATGGTTAAGAGCTAAAAGTGGTTCCAAAGACCTATCCGGTTTGAACAGTAAGTCAATATGGTTAACTTCTAGAACTAATATTAGTCCAACTCCCAAAAATCTCATTAACTCCTCAACCACATTAAACCTCGCCCTGTGATTTACTTCCATAACCTTAAACCCCACTTATAAAAAGAACCCAAATCTTTCATAACGCACACACCAATCAATATCAAAACCCTAATTTCTTCAAAGTCTCCAATCAACTGCAATCACAATGTGGAACCCTAGTTGAATAAACCGTAAGTAGTCAATCTAACATCCTCCTCATCCTCATCATCATCTTCATCATCAAGTGAAGAAAGTAACCCATGGCAGCTTCTACCTCCATAGAAACAACAAGACCAAGAAATCTCCATTTCTTCCATCATCTCAAGATGAGAAGGTGAATCCAAGTAATGCATCTCGGGACTCGATGATTCCCTCAAAGAAGAGATCTTCATACTCCCAACCTTCAAGATTCGACCCCAAACAAGACCACGAGCAAAAAACCCACCACTTCCAAAAGACAGAGAGGTGGTTCTTGGTCTCAAGTACCAGTTATGGTGCTTCTTCACACATCGTAAAGGGAAGGGAAAAGGAAAATGGAATGATGCTTTTTGGTGATATGACTATGTCCTTCGTGCTTCATCTAATGTGGTCATCGTCATCATCAACATTTTCATCAATCCATCCTTTCCATTTTGATCCTTAGCATCCTCGTCATAGTAGTCATGCATCTCCACCATTGAGAAGGAATGGGTGGTTATGCAAGACTTCACAAACGCATATCCAAGATCTAGTATGAAAGATGCGAAGCGATCATGCATATCCAACAACCTAGATGTTGGAATAGATGAGATGAACTAGATTAGATTAGTAGATCATGTATAGCTGTTCTTGTAGTTGCATTTGATGTTGATTGTACTGTAAGTCGTAGTCGTAAGTCGCTTCTAATGAATGAATGAACACTTTGCATCACTACTTCTTTTACTTCTATAATGATTCATTCTTGGAACTCAAAATGGTTAGTGAAAAACAGATAACTAGCTGGTTAGAAACAAACTATCGCTGGTTAGAAACTAAAATAGCAAAACTAAGATTACATAACAAAGGTACATATACAAACTTGGACAAAACAATTTGAGAATTTAGAGATTAATCATTCCAATACTAACAACAAGATATCAAAACCTCCCCACATCAAAAGCTTTGGTGAGAAGATCGAACATTGAAATCGCGATGGATTTTACCATTTGAATCAGCCTTTTCTCATTACAATCTCTAATAAAATGATGTCTTATCTCAATATGTTTAGTTCTAGAATGTAAAAACAGGATTTTTAATGATGCATATTGTAATGTTATTATCAATGTAAATCTTAGTATGCATAAAATTGTACCCAAAGTCCAAAGAATTGATTCAATCCATAGAACTTGACCACAAGAACTAGCTCACATATTCAGCCTTCAGTAGAATTTGCCACAATAGTCTTGCTTACACGCCATGAAATAAGTCTGCTTCCCAAAAACTCGACATCCTCCAGCTTGTAGATTCCTATCCAAACTAGCACCAAAGATAGTCACTATCTGTATAGGCCACCAAGTCAAAAGGAGAATCCTTTGAGTACCAAAGGCCCAATTTAGGGTGACCCTTAAAATACCTAAAAATTCTCTTAACAACATTCATGTGTGATGAATTAGGTGTGACTTGAAATCTTGCACACACACAACCGAGAACATTATATCCGCCTAGATGCAAAGATACATCAAAGATCCAATCATGGACCTCAGACAACTTCTAATCAACTCTTGTACTTCCATCATCAGTAGCAAGGGTTTCGAGTCTCCATAGGTGTACTAGCACTTTTCACATCCTGAAACCCAAACTTCTTCAAAACATCCGCTACATACTTGTCTTGACTAATGAAGATACCATCAGTCCTTTGTTGAACCTGAGTCTCAAAAAGAAAGTGGGTTCTCCCATAGAACTCATCTGAAACTTATAATGCATAAGCTTCTCAAAATCTTTGCATAGCTCTTTATTGGTTGAGCCAAAGATGATGTCATCTACATAAACCTCGAACCAAGAAAATATCATCTTTGAGCTTTCTTATGAACAAAGTTTTATCAATCAGTCCTCTTTTAAACCCATTGTCCATCAAATAAGTGGACAGTCACTCATACCATGCCCTAGGAGCTTGATGCAAACCATACATAGCCTTCCTCACCCTGTAGACCTTATCAAGATGATCAGATCTTCAAAACCGTGAGGTTGACAGCATAAACCTCCTCATCAATTGTGCCATACAAAATGCACTTTAACATCCATCTCGATACACAAAGTTTTTGAATGAAGCATAAGCTAAAAACAATCTAATAGCCTCAATTCTTAATCGAGCAAATACTTCATCATAATCCAAGCCTCTCGCTTGTGTGTATCCTTGAGCAACCAACCTTGACTTGTTCCATACAACAATACCTCTTTCATCCCTTTTGTTTCTGAACACCCATTTTGTCCCAATGGCCCTCTTACCATTTGAAGTTCTACCAATGTCCAAACCTCTTGAAGTTTGAACCTCAAGAAGCTCCTTTTGCATTGATTCGACCCATCCTTCTTCAGATAATGCTTCTTCAACTCTCTTTGTTCCTTTTGAGACGTAAAACAAGCAAACAGCAATTTTGTGATCTTTATGACTATTTCTTTTGTGAAGAGATCTTGCAAAGAACCCATATTCAGAAAGGGTTCTGTTCTTAACCTTGCTTCTTATTTGAACTGGTGTATTCAAATTTCCAAGTATTTGTTCCTTGGGATGAATCTTGTGTATCCTTGTGGAGGTAATAGGACTTTCATGAATGACATGTTCCAAATTAGTTAAATCAGCATTAAAGAAATCATCCATGTCTTCATCATCAGTAGGAGTATCAATTTCAATCAAAGCAGTATATCAGATCATGTGGATACTCCTCTTCAAAGATGTAATGGCTTTGCATGTGGTCCAAAGAAAGTACTACTATCAGCATTTCACATATGGATTTCACTTGTAATGACAAAGTGGTAGAAGTTGTTGGTTTAGCAAGGGTTGTATTAACTCTATCCGTGCTTATGTTTGGCTCATCCGTTTTGCAGAATGCTTTTTCTTCTTTTCAATTTCTTCTACCAACACTCAATTATCTTTCAATAACTCATCCTTATCTTGATGATGAGCACTATTGCCTCCAATATTCAAAACATCATCATCAAGAGGACCTTTCTTATCAATGATGGGTGAGACATAACTAGCTTTCCACTTTTCAAACAAATAGAACTCTTGAGGAGAATCAGCTTCCTTAGAAATTGCTTCTTCACCGGAATTCTTTTGAGTACCCAGATCAACATTAATGGAAGTTCCTACAATGATAGGCTCATAATTCATAGATTTGGTTAGCATATCAATGTTAAACAAATGTACCTGGTCCTTTGGTCTCAACACTAGGAGTCTTTTCACCGAATTGAACATGTAGATTCTCTTCAACAATTCTAGTCCTCCTATTGTATACTCTAAAGGCTTTACTATTTGATGAATAGCCTAAAAAGTATCCATCATCAGTTTTTTCTTGAAACTTGCCTAGGTAGTCTATGGTATTCAAGATAGTAACAGAACACCCAAAAGGTTTTAGGAATGCAATCATTGGCTTCCTATCATGTAAACACTCATAGGGGTCTTGTTATGACGCTTTACTACCTTACTCCTATTCAAGACATAACATGCAACAGGCCTACAGCTTTCAAACCATAAGGTAGTTGGTAACTTAGACTCGTGACAACATAGTCCTAGCAAATTTCAATTAGTGTTCTATTTTTCCTTTCACCACACCATTTTGTTGTGGTGTTCTAGAACACTAAACTGCCTTTTTCTATACCTTTATCTACACAAAATGATTCATCACAGCATTCTTAAACTCGCCCATTATCACATCTCGATTATCTTGACTTTAGGATTCACTAGATTTTCTATCTTAATAATGAAACTCTTGAGAACTTCACTAGTTTCACTCTTAGCAGCCAAAAAGTAAACCCAAGAAAATCTACTATAATCATCAGTGATAACTAGGCACATACCGCTTATGGTTCAAACTCTTGACAAAAGTAGGTCCAAATAAGTCCATATGATGCATAAACAGTGGTTGTGAAATGGTGTTGACAGCTTTGGACTTACAAGAAGCTCTATGTTGTTTTCCTTTCTGACAAGCCACACACAGTTCCTTACACTCAAAACCTTATAAGATAACCCTCTCACTAAGTTCCCTTTAACCAGTTTATTGATTGTTTTGTAATTGAGGTGACCTAATCTTCTATGCCATAACTTAGACTCATCCACGGATGCTTTAGCAAATAAACAAGTTAAGGACCTATTAGGAATTACATCTTTAAGATCAAAACAATATATATTTTCCTTTCTAGGTACCCTAAGTTGTATAAACTTCTCATCGCATCTTAAACTCGAGACAACACCACACACTCAGTTTCCCCAAAAAGTATCTAGTTTTTCTTATCACACATTTGAGAAACACCTAATAAATTGTACTTAAGTCCTCAGTATCAAGTAGACTTTTTCAAAGTCCAAATTTCCTCGCTCGATTGTGCTCTTCCAAGTATCTTACCTCCCTTTGGATCATTGCCAAAAGCCACATATCCTCCATCAAAAGCTTCAAAATCTTCCGGGTTGCTCCCATCCCAAGTCATGTGCCCAGAGCAACCACTATCAAAAACTCCTTTGTCTTTTAGCTCATCTTGTAGATTGCCCCCACACGAAATTAAACAAGTTAGTTCCTGTGGACCCAAGCCAATATGACTTGGGTCCCCTGGCATCAATATAATCAAATTTGGTTAGGTCCATTGATGCACAGCTGACATGATGTAAAACCTTGGTCTTAGGTTTCCATTGCCAACTAGCCGAGGCCTTAACAAAGATAAAATGATTCCCAACCATCGACGCTTATCACCTTTGGAATTTTTAAAACTTCGTTGTTATCTGTGGTGATTTTTGGCTTATCTGTGGTTTGATTTTGCTTAGCCGTGTTTACACTTTGCTTAGCAGTGGTTGGAACCCATTTGGGAGAAGCAAAGGACAATTGATTTTGTATTCCCATTCCTCATTAACACCGCTTAGGAATCATGTTTCTGTTAGGATGAGGGTTTGCTTTCTTTGAAAAGTTTTGGTGATTTACCCTCCTCCAATGATTCCAAACTTGTGGTCTGCTTTTATTACAATTCTCTCGTAAGTGCTCAAAACTACCACATATAAAACAAGCCTTTTAACACATTGAAACTCATCACCTAATCTGTTAGAAATTAAACCATTTAAGCTTCTTTGATTACCCTTAGGTTTATATTGTTTCATCTGTTCCCTAGGTATTTCCCTGTACTCTACTACATTCTTGGTAACTTTAGCTCCAAATCTAGGTACAAGATTAGCTTGTCTAGTATCAACTTTCTTAATAGATTCTAACTTTTCAAGTTGTGTTGATACTTTACTATCTTCCTCGTAATCCGATTCCCAATCTTCAATGATGGGAGCACCAGAGGACATATCAACTTATCTTAGGTGTCTCGCCTTACTTATTCCTTCAACAGTTTGTTAAAACTGAATTCACTACTAAATGACAGCCTTTAGCGGTGGTGCATGTTGCATAAGAGTAGGTGGTGGCATATTATTGTATCCAATCCTGAACCCTTTTTCATTTGATGACTCTCTATAGATTTATGAACTAGATCAGAAGCAAATTGTGTTTTAGCTACCCTAACAACATGTTTTTCTTTTTCATCTAGGGCCTTTTGTTTTTCACTCTCGCTAGTTCAAATTTCTCTTTAAGCATTTTAATCTCTCTATTTTTAAGATCAATTTCACCACCTAATATATTGATCTTATCTACATACTTAAACTCACATTTAATACAATATCTAAGCTTCTCTTCCACACTCTCTAGACCAACCCTATAACCTAAGTTATCCATAGTTAGTCTTTCTACTTCTTTTCCTCATACTCTCAATGATAGCCTTTTGAGATTCTAAGTTATCATTACATGATTTAAAAGAGCAAGTAGACTCATTAGATACCCAGAATCCAACTTAAAATGAAGCATAAGCCATAAGAGCAAAGTTATGCTCTTTTGAAGCTTCACTAGCAAGAAAAGTGCATTAGGTCCTTTTCTTAACTGATCACTCCAATCATAATCACCAAGACCATCTTGAGCCACCAATGCAAGAAGGAGCACTCTTCGTGATCTTCTTAACACCTTCAATTCTCTTAGGAGCTCGACATTCCCTTGCAAAGTGACCCTTCTTCTTGCAGTTAAAGCACTCCATCTTGCTTTTGTCGAACCCCGCTCTCCTTTGACCATCATACTTAACTTGTCTTCCCGTCCTCCTCAGAAACTTCCTTGCTTGGAGAGTTAACATTGCCATTTGCCATTGAAGATTAATCTCTTCTAGATCATCGTGATCAATTTGATCCATCTTGATTCAACACAAGAACACTAGTAGTTAAATCAAAAGCACAAATTGCACCATCACTAACATTCACTAACAAGGGTATTGTTTGCAATAGCCGTGGATATACCATAGGCGCAGGGATACATCTTGTGAGCTCTTGTGATTAGTGGAGACAAAAGCAATGTTTCGATTAGCGTAGATGCATTAGCAAAGTTATTCTCGGACTCATAAACCTTCAAGTTGTTGAAGAGATTATCCAAAGTCATCTTAGGAAAGTCCTCCTTATTTCTCCACACAATTGTATGAATAGCCCATTCAGATGATAGACTCCTAATGAACTTCAAATTAATATCTTCATGAAGAACCTTATAATCTACGACTTCAGTTGGCCATCGATAAGTTTTGAAGTCTATTGTATGTGCCATCAATCTTTTCTCCACCGAGAAGAAGGTTTCAAATTGATGCTTGAGCATATTCATTCCGACTTCGGTAGCTTCATTGCCAAAGAAACCTTGTCTCAAGAGTATCCAATAACTCTTTAGCAGATTCATATTGCTCAAAATCCAAAGCATAATCATTGGATATTCCCATGGAGAGAATATCATGGAGCCTTGATCTCCAGCTTTCTCTTAGCCTTATCAATTTCACTAACAATGGAAATTTTTTTGCCATCCTCACCCTTCTTAGGAAGAGTGTCTCCCTTTTCAACGACATCCCGGAGAGCATAATCAATCATGCGAATGTATTGCCTCATTCGCATTCTCCAAATTTGATACTCACCATGCTTGAGCATGGGTACCTTTGCAAGCCACCATGTGAGTTTCGCCGACATCTTATCTTCTATGAACAAAACTTAACTTAACCTCTTCTTGATTACAGTTTCTAGATCACAAGCTCGGATACCACTTGTTGATCCCAGTTGAGCAAACGATCTAATATAGAAACTGACTTAGAATAACAACTTATTAAGTATTATGAGGAATTTAACACTTAACCTTAAGAAGAAGAACAGTTAACATTCAACACCTCAATATTATTTATTAATAAATATCTTACAAGATTAGGGTTTTGCAACCTTGAAGTGTATCGACCTTAGATATAAAACTTACATATATAATCAAACCTAGAACCTCCTTTTATAAGCCAAGGAGTCCTATACATTATACAATACGTAACCTACAAGATAAATATCTTTTCCATACTTATCTAATACAATAAACTAAACCTAATTAAACACTAGCAAAGGGTTACAATATATCATCCGTGGTTACACATTACTACTAGTCAGCGGTTAAGTCTCATCCGCGGGTTACACTCTTAAGGTAACTCAGTCCGCGGGTTCTATCAAGCCCCGGCCCCATGGTTCCAAAGATTTCTAAAGTAATTCTTGATGCAAGGAACCTAAAACCCAACAAAGGAGTAATAGCATCTAGGTAAACACATCTTTAAATCATTATACGAGCACACAACAATAGACATAGACTACACTCGCCTTAGCTTAGTTAATTAGATAATTAGAGTAGTAGAGTAATCTAGGAAATACCAACCCCCAAATCCAATACCCCAGATTCGCATATTTCAATTTTCTAAAAAAAATATATAAAAAAGATAAAAAATAATCTTCCTCAACCCCAACTTAGCGTAGTAATTTCTCACTAGCATTCCTATTCCCCTAGAGAACGATATCAATTTCCGAGGCTTACCCTAATACTACACTACAACGATTAGGTTCACATCGCCTAGGTGTTGAAAACTTGCTCGACGAAAAGGAAGTTCCTTTGACCCCTAACGCGCGCGTTGTACGCCAGACACCCATCGTCAAGTCACCATCCAATCGACTTCTTCTTCAACAAAGATCCGAATACCTACGCTTCACAACAAGGGTACCGTATACATGCATTGTCAATCACAAAGATGAAAGCTGCATATTATTGTGATGTTGGGTTTGAGCAAATGGTGCTCGATCGATGTGGATGAAGAGGATTTCAAGTACCGACATTGCCGCCTCATATGGTATATCTCACGGTGGTTCAACAAATAACGATTTTACATGGAAAACACGAATACTGATGGTAATCGTAGGGTTTTACTTAACACATATGTGAATCTTAAGCGTTGTCGAGTTGAAATCTTCCCCATGTATAGATATGATTATGAAGAAGATAGTCCTTCGCAGAGCCGAGATCTTAAAGAACACATCATTGCGAAAAATGACTTCAAGCACTTGTACCCTAGTGACTTTGAGGATCTATACTTGTTAAATCTTCAAGGTCGCTTGAACCATCTACCACCACACCTAAAAGAAGACTTTGGCTACTACAGTAAGCATATGGACTAGAGGCTTAGTTATCGCACAATGAGTAGGAGACTTTCAGCTTGGAATTGAGAGCTACCGACTCACTCAACCTCACAAAGCTTCGTTGGGAAGCAAAAGAATTAGAGATCAAACATGACTACTCTATCATCGAGTCTCCAAGATTTGTCACATTTAGAGACAAATATGAGGTTCAAATGATCATGTGGTTCCTGAGATCCACAAGTTCAACGATGACGTCATATTGATAAGGCATCGGACTATCGGGTAAAAGAATTCACGATCAACAGATGAATCCGGGTTGAACACTAGATTTTGGACAGAGAAAGATGTGGAAATGAGCAAAGCGCTTATATTTGCTATTCAGAAGAGACTTAAGACAAGGAGGATCTTCCGCAACTTGGAAAGCTTTGTTGGTGGAAGAGTTCGAGAGGGTAATTACTTCACTAGAGAACCGAATGAGAACATTCTCTTTGTAATAATAAAAACTCTTTTGTGGTGTTATTGTAATATGTTGAAAACTTTGTAATGTTTAAGTAGTGATATGTATGTGGAAAATAACCTCCCTCACTATTGAGGGGGAGCATTATAAGGTTCCGTAATATGCTAATATCTAATTTGATCACATTTTTTCTTCCCTAAATTTGTTTGTAAACTATTTAAATCTCTTGGGATCCTACATCTCAAAAGATTTGAATTTTTGATGGGGAGAGAATGTGATTTAAAAATATAATTTCATTAAAAGTGTGATTTTAAGTCTCAATATGGTACTCCTTCCTCCATGTGCTAAAACGCCAAGATCGATGCACATGTTGAGGGGGAGTGTTTCAAAATCTTCAAAACCATCGAGGTACTATGGATTTGATATTTTATCACAAGTAACTTGATTGATTTTTAACTAGCTTTAAGGCGAGAAAACAGTATCACATGACCGACCTTGCATTTACTTTATTGCAGTTATAAGGATGGTAAGGTTAGGTATTCGTTCTCACGATCCCGCTAGAGCGGAGGGATCTTCCGTGGACAATCCTCTAGTTAGAATAGAAGTCCTTATGAACGATTAAAAAAGGAGAAAAGTGAGAACAATGGAAGAGTGCGGATCGAGATGGAGCTAGCAATAGAACAAACCCAACAAGGTTTTAGTAATGAAGTCTCGGTAAGTGTCAAGGGGTTGGAGAATGAAAAAGAAATATAAAGATAAAGGGTGAAAAGAAATAGCCCTCCAAATATTCAACCTTAGGGCGAAATCGCTCCATTCATATGCTACCGTTGTTTACGAAGATAACATCGGTATTGAAGAAAAGACGTCATGGACCCAGTGGACGACCGCACTAAACCTTCTAACCACTCAAGTTTTCTTAAAAGGACTTGTTTCATTCTCACGGGGAACCTTGCATAATCTATTGACCGCTCATTACGAGTCATCTTGATATTGAGTCAAGAGACACCACCCAGCCTCCGACTACTAAAATACACTATTGAATATAGAGCCAAGAGATTATCCATAAATCACATTAGGACACACTTTCAATATGCTTGTTGTTTCATACACCGAAAAGTAAAAAATATATATTAAGAGTCTTATGCATTATCCTTGTGATATTGCCGAACACCCGAAAGTGATACGTAAAGTATTAACAATGAAGATGGAAATCCTTCTAGAGCCAACATCAAACAAGCTCTTGGTGGGTGACATACTTCTATATATGATTGAGTTTATAGAGATGTTTAGATGATATAATTGCTTTAACTTGTACTTATTGGATTAGTATCGACTCGCTTTGAATAAAATATAGTTGTACTTGCACTTTCCGATCAGCTATGTACTCTAGTAAATATGTAAAGATTCTTTTTAATATAAAAATAATTGAAGATGAAACTTATTTCTCGTGTTTTTCTGCTTTGTTTTAGAATATCAAAGGTTTTATAAATACCGATGGAAGAGCATCGCTTTGATATTCTTGAACAGATACTAGCAAGAGCGCAAGTTGAGGATGTCCTCCGATGCAAAAGTGTCTGCAAATCATGGAATTCGTTGATATCAAGTAGTCGGCCGTTAAATTCTCTAACTTCATTTGTCTAAAGAAAGCAAAAAGTGAAGTTGGTATTTTATGGATTGATTGACTGGGACCGCCTTATTCAAGAGTATTCCTCTAGGGGACTTATTACTACTGAACTTGATTCATCTCATTATCTTGTCGGTCTTCCAATGGTCTCGGTATGCATCATTTGTTCTCCGATGTGATGGTGAATTTTTGTTTTGAATCCCGCAACACATCAGGTGAAAGAACTAACTACTCCTCAAGGTATTGGGTTGACAAATATGGTGGCAGGTTTTGGCTATGATTCAGCCATCGATGATTACAAGCTTGTTATAGGATTCTATCAGCTTCTTTCTAGGAAGTATGTTTTCAAAGTGTTAACATTGAAATCAAATGTGTGGACATCAGTTGCTCTTGATAAAGTACTGGGCGTTTATCACCGTTTGTGTGGGCCCAAGCATGGTACTCTATGTAATGGAGCGATTCATTGGCTCTTCTATGATGAAAGTCATAGGATAATGATTGTTTCTTTTCATTTGTCTAGTGAGGCTTTTAGGAAGTCCCTATGCCAGTGAACGGACTTGTTTAAAGACAACAAGTATGCATTGGGTACTATAAAAGGTTGTTTGTGCTTATGCATCACTCCTAGAATTGGCATGGATTCAATCGAAGTGTATACTGAAATATGGGTGACGAAAAACTACAATGTAAGAGAATCTTAGGCATGTGGTCACCACCACCGGGTTATAAGACAATGATACCAAGGATGACTTACAAAATGTTCAAGGATAAACTCCCTTTCATTATAACTTTTGGATATTAGAGGAAGGTTCGTGTGCTCCTAAATTGGTGCATAGCCTTAAACGCCCCTTACATCCCTTTCAAACCGATCACGCGGTTAATTACAAACTGGAGTGTAATTATAATTTTCATTGCCCCTGTTCGTGAAAGAGCCTTGTATCTCCACACCGTGAGAATGACAGTGGCAATGGTGGGAAACTCAAGGTGAAGGGATGTTAGAATCACAAAAATATTGACAAGAAGATTAAGATCGAATTAACTGGTATCTATATTGTTTCTCGAAGTTTTGATTATGTCAGCTGTGGTTTTGATTGACGTAATATTATTTTGTGATTTAGGTTTCTAAGGATTGGAAGGCTGGTTGCGAGAGTTGCTCTTCAGAGAGATGATGTTGAGCTTGTTGTCGTTAATGACCCCTTCATCACTGTTGACTACATGGTATAATTTTCATTTTGTTAAAGTCAAAGTAGTTTTTATGATCTGATTGTGTGTATGAATTTTATTAATGGTTCGGTTTTTGAATATGGATATGGGCTTGTGAGATTTGTTTTATTTAACTACAATTATATATCGCTTATGGTACTTGGCAGGCATACATGTTCAAGTATAACAACGTCCACGACCAATGGAAGCACCACGAGCTTAAGGTTAAGGATGAGAAGGCCCATCTCTTTGGCGAGAAGACAACAATCGCTTTGGCATCGTGTAACATCTAAAGCCATCATAATGGAGATTTAATACATGTAACAAATAGTACGATGTTTATATATATTCTATTTTGTGGAATATAGGAACCTTGAAGACATCCCATGGGGTGAGGCTGGAGCTGACTTTGTTGTTGAGTCCATTGGTGTTTTCACTGCCAAGGACAAGGTCATGTTGCCCATTTGAAGGTCTGATTAAATCTTTGTTTGTTTCATGTTTATTTTATAGTTGGCCAACATTGGACCTAATGTGATTTTGTATTTTCGTGGTGGTTCCAAGAAGGTTATCATTCGCCCAAGTGCTGATGCACCTATGTTTGTTATGGGTGTCAATAAGAAGGAATACAAGCCTGATCTTAACATTGTTTCAAACGCTAGTTGCATAACCAACGCCTTTACTCCTTTGGCCAAGGTTATCAATGACAAATTTGGCATTGTTGAGGGTCTTATGACAACAACAGTGATGCCATGACCGTATGTAGCATTGCAAAACCTGTTAATCATTAAATTATTTCAAAGACGTTATTTATAGTTGGTAGTAAAACGATTTTAACATTGTGTGAATCATGTTTTAGCTACCCAAAAGACTGTTGATGGACCATCAATGAATATTAGACAAATATAATATAGTTTAGTGTTAGAAGGATCAAAGTGTAAATATGTGTTCTATATATATCCTACGTACCCTATCAATCATAATACAATATACACAATATTTTACCAAGTTTATTTTGGTGTCAGAGCCAAATTCGGCCTACCCCTCAAACCCTAATTGCCGCCAACCCTAACCTGCCCCACCCCACCCTCTTTTTTTTCTCGGCTAAACAATGGCCTTAATCGCTGCCTTCACCACAACTGAGAAAACTTCCCACAACTCTCACAAGTTTGGTTTTACCCTTTCTCCAAGAAACTATGGGTTTTGGAAAACAATGATCCATCCCTTTCTTGTTACAAACAATCTCATTGGTTATGTTGATTGTACCATACCATGTCCAGCAACAACAATCGCACAAGCAACTACCTCAGACAAAGAGACCTCCACATCTCAACCAAACCCTAACTATCAGATTTGGATCACCAATGATGCTCATGTTAGGATGTTGATCATCTCTATAATCTCGTGAGGTCGCTTCCACATGTCCAAGGTACTACTACATCTCGCGAGGTATGGCTTTCCTTAGAACGTGCATATGCCCTACACACGCCGCCTAGGAATATACTCTCAAAACCCAATTGTTGAAGATCCGTGATGAAGGGAGATGAAACATCAGATGCATATCTCAATCGAGCAAAAGAGTATGCTGATGCCTTGGCCAATATTGGTGAAGCTTTTAAAGAAAAAGATCTTGTCATGCTTGTGATTGCAGGTCTTCGTGAAGACTATAATGGTTTGAAATCTACCCTTCTTGCTAGACAAGCTCCTACAGCCTTTCACGAGTTACAAGGGCTTCTCTCGCATCATGATTACATGATAAAACAATCATGTCCCTATTGTTCCTTCACCACGTTTTACCACTAACACTTCGAACACCTTTTGAAACAGATCTTCACAACAGGATCCCATGCAAGCTCTTACTCAGCTTGCTTCACAACTTGGCTTCAATCTACAACCACTTACCCAACAGGCACAAGCATTCAATACTTATTCCCAAAACAACGGGTCGGGTCGCACCACCAACAACCGTGGGCTGGTCGTGGTTAAAACAATCGACCCAACAGACAGCTCAATTGGGCATCAAATCAAAATACGCTTATGGAACATGCAACCGATGCGTGGCATTGGTCACATTCCATCGATTGCCCCAACCATGACCCTACTACCTTCTCAACCAAGTGCAACAACCTTCGGCTAATCATGCCGACCATCGCCACAATCTTCGGCGGCTTCTCGACATCGTTCCAACAACCATGTAGCACCAGATTCTAATAACATCGACACTGTTGAACCATACTATGGTGAGGATTTTCTCCATGTTGGCAATGGTAAGGGTTTACCCATTTTACACATTGGTACCACTCAAATTCACTCTCCAAAAAAAACTCTTTCCTTAACTAATATTCTTCATGTTCCACAAATCAAACAACATCTTCTTTCTGTTCAAAACTTTTGTCATGATAATAATGTTTTCTTTGAATTTCATGATACCTTTTACGCGATGAAGGACGAGACTTTAGGCACCACCCTCCTCACTGGTCCAAGTAAACACGGGCTCTACTCCATTAATCTTTCATCGTTTCAACCTGTTCTAAGAAGTGTCTTCACAGCTGTTCGTGCTCCGGTCCATATGTGGCATCAACGGCTTTCTCATCCTTATTCACAGCTTTTACATTCCATGTTATCAAAGTATTCTCTTCCTGTTTTGCATAAGACCTCAGTTGCTCCTTGTAATGCATGTCATGTAGGAAAATCATCCAAACTATCTTTGCCATTATCAAATGTTAAAAGTACTTGTGTCTTAGATTTGGTTTTTTGTGATGTTTGGGGCCCAACTCCTATTACCTCTACTGATGGACACAACTATTTCCTACTTTGTGTTGATCATTTTACTCATTATATGTGGTTTTTCCCTTTAAAATATAAATCTAATGTTTTTGCAAATTTCAAACACTTTATTGCTATGGTTGAACGACAATTTAACACCAAACTCAAATCCGTTCAAACATATTGGGGTGGAGAATTCCGAAATCTTCCCAATTTCTTTTCTCCACTTGGCATCATTCATCGTCGATTATGTCCACACACAAGTGGACGTAACGGATTTGTTGAACCGCCATCGACATGTTGTGGAAACATGACTTACTTTACTTGCTCAATCTGGTGTGCCATCTCATTTTTGGCATTTTGCCTATGACACGGCTGTTTACCTCATCAATCGCATGTCATCCCGCACCGCGCCAAACGTTTCACCCCTTGAACACTTTCTCACAAACCGATTTTCTTTTTGCTTGTTTTTGGTTGCTTATGTTATCCACACCTTCGACCATACAATAAACACAAAATGGACTTTCGCCAATTCCCCTGTGTTTTCTCGGATATAGTCCTTCTCATCATGGGTACAGGTGTCTCGATCCAACATCGGATATGTACATAGCTCGTCATGTCCGCTTTATTAAGCACCAATTTCCTTCTCTACAAACATCTTCCATACCTCCTTCACCTCCTCCTTTAAACCCATACATCTCAAGCTATCCTAATCCTACCACACCAAAGAACTACTCTACCCGAAAAAACCCACCAAATGACAGCCTGCCATCAACACACCATAAGACAGCTCACCACATAGCCCAACCTTAACCAACAGCCCACCAAACAGCCCCTTACCCACCACTACCACTACTACCACCGATCCCGCTGTCCAAACTCCAAATACATCACCTTCTCCAGCTCAGCCCCTATTAATGCTCCTGCTGCATAATATACGCCCTCCGACTCGCCTTAGACCATCCAATCTTCGACAAAATCTCAAACAACGGTTCTCTTTGACCCTTCCTACCATACTACCACCACAACATCCACCTAAATTGAACCCACAACCTTGCTGCCAACAAATCACCAAAATGGCGAGCTGCCATGGTTGAAGAATATGATGCCCTCATGCGCAATGCTACATGGTCTCTTGTTCCACCAATTTCTAATGAAAATGTGGTTGATCAAATGGGTGTACAAACTCAAACGAGATCAAACAGTGCCATCACTGTTACAAAGCACGACTGGTAGCAAAAGGGTTTAACCAACAACAAGGTATTGACTATTATGAAACTTTCACCCAGCCAGAAATCTACTACTATTCGCATCGTTCTTTCTCTTGTTGTTACACGGAGATGGACACTTCGACGTTAGTTGTTCAAAATGCTTTCTTGCATGGAGAACTCCATGAGATAGTTTACTTACGTCAGCCACTCAGTTTCGTTGATCCAACAAAACCTGATCATCTATGTTTACTTCACAAATCTCTCTATGGGTTAAAAAAGGCGCCTTGTGCATGGTTTCATCGGCTAACCAAGACCTTACAGCTCTTGATTCGAGGATCCACAACCCGATCCCTCTCTGTTCATTTCTTCATCTAAGGACACGATTTTATACATGCTGGTCTATGTAGATGATATCATTCTCACCGAAACAACTCTAATGCTATTGATCAGTGATTCGTAATTTAAGCTAAACCTTTGCCATTCAAGATTTGGGTACTCTTTCATACTTCTTGGGCATTGAAGTGGTTCACGTAAACTCGATGTCATCTTGTCACAAAAGAAATATATCTTGGAATTGCTTCAACGGCAAATCTTTCAAAAGCAAAGCGCTGCCATCTCCGAAGTGCTACCACGCCAATTTGCATCTCTGTGACACCGCTTGTTCGATGATCCGGTTAAATATCGCCAACTTGTTGGTGCCCTTCAAGATGCCACTTTGTCTCGCCCGCACATCACTTATGCCGTGAACAAAGTTTGCCAATTCATGCATTCTCCAACTACCAATCATTAGTCTCGTCAAAAGAATTCTTCGTTATCTTCGAGGTACATGTGATTACGGCTTCTTATCAAACATGCTTGGGGTCCGTTCTTCATGCTTACACCGATTCTCAAGATTCCTCTTTGAGTGCTTTCTGGATGCGATCTGGTCACTGGTTGCCCGATGACCGCCGATCCACGGGGATATGCCATCTATCTTGGAAACATTCTAATCTCTTGGTCACAAGAAAACAACGAATCGCTCTCGATCATCAACAGAGTCGAGTACAAAGCTTTAGCCGACATCGAGTCGAACTTACATGGATAGAATCTCTTCTTAGAGAACTTAAAGTTCCTATGACTTCGCTCCAGCTTTTCCGTGTGATAACTTGGGTGCAACATATTTATCAAGAAATCCCGCTTTTCATGCTCGCATCTAAACATGTTGAAGTTGACTTTCATTTTGTTAGAGAAAACGCTGTCGCATGAAAACTCTCAGACAATTTATTTCCACACATGATCGATTGCGATATCTTAACGAAGCCTTTGTCATCTCAACGGTTTGTTGAGTTACGGTCCAAGCAGTGTCGTTACCCTACTTTTTGTGGGGAATATTAGACAAATATAATATAGTTTAGTATTAGAATGATTAAAGTGTAAATATGTGTTCTATATATATCCTATGTACCCTATCAATCATAATACAATATACACAATATTTTACCAAGTTTATTTATGAAGGACTTGAGAGGTGGAAGAGCTGCTTCTTTCAACATCATTCCCAGCAGCACTAGAGCTGCTAAGGAATAAGCGTGTTATAAGATTTTTTTTTTTGTAATAGTAGTTACATAAATGTTTTATTTCAGATGTTGTGTGTTTTATCCGTGTAGGCTATCGACAAAGTGTTGCCGTACCGAACGGAAGTTGACCGGTATGGCGCTCCATGTTCCAACCGCCGATGTTTCAGATGTTGACTTGACCGCCGTGCCTTAAGAAGGCTACCTATGAGCGATCAATGCGCTATCAAGTAAGATTTTTCAAATGCGTCCTCGCTATAAATGCTCTTTTCATTAATGTGTTCTCAATTGCTAATGGTCGCCTTTAACATGAAAACAGGAGGAATCAAGGCAAGCTCAAGGGTATCTTGGGATACGTTGACGAGGATCTTGTATCCGCCGACTTTGTTGGTGACAGTAAACGCCTTGTCAAAGTTTCAAAAATTTCATAATCAAATACATCACTACACTACTCTTCTTTAGGTATATTTTATTGACATGTTTGTTTATATTCGTGTCAAGCATCTTCGATGCCAAGGCTGGAATTGCTTTGAACGACAACTGCGGAAACTTGTCTCGCGGGTACCACAAACGAATGGGGATACGTGTACTTTGCCATCTCAATCTATATAGTTAATTAACGGGTTAATTCCATATATACCCAATTTAAACATTAAAATGACATATTTCCTCAACCAAAACACTTAAAAGGTCGTATACTATATACCCAATTTAAACAACAAATTTGTCATATTTACCCATTTTATTATTAAATCAATTAAAATTAAATATACATTATTAAATACTCATTATACCCTTCTTAGAAACACATCTCCAAGTGACAACAATAATCAAACAACAAACTAATATGTAAAAAAATACTATACCTGTTAGAGCCAACCTAAGCACTCCACACCAAACCTCTCTAGTAAAGGATGTTAACGTATTGTAATCTAGTGATTGAACTCGCAATAGTTTGGCAATTAACTGTAATAGTATTCATTTTATCCTCTACAAACTATTCGTATAATTTATGAAATTGGTTACCTTATTTATCTCAAAGAAATTGCAGTTTGCAAACCAATGATCACAATGTTCTTTATTTGATAGGGGGCTTTTCCTTAACCAAAAATAGACTAAAAAGGTGGGATATTTGACGCCAATTGAGAAGACAAGGGTGAAATAGTCTATATATTTTTAAATTAGAATTATTAAGATTTTTAAAATGAATAAATTTGTAAAATGGGTTGATATGACAATTGTTGTGTTTAAATTGGGTATCTATGGCATTATGGTTTTTGGTTGGATAAATGTGACATTTAAAGGTTTAAATTGGATATATATGGAATTGACCCATTAATTAACATGATAAAAGACCATGGCATATGCCATTGTTTCGTTTGTGCCTTGCATTGCCATTCGTGTGATGGCCATCATGCTACCTCCAATGTACTCACACTCTACGTATTGTCTCCGGGCCGCAGTTTGATGTCATGATAAGCTTTTGCATATACTAGGAAATATTTTACACTTTCTTCGAATATTAATATACAATTTGCAGGATTTTATCTTCTAGCTAAGGTTGAAGAAGCGGCAGATGATACAATTTATAATTGGACTTATCGATTGTCGTGGACACACGATAAGTTATAACAACCGCTTGTTGCCATATCGCCTTGTGACACTTGTTTTTTTCTTTTTACTTTGTATTTGCGTACCACGTGTTGTTGACTTAATCTCGCCACATTGCCTCTGAAGCCTAGATGGATGTTGGATGATTATTGGTGGAGATAGCAGTTCACTCTTCTTTTGTTCGAAGTTTTAAAGAATATGAAATTTTAAGTCGTGAAATTTTTTGTATTTTCGGATTTTGATATGATATTGTGTAATATCGTAAAGATGATGCTTTTTGTTGAGCTCGAATTTATCATTTGGAAAAGAAGTGGTCATGTTTTCTTGCTTTTAGGAGGAAGATTCTGCTTTATGCTAATGTTGAAATTGTTTTTGCATTTATCAAGGGGTTTTAACATTTTTTCAGCTCATCCAAAGTTTATGGATCAAACCGTTTGTTTCTTTCATCAACTTTCTACCCAAAGTTTATGGATCAAAGCGTTGCTTGGTTTCTTTCATCAAGGTTCAACCGCAGAGCTCCGGGCCAAACGCTTACTATTGGATTCTTGCCTCTACTAAATTAGCCTATACTTGTCTATCTCGCTTATTTGTTACCGATGTCTATTAACTTCTTATTATGTCGTAAGAATAAACATATTGTCATAGCAAATGTTTTAACAACACAAAATATACGAAAACAAGATTGAAATATTTACAAGACGAAGCAAAACAAAGAAACGATACTTGACTTAAAGCCCAAAAAGATTTAAACAAGATCAAAATTTTGAAATCAATATTTACAATTGTAGTATTTATTTGGTTGTTGTTATACATGTGCTTTAACTTTTAGTTTTACCCTTTTGACTCGCCATAAATAACTTTTTATTTTAGTTTTCGTACTTTTACTATTACTAAATCTCAACTCTCTTCGATATGCAATAAAAAACAGTTAATTGCTTGGGGTTGGTCCTTACATTCTAGACCTTTTATTAATTTGAAACTTTTGATAGGATCCTAGCTCGATTATTAAATTTTGTGAAAGCATATTTTGGAAAAGATGAATGGAGCTAGAACATATTTTGGAAAGAAATTGGTGATGTTTTTCTTTATTTATGCTTTCTTGTTTATGCTGTTTTTCCACAACAAAATGGTGAAATTGTTTTGTATTCAAATAAAGGATTAAAAGACATAAATTACCAACGACTTTTATAAAATTTTCAAATTTGGGTAATATACTCTTTAAAACACCATTACCATCCAAACTTTACACTTTTTTTCAAAAATCAGAAACTTTTTCAAAGGTCATAGTAATAGCCGGTCATTTTGATATTTCATAAAATAAGCTTTTCCATGTCATTAAATAACGTTTCCACCTCATTTTCTTTTGTCCACGTAGTGTTTTCCCTAAATTTTCACAATATAAAACCCAAACACTTACCCTAATTTTGCACTAAATTTACCCGTCCGTTTTTCCCCAAAATTAACATATGAACCCTAAGTCCAATTCAATGTAATTCAATTATCGTTCATCATGACTAAAGGTTAGCGTAATCATTACTTGGTTCTTGTTTGTTCTTAGTGTTTTCTTCTGTAATTGTATAATAACATTATAATCCCTAAAGGTGGATAAACGTCGTGTTTTTAATGTCAACCTTAAACATGACGAGGTTTTTGTATGCGATCCTTTTGGCTATGTCCAAGGGTTGGATCATTGAAAACCCCTTGCCTCTCAACCGAGGTCGTGGGTTCGATCCTCAATCCCTACAAAAGCCGGAGGTCCTTTCTACCTTTAGTAGAACTGTAGTAGTTCTCTACCTTAGGTAGGGTAAGGCTGCTCACATCTTAACCTCCCAATACACCGGAAACGGTATTGGGTACCCATAACCCGTGGAAGACGGCATTGGGAGTTACTTTTTTAGTTGCACGTTTAGTGCATGGCCCATTGTATAAGATGTATTATTGCAAATTAAGCAAACCATTAATAGAAGGTATAACAAAACTAAAAAATGATGGGGATGTTCAAGATTTTTTAAAGGTTGGTTATGAAAGCAAATGGGTTTGTAGACAAAGCATTTTGGTTATGATGCAATTGATTTTGCAAAGGCTGCCAAAAGGTACTTAAGGTCGTGTTTCTTTTTCTTTTTAGCTAACGATGTGTTCTTGAGATCTAAAAAGGGAAGAAAAGAAAAGATTTGGAAAGAAACTCAAAAAATTCTCGTTTCTCAAGATTTGGAAAGGGAAGAAAGGAAAAGATCCGAAAGAACTTGTAGTGTTTTTGGGTGTAAATGGTTCACGATTTGGGAAGAAAAGGAAAGAAGAAGTGACTTCTCACTTCTTTTCTTTTATGAAGTTACTCAAGAACATACGTAAGAGATTGGGCCTACATGAGTCCACACAAGTATTTAATATTGTTTTTTAATGTGGAGCACATATTTCCACTAATCCCTCTATATCCACAAGCCATAAAATGAGATCCTCTCCACATCTAGAGGCATTAACAAACATGAGCCCACATAGGACCTACATATATTTATATGGCTCTTAACTGAAAGAAAAGAAACGCCCGTCATGAATCATGGGTCTACTGATGGATATTGTTCAAAGTGATGATGATGATATAGATAATGTAGACTTTTTTAATGAAGGAGAAGACAATGTGGTGATTAAGCACAAAACTACAAATGACCTTTTTTTGAATAAACTTTGTAATAATAGTGGCCATTTTACTAGTTTCTTAAATGAACTTGTTCCCTCAATTCAAATGAAGGCCCACATATGAAAGACCCCGATTCTAGTACGACGGTGTTATTTATCAAAAACATGACTAATTACTTCCTTGGAATCAAATGCAACCTCTATTAGGCATGAAATTTGACCATCCAGAATAGTTGAAGCTTTGTTTAGCCAATTATGGGGTGACAAATGGTTATCAATTGTGGTTTCAAAGAAATGATGGAGGCGCTTGTTAGTTTTTCTGTGGTAGGGATGTTGATGCGTGCAAATGTGCAGTTATAGTAGCATGAAAAATAAGGCCAACAAAAGTTATTCAAAGAAAATGTAGATGTAAAACAACCTAAGCCACCTGTTGATGAAAACCAAGCTAAGCCATATGTGGATGTAAAACAACCCAAAAAAGGTAGGAAAAAGTCAATTAAAAGGAAGGGTAATCTAACTTTTAAGATGAATAAGGTTGTAAACTGTAAGTAGCCAACAAAAAAGTAAAGGTGAAAACTAGAAAGATGAGAATCCACACCACCTAAATGGACTAAATCTAAGATATTTGGTGAAAGGAAAGACATGTTTGTGGTTTTAGATTATGGGCATCTTGGATGAAACTTGAAAACTCATTCCAAATTAAGTCACTAAAACCTCACCATAAGTGCTCTAGAAACTAAAACCTGGGTCTTTAGTCACATACAAATGGATAGCACACCATTTTTCAAAAAAGATAATTTCAAACCCTTTCATCTCCTTTCACATGAAATGTCACTCTTGGGCAATGCAAGATAACTAAACAGAGGGCTATTTTTGATTTTGAAGGAGGTTTGATTGAGCATTATAGTAGGTTGTGGGAGTATAGGTAGCCTATCTTAGACTGAAATCCAAGATCTACTTGCATATTAGATGATGAAGAAACGAAGTGGTAATAACTATTTTAGGAAAATGTATATATGCTTTAGAGGGTCAAAGATGGGTGGTTGGTGGATGTGGAAATGTGATTGGACTAGATGGTTGTTTTCTCAAACACACTTGTAGGGGTGAGTTGCTCACATTAATCGAGAAGGATGCAAATAATCGATGTACCCTACCGCTTGGCCATGTGAAGGTAGAGAACAACTTGAATTGATGTTGGTTTTTGTCCTTGTAACATGATGACTTGAACCCGCAACAAGGAACCGATTAACTATCATCTCATGCGGACTGCCGTGAATTTTTGTTGGGGCCGTAAATAAATTTTGCAATAACACCGGTTCAATGGTTCAACTATCCCGATCAATTTATAACGCATATGAAATTACAATTAGTTCTTTAACATGTATAAGACTTTCAATCATCAATAAAAATAGTCGATTGTTATCAAATCAACAAATTTTACACAAACACTCTAAACTAACTAGGCATCCGGATTTGCTACATTCTTAATCACTCTTTCAATTATTTTTAAACAATTCTTCCTCAAATACTCAAATCTATTTCTTAATAATGTGAACCATAACATGGAATGTTCATAAATATAATGAAACATTTGAAATACTAATTACCTAAAAGTTGAGACAATGAAGAAAACAAGCAAACGATACTAACAATGTGCTTAATAGAGTAAAACAAAATAACTAAGTTTTTTTCCCTTCAAATGATATAAAAGATATGCACACAAAAAATTATTCTTACTGATATATATATTATTCAATAAAACTTTTTTTGAGCAAGTTATTCAATACAACTAATAAAAACAATATAAAGAGTTGAAACAATAAAAGAGTTATCCTTTAAATACTACAACTGTATAAAATAAGGGGACAAGAAAAAATAAAAAGTCAAAAAACACTCTCTTTCTTATCTTCATCTTCACTTTCCCTTTCACACTCTATGTTCATTCACTCCTTTACTTCGTAAACCCATTCTCTGCCATTTAAAGGCCGCTTAATTGAGTGATTGCAATACACAGTTATCATACAACGAGCATCATGAAAGTATGTATGGATAGATATGGATGATTGGAGGGGGCTAGATCAAAGACTTTCACAAACCATAACATTGTCGTTCACTAACCGTAGTCGGAAACAAAGCGCAAGTCGCTCTAGTTGGTCGGCTGGGGCCGAGCACCAAATCCCCACCTCGGCTCGTCGCCGATGCACATAAGGTATAAACTGATATTTCTAAATTTCTACACTTTCATTGATTATTTTATTTTTAAATCTCTTGTATACTTATATCAAAGTTTGCATGTTATAGGGTCTATTAGAGGTTGTGTCTAATTGGATGCACACGAGAAATTTACAAGGCATGTATATGCTAATTTTAAGAGGAAATTTAGTGGTGTGCACTTACAAAGGCTATTTTGGGTGCACTTCAACCATTGGAACAACACTTTTACACCAAGATGGAACAACTAAAGACCATTAATCCAAAGGAACATGACTATCTTGTGCAAAGGAATCCAAACTCTTGGTGAAGAGCTTTTTTTAGGTTGGAATCAAAAAGTCCATCTTTTGAAAATGGTATTGCAGAAAGCTTCAACACGCAGTGGCGGAGCCAAGAAATCTAATCGAAGGGGGCAACGGACGAGAAGAATGATTCGATAACGGGTTAATTTTTTTAAAATAAAATAAAAATGAATCGGGCCTGTCGGGTCAATTTATTTAAACGCAAAAGAATTATCTTAGGCAATTAACAAGAACTAAATATGCAATGTATGTACAATGAGAACCATTTTATAATACAGACCCATCATATTCATCTTAAATAAAATCAACTCGGCTTGTATTGTGTTCTCACCTTTAAAAGAAACACAAAAATAAACACTAAGAAGTAAAAATAAGACATTATAAGTATGTCACTATGATAAACATATACAAATGTTTATATATTTAAGTGAGGTGTTGAATGATGTGGTATTCAAGAGCCCAAGTGAAAAGTTTTGGCTTCTTCACCATACCTCATGCTCTAAAGAAACTATAAGAGAATTATGTCCTTTAAAATAAAAAACTAATATAAAGTACTAGGTAGATATATAACAATATTTCATGTTATGTATATTTTTTTTTATGAGAAAATTTAAACTTAATCAACTCTTCTACTATACTTTACAAATATAAACCTCGCCTATACATTTTCTAAAATGAACTTTTCAATATTATAATGCTAGATTCCCACCATAGTTTTTTTTAAACCGCATCGGTATAACACCCCTGGCTACGCAGGGTTGGGTAACCTAGGCGAATGAAAGTTCAGGGAGAACTTTCATGCGGTACGTACTAGTAACAAGTCAAGGCGCAGCCAGTCAAGCTCACGGGCTACAGAAGGGCTTAGATTATGTTCATGGTGAGGGTTGTATGCGTGGTGTAAATTCAGCAATTGACATTCCCAAAGGTCATGGTTGAAATTCAAAGTAATCAAGATTGCGTTAGTCTTTCAAAAGTCAACTTTATGCAATTACTTTATTATACAACACTATGAAAAGTTATTGAAAGTTGAACTAAAATAATTAAATAATGTATTAGATTAATAGATTATATACAATGGATGCTTTCTAGCTTGAGAATGAAAAAGGTTGATGTGACAATTGGTTCATGTGTTAATAGTAAAAGTTTTTGTTGTAATACAACATAGCAAATTCATGATGACATTATAGTAGCGTAGTATATAAGAGGCGAAAATATTATATCGTATGGTATATATACGCAGTATGTTTAGTTGTTTATAGTAGGCTTAATGAAAAGTATGATTGTGGCATATTTTGATCATTTCTGTAAAACATATGAAAAAAGTTCACTCTAAACCCACCGCTCTAAAGGGATTATTTAGGTAATTAGCTTTTTTAGTCTCCTTCCATCATCCCTTCCAATCTCTTTCTTTTCCATATCTATCAATCACCATTCAGTAAAAAAAATGTTTTGTGAAGATTCAGATTTATGATTTTTGCTTTTTAAAGATGGCACTCTGCTTCCTATGTTGAGGGCACTGCCAATTTTTACACCCAATCTAACCATTTTTTCTACTAGTTTAGCCATTATATTGAAGCTTTGTTGGGGGCCTTTCCCCACTAATTACAAGATGGCTCACTCGTCAACAGGCAATACTTGTTCAAAGAACAAAGCCAATCATCACAATGCTGGAAGACATAAGACTTTATTTGATGCAAAGACTTGTTAAAGAAGCATAAGCAAGGAAATTGGAAGACAAAATCACACCCTCAATCGAAGAGACAATTTCTTCAAAATGAACAAATGTACTACTATTTTATGTTAACAGTTGATCATTTTTCCAAATAATTTAAGTTAATGTGTTGTAACAAATGTTTCACCTACTTAGGCATTGGATGGTGGTTCCAAGTGGTTTTCAAGAACTAGAAGTTAGGAGAGGTGATGAAAGTTATGGTGTCAATATCAATCTGAAACAATGTATGTGTAGGATGTGGCAGTTGTCTGGTGTTCCTTGTGTCCACTCGTGCGTTATATGCATTTGAATAGAGACCCGTAAGAAGGTGTTGATCATTGGTACAACTAAGAGAGGTGGTTTTAGGCTTACCAATTTACTACAAAGCTCGTGCATGGTAGTAACATGTGGAAAACAACATACTTACCAACCGATGAAGCCACCTATACTTAAGAGGATGACAGGAAGACCAAGGAAAAAAAGAGTGAAGGCACAATCTAAAAACAACTCGGGTTAGTAGGGTGGGAAGACAAATGACTTGCAACAACTATCATTCTAAAGGTCATAACAAAACTGTTGATACAAAAGTGGGTTTTATTTGGACTCCTGCTCGTGATCAATTAGACCTTGATGCTTGAGACCGCTAAGTAACAAAACACCTAGGCTTATCGTGGGATTGTCTCCCAAGATTATCCTCCCACGTAGAGTAAGTTTTGGGTTTGTTTTGGAGAGTTAGGGTTTTAGATCGCACTTTAATGAGGGTCGGGATGCCTCTTATATACACATAATCCTCATTGGTTTCGTTCCCCAACCTTCGCTATCCGCCTAAGTCGGTCAATCAATAATGATCTCATCAATAATAGATATCCGATATCCAAACCCATAATAACTTAGGGTTTGGGTCTTCCAAACCGCTACCGAAGTTAGCCCATTCGCATCGGGTTCGATTGCTAGTAAGCATTGGTCGGGTTCATGACCGCGCGGACTATACGCCATCATGTCCCCCAGCCTAGTATGCTAGGTGGAACCCGCGATGCTAGACTAATAACTATAGAAAATATTTTTCTCTATGAAATGGTAAGCTTCAAAGGTTTCCCGCCTAAGAAAAGATATGGTGTATCCAAATTCAATGAAGTCAAATATGTACCTCAAAATGTGAAAAGTGGGTGAGGTGTGTCATGTCAACATATCCTATCCACACATTTAGGTAGGTGGGGTCCACGTGTCGATCATCGCGTGGATGTAAAACCCTATATAAACTTCCTACCACTTTACCGTGGATCGAGTAAAAATCATTTATGCCATTTTTAGAAACCGAACTATCAACCAAGATACCCAACCTCTAAAGGTAACAGCCGTGATTCATATAACCTCATCATGGTTCTTGGATTAAGTGATTTCTCATCCGATATAACCAGGATCTAACTCCGAATTCACATCGGATTATTATATCGCCGCTACATCCGTAGTTCCTACAGGCATCGATAGCGATTCCCAAGGGAAAAGGGGTATACTCACGCTTTTTTCAATTCTAATCAACGCCCATCTCTTTATTCTTGTGCGACGTATTAAATTACTATCGCCACACATATCCCAATCTGACTGATAGGTGCAGAAAAATAACCAACTTCGAGGTTAATTGCCGCTTGTTGGCATTAATCCCACTATATATCTCTTCCGCCGTTTTACCATACGTGGTCAAACAAAGGGAGCTGCTTGCAAGCCGCAGGCAACCGCAATGCTATATCGAGAAACTAGACGGCTTAGGAAATGGAGGAAAAATTTTCCGGGTTGATGAGGCTGTTCGGTTGGCTTCTATACCCAAAGTTCGCTATCGGGATGAGCCTCCTCGAACATACATACGATGATGCGGAAACGATAAATGCCAATCGATTCCCATCAATTCCTACCCCGAGGAATTTTGGTGCACATGGGCATCGGCCGTAACTATTTCGATAGGCCCGATGAGGTGCCAACCTTCTTAGACGCCATGATGTGTATGGTGCTCGCCCCTTCGCACCTTTGCTTTATTAATGTGAGCCTTTCTTTTCACCTTTGTACTTTATATAACTTGTTTTGTTTGTTGCTTGCCGCACATAGATGGATTTGTTCAATACAGTAATTGGTGAAACCTCAAAGTTACGTGGGTGTGCCTCTTTCGGAGAGGGGAAGTCCCTATTCGAAGCTATCGCGCACCATGGAGATGGAGCTGGAGGACGGGGTTGATTCCACCGCTGCTAGAGGCAACCTCTCAAGGCAGCCGCGTCGCCCCGTGGTTCACTCTCCGTAGTGGAACTTGCACACCAGATGTAGTGGAGAGCATGGAGAACCTCCGTGTAGAGCCAAAGAGACAGCAACGGGTAAAGCGCAAGAGAGCGCCCGGTGGTGATGGCGCCACCATCCAAGAAAAACGCCCCGTCATTCTTGATGTGGAGTCATCATCGATGATGTGTCGCCTTCCCATGCAATCAAACTTCCTCCCAAGTAAGTATTGTCACCGAAGCACTTAGTACATCCTTTGTGTATGTTATGAAATAATCATGAATTCTATTTGTTCGGCTCGCAGTTGAAACTGTTGGTGTTACTTCGACATTTTGGGAGTCGCCCTGCCGCAGTCCCATTCGAATCGACTCCCAGGCCAGAGAACCAAGGCGCCATCTATTGGCATCTTGGGATGCCCATGGACCAACTTATTGAAGAGCTTAGTTTCAAGCACTGTGCTACATTGGTCACGCATGCAAAGTCAAGGTATGCCGGGCAGCCGAGCCACGTATGACAAACGTGACGCTGTCGGGAGGCACGCTTGCTAGTGTCAGTCAAGCGAGGCGCAAGCTCCTATGCCAAAAACTTGTCAAGAAGATGTCATTGATGATGTACCTGTATCCGACACCGAGAGTAGCTTCCAACGGCCCAAGTTAGGATCCCAAAATATCCATAGGCGTCAAACCATTCGTTGGCACGAAGGTTACCTAAGGGAATTCGCCATTCAATCCCGAGGTATGGCCGAAGGAATAATGGATAAGGAAACCTCCTAACTTGGTCAAACCCATCTCTCTCTTCGCTCTCCGCCAAGTTTGAGAACGTGGGTCACTAAGCCCTAGCGGTTACCCACAATCATGGGACTCCATGATCTCCCACATTCATGCAAGAGTGCCTCCAACCGTATTTCTTCCACTATAAATAGGATGGACGGGCAAAGGATTATGGTATGCTCATTTCACACTCATATCTTTACTTACACACACTTATACAACCATAACTCATACTTACTCTACGGTGGTTCGCAGTGGTCCAACCTCCAAGCAATCACTAAAGTAGTGTTTCATATTTTATTCTCGTGTTAGGTGCAAGTCTTGGCCGGAACATACACCCTTCATTACTTTGATCCTCATCAAGCCCTGGTAGTGCAATTTTGTACAATCAAGGGTGCCATCCGTGGGACCACAACTATTAGTCCCAGAATCACCCAGCCCTAATACCCTAACCAACTACACTTTTCCCAAGCATGGAAACAGAAGAGAAGACTCACCTCCACCAGTTTCTACTCGTCCCACTCACCACAACTAACACCATAACCTTGCCCCCATAACAAACCTCAACCTTTACCACACGATCTCGCTTGGAAACTACTCCCGTGCATCACCAACATCCGCTAACCCTATTCCAGATATTAGTCCTTCGTGGAGGGAAAACTTTGAGGCCTTAGTTTCTTTGCTAAGGGCTAGAGAGAAGTTCGCAACATCGAAATGCTGAGGGAGTTGGAATACTCCAGTGAGGAGTATGACGAGGAGATTGAAATAGAGGATAGGCCTCAACCTATTAGCAGGGGCCACCTCGCGAATGGTTCTCCTTCCATCGAAGGCTAAATGGAAGGACAGTGGGTTTTGAAGGACTCGAGGAAATCCGGACGAAGGGAAAGAATGCCTGGTGAAAGGAGGAGCGAAAACTCCAACGGAGGAAGCAACCCGGTAGGAATCGGAGGAGTAAAACCTACCCCTCTAGTCGCTTCATTTAGGAAGAGAGGACAGGGCTCTAGTACCCCCTCTTATGTTTCGAGTGTCGGAGGCCTACCTCCATACTCTAGCATGAATCAATTACCTCCGAAATGAACCCTACCCCTTCCTACTAAACCTACAATACTTACCTCCTAATGGTTCATTCCCCAACCTAACTACCAAAGAAATACCCTATGGATAGTTTCCTATGCAATCGATGGGTGTAAACCCTTCGTACCAACCCGCTACTTCTTACCCTACCTACACACACATTTCCTAACCCTCAGATAACCCTACTCCACCTTACAACCCTTAACACGAGGCTCTAGGAGCTTGCACACCCTTCGTGGAAGTGGATCAAGACTATCCCCTACTCGACGGTAAAGATGCCTACTCATATAGGCACCTCACGATGGAAAGGCGATCCCGATAACTTTCCATCTATTCAAGGCGCTATCAAGATGCAAAAGTGGGTCATGCCTGTAGCATGCCACATGTTCACTTACACGCTCCGAGACTCCGCGAGAATATGGTGGAACGGACAGAAGTTGGGGAGCATTATAAGTCTAGACGATCTCAAGGCTAAATTCTACACTTTAGTCGCCAGAAGAAGTACACCAAGACTCACTTAACCGCATACCATCGCGAGACAACGAAAGTACAAGGGCCTTCGCTACGTATACTGATGAAACTTTGCAAATTCTAGGGTTGCTCAAGATCGAGGATCTCGGTTTCATACATGGCCTTCGAATCGGCTTGTGGAAATTTATATCCACCATCTTCCTAACACTTATAAGGCCTTGATCGAGAAGGCTTACACCGATTGAGTCCAAGGAGGTAGAATAATGGGGGCTCGATAGAGCAAAAGGAAGCGCCTAACAAATTCTCTAGAGGGTCCTCCGGAAGGATCCAAGAACAAGAAGAAGAATAGAGACCGCTTCACCCCATACAACAAAGGTTCGAACCATAGACTCTCGGCAAACTTGGTCAAATCTCCCCGAGATTCGCTACCGAAAGTCGCAAAGTTCGACCGCCACCCTCGATGACAAAGACGGCAAAGCCGAGACATGTCCAAGTATTGTCATTTCCATGAAGATCATGGACACCTACACGAACAACCGCAGGGAACTAAAAAGCGATCGAGGAAGCCGCGACGATCCGGACAAGAAGCACATCCGTCAAAGGCATCAAAAGGGAAAGGACAAGTTCTCCGACACCCAACCGGGTGAATGGAAGGAAAAGAAGAAACACGCCAACCGGTTCGATACCGATGGTGCACAAGCACGATACAACTTTGAAAAGAAAGCGGAAGCAGATGGGGAGAGTCAGAAGAAATATCCCCTTACATCTGGGGCAAACACCTTGACTAATCCCGTGATCATCAAGGCAATCAATTCCAGAGGTAAACAGAGCGTATATGGATTGTGGAAGCTCCTGCGAGATCATCTATGAGCATTGTTTCCTAAAACTCAAGTCATCCATATGCTCAATGGGTGGACTCGAAAGCACCACGGTAGGGTTCTCCCACAACACTGTGGCCCCCGGGAAGTACCCACCGAAGTCACCATAGGCCCCTTATCCCCACGGAAACACTCACCTTCATCATAGTCGATTCTTATAATTTATTAATATGGAGAACAACTATGCAAAAATGGGAATTGTTGTTTCCACCATACATGCCGCTATTAAGTTCCGCACTTCTGAGTAGGAACTGCTCATTCTAGTTATGTTGGATAAAGGTGTATATGGTGTCAAAAGATCAAAGAAGAATCGGAGGAGTCTCGGATGGCAATTCTAAGTCGTACGTATGCGAGGAGCTAATTGTAGTCAACCCTAGCTACCCTCGAACAAACGGTTGGTAGTAGCAAAGCTCCCGAAAATTGGGCGGCTCACGAACTGCTGCTAACTAACCTTGATATTTTTGCTTGGAAATATTCTAACATGACAGGGTACCAAGAACATTGATAGACGGACAGTCCTTCGAACGGAGCATAAACTCAATGAGTACAAACACATGAGCCAATAAAACAAAAGATGAAGCTCAGCCCCCTAACGAACGCCTGCTCCGAAAGAAGTTGACGAACTCACACAAGCGCATTCCGAGGGAGGTCAAGTACCAAGATTGGGTATAACCCGGCTGGTCAAAAGAGCTTACCAGGTGGCGATGTGTGTTGACTTCACCGACATCAACAGCATGCCCCAAGGATTGCTACCCTCTACCGTAATTGATCGGAAGGTAGAATCCTGGCGTGTTTCGGTTAAAATGCTTCTTAGATGCCTATAAAGGGTATCATCGATCCAGATGCAAAGGAGGACGAGAAAAAGACCTTCTACACAAGCAAAGGTGTCATCGTTGGTAAAGATGCCCTTCGATGAAGAACGCGAGAGCAACTTATCGCCTCAGAGATAAAGCCTTCAACAAGCAGATAGGCAAATCTCAAGCCCATGTTGATGACATGGTTATCAAGAGCAAGACGGAAGAGGACTTACCTCCGCATGTAAGAAACATTTGACCATCTTCAGCAATTAACATGAAGCCGAACCCTGCTCGGAGAGGGACAATTCCTAGGCATTTGATCAAGCGGGGATAAAGGCTAATCCTTTCAAGGTCAAGGCAATTTCCGACCTCCAAGCCCCCAAGTGTCTAAAAGATGTACAGAGTCTGAATGGGAAGTAGCGTTCTTTAAGCCATTTTTTATCCAAGGGTCGGTGTCCCTACCATTCTTCAAAATGCTCGGATGCGGGACAAGAAAACTTTCCAATGGAGCCCGATGTCGGGTCGCCGTAAGATGAAGGAGTTCATTGAAATCCTTCCAACACTTACCCCAATCAAAGGCAGTGTTATTTATGTATTTAGCATCCTCCGCGGAGTATTAGCAGCCTCATGGCGTAACGAGACAAGCGCAATGATCCCCATTTACTTTGTTAGCATGGTCCACAGGAGCGAGATCAATTATCCAACATTGGAGAAGTTAATACTCGCCTTAATCTACGCTAGCAGGAGGTTCGACGCTATTTCGCCCATCCAATCACAGTTTAACCGACAAGCCACTCAAACATCTTGTCGAAACCGTAAAAGTCCGTAGGGTGGCTAAATGGGCTATTGAGCTTGGAGAACATGAAATAGAGTTCAAAGGACTAAACTCTATTGCAAATTCTCGCAGACTTTTTGGTAAACACCTTCGAGCCGGGAAGGAAAGGAAGGGCCCAAAACCAATCCCACTTAAGTACAAGCTGAATGGAAACTTTATACGACGGAGCATCCAGCCCCGGTTCTGGAGCGTGTTTAATGTTGGTCACCAGGGAAGGAGCATACATATGCTCTTCGGTTTGAGTTCGGCCACAAAAAACGGCGAATACGAGGCATTATTAGCGTGCCCTCGATTGGCTAAAGATATGAGGTCAAAGCTCGCCGCTTTTTGTAGACTCCCAATTAGTTGCAAAACCAAGTGACGTGTTCCTATGAAGGCGTACCGTCATCAAACAATACTTGGAAAAGACAAAGGAGATTGAAGGTTTCGATTCCTACACCATCTAACATGTTCAGAGAAATCGAACAAGAAAGCATCGCAATGAGCAAATTAGCTTCCATGGCCTTCACTCATCTCACCAAAGAGGTACTTGTCGAAGTCTTACCTGAAAGGTCCATCATTCGCGCAAGGAAGTTACGATGTGGTTCACGAGGAAGGAGAGACATGGATGACCCCCATCAAAGAATATTTGATAAGCGGTCTTCCCCAAGATCCCAAGCCGGGGAAGATTCGGTCAAGTCACCGAATACAAAGCTAATAGGGAAACCCTATATAGAGATCATTTTTGTCACCGGTTACGTGTGTAGGCCCCAAGCAGGGCTTCGAGCATCATCTCTCGAATTACGAAGGATCCGCTGCCTCCATGCGTGACCACGATCCGTTGTCTCGAAGATAATGAAATTGGGCTATTATTGGCCTTCAATGCACAGGAATGCGGCGAAATCATTCTCAAATGTGAAGCTTGTCGATCCACTCAAACGCTTCAAAGATGCCAAACAGACATGACAAGTGTGACATCGGCATGTCCTTTCTCTCGGGCATCGAATATGCCCTATGCCCATAGCTCTCCGGAGGAGTCAAATTTCTGTTAGTAGCATTGATTACTTTACTAAATGGGTAGAAAAACCCTTGGCCTCCGTGACAGGGAGACGATTGAGAAATGATAGAGCACATTGTATGTCGATTTGGAGTGCCCCACATAATCATATCCGACAACGGAAAACAATTTGCCAAGGAGTCTTCTACCACTTCACAAGGGCTCAACATAAAGCAGCTTGACATCCGCCTACCATCCAAAAGGAAATGGAATGGTAGAGGTTACGCAGACATTCAAAGCGGATCGAGAAAAGGCTGATGAACTCATCATGGATGGGTAGATAACTCCCCAAGTTCTATGGGCTCACAGACGCATCCCAAGTCCACCAACGTGAAACCCCTTCACCTAACATACGGAACGGGCGCCATTCTTCGAGCTAATCATACACGGGCGGTGGCAACGTGATGATGCCTCCCAAAATGACGAAAGGATCAGGGCAAACCTTGATTCGAAGAAAGAAGGAAATAGCTTCCATCCGGAAGCTTATACAAACATAAAATCAAGGCTACTACAACAAAGGGTTAAACCTTCCACTTTCAAGCCTGGGAATATGTGCTACCAACAAGGTAAGCAAAGTTGAATACCGTGGAAAGCGGGACCAACTTGGGAAGGACCTTACATTAAGGGAACAACGTGTTTAGGATTATGGTATCCCTAAGGAACGGGTATAGAAACCATAGTGTATGCCGACTGATCACGCCGGTGACTATGTCCATGTAAAAAGTACAAGTGGTATTTGCACTTTTATTGGACATTGTCTCACCTCATGGTTTGCAAAGAAGCAAATGGCTTAGCTATCTCAACCATCGGGCTAGCACGCCTCAAATTAAAAGCATGTCAACAAGCTCTTTGGATGAAGCAAGCTCTTGTAGATTACGAATTCATCTCAACTTATGTATACTTTATGACAACAAAGGAGCCATCGATCTCAAAAAAATCCCCGTCCAACACGGCATTAAAGCATATTGAAATCATCATCACTTTCTTCGTGACAATGTTCAAAAAGGAAACATCTCAATCGAGAAAGTATCCCTCACAACATCGCCACAATTCTAACTAAACCTCTTAAACGAGAACCATTTAATCTTCTTAGACTTGGTTTAGGGTTAATGGAACCAAACATGTAGGATAAACATAGCCTAAACCTTAGTACAAACAAAACAAAACAATTTTGTTTTAAACTCATCAGAGCCACGACACCAACGATAACACGGACGGAACTAAAAATATGGTGCCGTCCGTCCGTATGTGAAATTGAAAAATAATGCCTACAAAACATCTTCTTCCTCACAACCCACTTTACCAAAACGTGTAAACATTAAATCTCATTGTTGACATCTTCTCATCCACTAATCACCGTGAGATAACATCATGTAAGTATTCTAACTACATTTTATCGCTTAATATGAGTCTAGGATTTAAATTTATGACAAAATCATTACATGAGGTTTGTGTATCTTCTTATACAAAACATGGATTCAATTGGCAAATTGCATACTAGTCATTGAAATTAGGCACTACATTATCATATTGCACAAACAAATCATGCTTCTCACTAATCAATAGATAATGACTATAAGGCCTTATTCAAATAACCAAACACCCCATGTCAAAAAATTTGAAAAGCTTTTCACTTGTAGGAAAACAATTTTTCATTGTTAATACAAATAGAAACGTTAAATTTTTATCACTTGCATACTCTTGAATACTAAAGGTATTGCATAACTAATATGCATTCCCGTGTATATTCAAATGAAGCCACATTGAATTAGGAGCATTTAGGTTATCTCATGGTATTTGCCAAACACCCCACTAAAACCATTTTTGTGCATAAAATGAGCCGAGATAACCGCAACTCCAAATTGTTTTCATATAGGCACACACTAGAACCAAAACGTTAAAGTTCATTCTCATTTTTAACATGTTAATTCTTACTCCTAGGAATAACCATGGTAGCCGCAAGATTCTATGATCACAAGGATACCCTTAGCTACATTCCCAAACTCACAAAACCAAGGGACTCACCAAAGAACAAGTCGAAATCTTTAAGAGTTTAGAAACTAGGTACTTCCATAAGGGTAGAACCATTCACTCCTCTTTATCTAAAATACCAATCTCCGTGAAGAGCTAGTCGTTATTCAATTCGACTCCTGACATCGATGAACCTATTTGTCCTAGGTTTGTGTTTAGAGTTTTATGCTAGTGTCACCGGTTTTATTGACGAAGATGATGAGTTTAGCCTTAGGTTTAAGATCAATCAAAACGACTACACCATTTCTTTAACCAACTTTGCTCAAGTGCTTGGAATTCCCAATGAGGACATGTTCATCGGATAAGTGGTCACTCACCATCCTTGATGCAATCAATGACCGCTTCGTCCCCTACCAAACACCTTTAGTAAATAAGGATGTCATCCAGTGAGCACCTATTTATCCCGGGGAGATACAACCCGAAGTCCCTAAAAGGAAAGAAGTAAACCGAGATCCATATGGAATGGAGCCAAGTGAACTTAAGCCCGAATTTAAGAAATGGGAAGAATTACTTAGAGCCAATGTCATTAGCACCGTAGGGAATAGGGATCACATCAATGCTTGCCTTTGCCACATGCTCTATAACTTGTCCACTCGTCAACGATTCAACTTAGCCTACTACATCGCTAGGAGAATGATTGATATCCCAACTCAAGGATCGGTTTCCAGACGGGATGCTTCTCACCGCCTCTATAGAGCCTATGCCCCAATACCACCAAGCCCAAAAGGGATGCACATTCACTATGAGCTCATCCCTCACATTTTTGTGCCCTTGAGTGACGAAAGTTGCTAAGACAGGCAAGAGAAAACCTCCAACTCCATTATCATCATCAAATAGCTCCGAGGATGGTCTTCCAAATTCTCGCCTTCCACCACATGAGTATTATGCATCGCTTCCCGAGATTGAGAATGAATCAACGGAGTTCAAGCAAACCAAGGGAATGTTCAAGTGCCTTGGTAGGATGATGAGTAAGATTTACAAGAAGTTGGACAAGTGAAGGTCCATTTAAGGGAGTGTTTGGAACAAGACAATAACTTTGGTGTATGATACAATTTGGTTGTTTTTATTTTGTAGGATGATGATATAACTGAAAACAATGATGTATGCTAACAATCTTATGCAGGGGGATAGCACACGTATGCTATCAAATTTTACCCATTTTCACTATAATATGAAAATCGCTAGGCCTTGCTCAAAATCTATGCTCCACTATGTTTGTGTATGTGTTATTTACTTTTCCTAACTAGAAGTACTTAATGTCACATGTTTTGAGCAAAATTTCAGGTTTCGGAAATGTCCCCGACACTTGAAAATACATTCTGTCTGTTTTTTGGGCTTCCACGGATCAGACGGAACCAATTTTTTGTTCCGTCAGATTGAGAATGGTACCTGCCAGACAGATAAGGACTGCACGACACCCTTTTAAGGGTTCCATGATAAAAATTTGATGTCGTGGATCCTCTAGGTAATTTTCTCAATTTCTGTTATTTCAACATTCCAAATTACCATATATTGCTTGAAGTTAATCTTGACTAAGCTAGTTTTATACATATTATGACTAGTATAACATACTTAGGCATATGAGAAATCCACTTCCCACCAAAATTCAAAAATTTGAAAAATTCACCCAAGAGCCCTTTTGCAAAGGAAGGAACCAAATTTTGGTACCTGCAATCCGTGAGTAACTGACATTGTTAAGATCTTCCAATCATTAGAACACATTTATTGCAAATTTTGCTTCTTCACTCCATCCTCTTGTAGTATGACTTGACTAATAGGATCTCAGCATTTAACCCACTTCCAAATCATTAGAAACCTCATCTCTTCTATGGTTTAACATCAAATCAAACACATTTCTCCATAATTTTTCACTTCTATAAATTAAGAGGTTTTACCATGATCATCCTCACACCTTATCCATTCTTAACATCACCTAGCAAAAGCTTAAGTTAAAATGACAAAAACCTCACCTTCGACCAAACCTTGCAAGAAAACCGCTAGGATTAGCGTAAGGTCTTGTTGTTTCGTCAACTTGAGCTCCTCATCCGAGTCATCTCCACTCACAATATCATCTCCCATAAAAGATGCCACAAGCCTAACCTTGGCTACTCCTACTCAATCACCCATTGTAATTACCACTCCACCACCCACAAAAACACCAATCTCACCACCACCGGCACCCCTCCAAACATCAAAAACACCATCACCACCAAAGTCTCCAACCTTCATTCCTTTGGAGTTATTTTCCACACCTCCCACCTCTCCAAATCCCTTCTTGGAGGACTTGGAAGATTTGCCTCCTAGGCCTGAATATCCACCACCATTGCCATCATTTGGCACTATGAGCGGATTGCTCATGAATCTCCTAGACATCCTAGACCCAAACGCCCCGGTAGGGCCAAGACCTCTTCTCTTCCACCCCATCCACAAAGACATCCATGGTCCTTTCATGGGATCAACCACCTACATCAATGTCCCCTCACATAGAGACATTGAGGAGTCCATGGGAAGATCATCCCACAAGAGAGGAAATTCAGCCGAACTCCAACATCTCCACCAATTCTCATATGGGTGGATTCTCACCTAACTGAGACTATGCAAATGCAAAGTGCTTTGCTAGCCTCCATAATCACCACTCCAAACACCAACAACAACACCAACACATCTACCATTCCACCACCACAACCTCATCAATCATACTACCCCCTAGGCATGGTTGCTCAACTTGTGAGCAAACTGCCCAAACCATTGATCGGACCCGGGTAATGGTCCATGACTTCCAAGAGGAAATGAGGTTCATCCTCAATCACATCCTTGAGCGACTCAACGCTATTTCTCATCCACCATCTCATTAGAATATTCCTACATTAGCTTTTCTAAGTATTTTTTTTTTTACTTTTCTAGGATTATTTTTGTTTTTTGTTTATTGTACTCAAACACTTCATTGTGTTCTCTTTTCTTGGTTTTTGAATCATGAAAAATTTTAACTAATGAATGGTGTTTTCTATATTGTTGGTGCTTATTACATAGTGTTTGGAAATGCTTGTGAATGATGATTATTACTAACAAATCTTTTTATAGCTTTTCATAATCCATGTATCTTCCCATTGGCACCCAATTTAGGGGGAGCTTGGATCAAGGGGGGAGATAATGGCTCGGGCTCATTACACATTCCGCCTCGCATCTTCTTTTTGTTGAGACAAAAAGGGGGAGAATTATATAGAACTTGACTATATTTGACTTTTCTGAAAAAGTCAAACTGCATACTTTGACTTTCTGAAAAAGTCAACATCATGCTTCATTGGTAATATTTGACTTTCTGAAAAAGTCAAACTGCATACATTGACTTTCTAAAAAAGGTCAAACATTATATACTTGCATTATCATTTCTTTTTCAAGTTCTAAAACTAATATTTTTATAACTCTTGTACAATCTTACATCTTTATAAAAATAAATTTATGTTTTGTCCTCAACAAAAAGGGGAGATTGTTAATACAAATATCGTCATTAAACGTTATTTATATTTTTGATCTTTACCTAAGTTTTGTTTGTTTACAAAAGTAATTTAATTTTTATAAAGCTTAAAGCTTTTCAAGTTTAATAGATATTAAAACAAGTTTTTTTAAACAATATATTCATCACTCAAGCATTTACATTGTGATTAATCATATCTTGATATGTCTCTAACCATAATGTATGATAGTAGTTTTTAGAATGTTTTAGTTTCTTAAAAACTAAACATTACATATGTACTTGCATATTTCTAAAAATAGTAAAACAACACATGACATCATGTGATGCATCATGGAAATCATTGGAAGATTTCATTAGATATTTTGTGTAGATTTGGACTTTTCACATCTTACACAATCTTGCATAGATATGTTGACTTGGCAAAGATTGATATTCTTTGTCAGGCTCTCGGCGCACAAAAAGCCATAACGGTGGAACCATTTTAAGGGTCCGCTGGTCCGTGGAGGCTGCTGATGGTTTTGGCTATCAATAGCAAAGCCAAACCAAGTAGTTTTTCATCCCTTTCTATCATATACTCCTCATACATATCTCTAACCTTTCTAACTCGGTCATATCATATTAGTGATCTTTTTGTAGCAAAGAAGATCAAGTCACATTCAAGCTTCAACGAGAAGTTGGAAGTCTTATTTGTTTAGTGTTGTATGATCTTGTAAGCATCATACTTCATTGTTTTATTAAACCATCATAATCTTGTGAGTGTGAGTGGTTAGTATTTTAGTCCTCAAAATACATTGTGTGTGGGAGTGGTTGTACCCTTGGAAAGAACTCGACATCTAGCTTAGTGTCGGATAGTGTAATGGTGCAAAGGTTTCTCCACCGGTGAAAGGAGCTTGTTGACTAGTGAAGTTAAACTCTCGAGAGACTCGGGAGTGGAGTAGGGCAAGGAAAAAGATTCCTTGTAGACCGAACCACTATAAACAACTTGTCGTGGTTTGATCGTTTCTTTCCTTATTTACTCTTTGCATATTGCTTACATATTTCATTTACATATCTAAGATCAATATCAATTGATCTTTTAATAAGTTTTAAAATAAAGTTTTTAATTGGTAAACTATTCAACCCCCCTTCTAGTTTTCTACAGATTTGATAACAACATTTTTCTTATTCTCTTTTTCATTTAATTGCACTAATCCTCTTTGTCATGTTGATTAGTCAAAGCTCACATCTATCAAGCCATAGGATTTGCTTGATAATAAAGATTACCTTCCCTAAGAAGGTATCTTAAGTATAAAGGAGCTGGAATTGTCTTCTGACATTTGCTGTGTCATTTGTAAAGACATTCCTAAGTGCATTTGAGGTATTACTTTCCACTTATCTCTAAATGATATTAGTTTAATAAATAAGTGTGATTACTTAGGTATTTATTTGAGTAAGTTTCGTGTATACACATGTTTTACATATATCTTCATTATGGAGCTTTTTCACACATACGTGTCACTCTTTCGTCTAAAAATCATGGTTTATAAAACATGTGTTTTGCCTCACTTAATCCTAAAAGCATATCTCTCTAACAATAAAACAAAAAAAAAATTTCAAAAATTCTCCTTCCCTATAAATAAACCACTCGACACCCACTTTATTCAAATCCCCACTTTTTCAAATCTTCCAATTTCAAAAATTTCCTCTCACTCAAAACTTCATCCTCCTCTCCATTTCATCTCAACCGAAACCAAGAAGAATCATCTTAAACATGATTTACATCGCCTTCGTGCTCATCGCACTTGTGTTCCCTATGATGAAGTTCACATACGGAGACATTTACTTTGTGTTGTTAATCTACATTGGGGTTATATACCCAATCCTTTGTATCATTCTTAGTATTGAATGAAATATTACTAATAGTCTAGTATATCTAGGTTATTATTATCATAATGAGTTTGTCATTTCTTTTGATTTATATGTTTCATATTCTTTCGTGATACATTAGAAGTCATATATGCATGCTAAAAGAAAATGTAGGATAAAACACATATCGTGATATAAAACTGTAAAACCTATGCTTTTTCAAATCTGTGTCTGTTACTACAGATTCATGGATCCCGGCAAGTATACTGGCCGGATCCCTTTTATAAAGGAACCGTGGGAACCGTCCTACTGGAAAACAGTTTTTTCATGCAAATTAAAAACCACTTTCTTCTTAAATGTAATATTCCACTAGAATAAGTAAGTTAAGTGTCAATAAAACCATGTTATAAAAATCTAGTAAAACGTAGATAATCATTGGTTGACCACAGACATCACTTTCTATTAACCCATCATTTCTATAGGTTCAACTATGACGCATGAATATGAGTTTGATTTTTCACTCACTAGCTGCCTACACCAACATCTCCCTTGAGCCCAACACACTGGCATTCATGTCCGTGGTTCAATAGTCTCAAAATCGCACTTCCACAAAGGACGTATTGTAGACACCTCTCTACAATTCGAAGAAGGTATCAATACCTCCTTCCGAGCCATAGGACTAGAATGTCTTCTTGAAATCAACGAGAAGATATGTCCAAGGTTCATAATGGAATTCTTCCGTCAAGTTGAACTCGTTCATAATCTAGGACGCTCTCTATCTCTTTGGTTTTATATCAAAAACCAAAAGTTTTCTTTGACTCTTGGGCAATTTGCTCAAATTCTTCGAATTCCAAATTATGGACAATGTGCCTTCACCGAAGATTGGTCTCTTGATTCTCTCTTCAAATTTCGTGAAGAAAATAGTCCGTATTGTTCTCACATTCCTTCCCCACAAGACTTAATTCGCATATTATGCAAACCCCATCACTCCAATCCAAACATCATCTACGTGAAAATGTTTGGAGTCTTAGGGGAAATCAAGAAATCTTTCCCGCCTGTTGTGCTTACATAATCTATTGTGTGCTAACACAACAACCATACAATCTCACCTACTTCTTTGCAAGGCGAATAGTAAACCTTCAAGGCTCCAAGAATAAACTCATTCCATATGGAATGTTCTTGACGCGCCTATATCATAATGTCATGCATTTTCATCCTCAATTTCAAAGTCCGTTAATGTACTTGTAAACAAGATGATGGAACGCTGAACATTTCCCTCATGAAGACGTTCTTCATTCCTGAATCCGCCAACACTCATCAACCATTTGATGATCCTTCTAGCGAAAACACTCAAGGAACCTAATAGTGTTTCAAATAGGATCAATCCTCTCGTACTCTGATAAGGTTTTAAAATGTACCTTTTTGAGGGGTCGTTTAAGCCCTTATTTGATCACTTTTGTATCCGTTATTACTTAATATCGTTCCTTTTCACTTTTAGGTCTCTTGAAGGCAAATTGCTGGAATGGCACTTATTTGGACGGCGCGGGTATACTAAGAAAATACAAAGTCAAGAATCGAGACACTCAAGCCGCCAAACAAAGGGACGGCGTCAGTGTTATCTGCGACGCCTCGGAGCACATGTTGTGACGACATACAGAGCCAAATTGCTTATATTTTCGGGCGTTTGCAAAGAGTAGGCGCCACAACACAGACGCCATAGATTTGATCCCGGACGGCATCGAAGATTAAGCCGACTGCCACAACCATAAGGTGACGCTTCGCACAAGCCGCAACACGCGCGAAGTAGTCGATAACGCTTTTGGCTATAACTTTTGCATACTAACTCGATTTAGGTGATTTAAAAGCCCACGCGAATCGAACGAGAAAAATATATGTTTGGTGAAAGTGTCAGCGACCCACTCTTTAGGTGTGACGTCGTCAGCTCTTTCTCGACAGTAAAATCTTCCCATAAATATAACATTATAACTTCTTTTGTAAGCCCTAAACCCTAAGTCCCGATTCCGTGGTTTGTAAGTGTTTTTCCAAAGAACTTAAAGGGTTTCAAACACTCATAAATATCATGTAATGGTTTGTTCATTATCCAATCATGGTATGTCTTCAATTATCATAATTGTTGTCATTCTTCATTAATTATGCTTACAATTCATCTAGTGTTTGCTTATGATTATATGAAACTTGTATATACCACTAGATCTTATTGATTTCTTAATGATGTCTTGCCTATCTTCATCATTAGTGGTGTGACAATTTCAATGAGTCTAATTGGTTTAGTTTATAATTCTTGCATCCTACTGCCTCTTTGTTTGATCGGTTGTCTCTTATCTTAATTGTAATTGGCTTAGGAGTGTGACTAGGCTATCGTAGGTTTAATACTTCATAAATCTTGGGTAGTTTATGAATGACTTAGTGGATTTCGTTTACTAAACCCAAAGATAACCTCAAAGTTAGTTTATGAATGACTTAGTGGATTTCGCTTACTACACTTAAAGGCGACTTCAAAGATTTAGTGGAATGCACACCCACACCTTAGAAAACACAACTAAGCTAATAAGGACGGACACCAACCATCAATAGGACGCCACAATTCAAGTAGGTAGAATTGGATAGCTAGCAAGGAGTAATACATCATAAGTAGATACGCTTCACGCTCCTTGTAGACCCACAATTTAGTTAGTATCTTTTGGATAGTTGACTAGCAAACTAATTCCACCCTACCCTTCACACCCTAGATTCATAAATATATAAAATACAAAAATAATCATCCTCACCTTTAGACTTAAATCGACATACACTTAACGACACTATTCCCCTAGAGAACGATATCAATACCCGTGGTTTACCCTAATACTACAATACAACGATTAGGTCAATCGCCTAGGTGTTATAAAACTTGCCTCGACTAAAAGGAATTTCTCTGACCAACACGCGCGAGCAACAAGCATTTCACTGCGGTTTTATAATGTAATCCTATTTCCTTTATGAAATAAAACATCTTATATTTGATATCTTAGTGTTAAACCCCTTAAACTAACCTTGGAATATAATGTGTCAAGATCATCGCATACCTTTTGTAAAGGTTCTCACGAGTGCGCGGATCCATTTGTGCCAGCGATGGATCCTACACTTAGGGAACCGCGGGATCCTAAAATAGAAAATGCAATTGCAAGCATTGTATTTCAAATATATCCTTAGAACACCTCTCACTAAGCTAAACATAGTGCCTTAAAAATTAAGTCCCTATCAAGTTAAGTAGATCCTTCCCACTCACACATAAACTCACCTAGATCACACTCTAAGACGCTTGTAGATCTATCGTTTCATTTTAATCCAATGTTGCAAAAATCGGTCAACTCGGCCGATTAATCGCCGATTAATCGCCGACATTGTTAATCGGGCCGAAAATTGTCACGATTAAAATCGGTCTAAAAATCGGCCTAAGAAAAAATCGACACTAAGCTGTCAAAAAATTGGCCTTCTAAGTGTGATGCCTTTGGGTTTTCTTGAAAGCGAGCATAATCCTAAACACGTTGTTCCCTTAATGTATCTAAAAATCCTTTCAAGGCTTCTAGTGTGACCTTTGGTTTTCGAAAGCGGCACATAGACAAACACTAAACATAATGTCGGGCAACCAGCGGTGAGATGTAGGCTACCAATCATACCTCTATATTTAGTGTTATCTACGGATTCACCTTCCTCATCCTTGGTGAGTTTAGTGTCTGAGGACATAGGTGTCTTAGTTGGTTTTGAATCTTCAAGACCAAATTTCTTAAGCATGTCTTTTATATATTTAGATTGATTAAAGAATATGCCATCTTCTAGTTGTTTAATTTGAAGTCCTAGAAAGAAGTTTAACTCACCCATCATACTCATTTCAAACCGTCATGTGCATGATTTTAGAGAAATCATCACATACTGACAAGTTGATCAATATGATTTCATCAACGATATTTGAACAATGATAATATGTGACTCTTTTCTAAAAAGAGTATTATGTACTAATCCCATAGTGTATTTGTTTTCAACAAGAAAAGTCTTAAGTCGATCGTACCAAGCTTTTGGTGCTTGCTTAAGACCGTATAATGCTTTCTTGAGTTTGAAGACATGATGTGGTTTCTCAAAGCTCAGAAACCGGGAGTTGAAAATATACACTTCTTCGTTAATAAACCCATTAAGAAATGCACTCTTAACATCCATTTGAAATAATTTAAAATCATAAGCACATGCATAAGCAAGTAATATTCTAATAGACTCAAGCCTAGCTACCGGTGCATAAGTTTCATCATAATCAATCTCTTGTTGATTATATAACCTGCATACAAGCCTTTGTTTCTAGATACTATCCCATTTTCATCCATTTTATTTCAAAAAACCCATTTTGTTCCAATTATAGTTTGATCCTTAAGTTTTGGAACTAATTTCCAAACATCATTTCTAACAAATTGGTTTAACTCTTCTTGCATTGCAATAACCCAAGATTCATCTTTTATTGCTTCATTTATGTTTTTCGGTTCAATGGTGGATACAGAACAAAAATAGTTACTTTGATTTTGGGCTTGTGACCTTAATGTTCTTTGATTAAGTTGTCCTATGACTTTTTCTAAAGGATGACTTTTAGATTCTTTGATGTTTATAATCTCTTTATTTAATGGTTCATTTTCCTTGTCATTTTCAATTATTTCTTGACTTTCTACCATTTGACTTTCAACTAAGTCATCATCTACCAAAGGTGATGTCTTAGAGGGAGGTGAACTTTCGTCGAATGTTATGTTCAACTATTCCTCGACTATCATTGTTTCTTTGTTTAAGACAACGTAAGCTTTACTAGTTTGAGAGTAACCAAGAAATACACCTTCATAAGACTTTGGGTCAAACTTGGTGAGATAATTTTTAGTATTAAGAATGAAGCATTTACATCCAAAAACTCTAAAATATCCTAAAGTTGGCTTTTTACCTTTATAAAGTTCATATGGAGTTTTGTTTAGGAAAGGACGTATTAAGACTCTATTCAAAATATATGTAGAAGTGTCAACGGCGTTACACCAAAACTTTTGAGGAATGTTTTGCTCATTAAGCATTGTTCTACTCATTTATTGAATCGTTCTATTTTTACGTTCTACTACTCCATTTGATTGAAGTGTTCGAGGAGCCGAAAAGTTATGTGTTTTACCATTTGTATCACAAAAGTTTCCAAATTGAGTTTCATTATCAAATTCACGACCATGTTCCGTTCGGATCGACACAATTTTAATACCTAGTTGATTTTGAATTTTCTTGCTAAGAATTTCAAATTTATCAAAAGCCTCATTTTTGGTTTTCAAAAACAACGTCCAAGTAAACCTTGAGTAATCATCTACTATGACCAAAGTGTATAAATTGCCTCCGTAGCTTCTTATAGCGGATGGACCGAACAAGTCCATATGCAATAGTTCTAGACACTTAGATGTGGACACCATATTTTTAGATTTATGACTACTATGTGTTTGTTTACCAATTTTGCAAGCGTCACAAAAGTGTTGGTCATATTTGAGTTTTGGTAAATTCCTAACTAACTCCTTTGAAGATAAGTTTTGTATAAGTCTCATATTAGCTGACCTAAGCTCTATGCCAAAGAGTGAGTTATCATATAACGTTGTTAGACAAAGTTTGTCATTAGATGTTTTATCTATTTTCATGACGTATATATTATTTTTCCTAACTCCTTTAGCTATGGTGATACCATCTTTTAGTATTTTACTACCATTCTCATCAAATAGTACTTTATACTTTTTATCACATAATTGGCTAATACTAAGTAGATTAAATCCTAATCTATCTACATGAGCAACATTTTCAATAGTTAGGGAGTTATGAGCGATCGCACCTTTGCCAATGATTTTTCTTTTGAGATTGCTACCAAAAGTGACATTACCTCCGTCATACTCTTGGTATGATGAGAAGAGACTTTGTTGCCCGTCATGTGTCGTGAGCATCCATTATCTTTTATCCACTCATCAGGTTCCAATCCAACTTTTAAGCAAACCTAAGAAGCAAATAACTCAAGCATTTGGTCCCCAATATCTCATGGGTCCGTTTGGGTTAAACATACAATTTATTTGATTCATGTATGGAAACAATGGGTAAGAGTTCCATGGTATGTAATCTTGAGTTTGATATGATCTAGGAAAGTTTTGATTCCAACCATTGTGTTGGTAGTTGGGTTGTACATTGTGGTTGCTTTAAGGAAAGGGGGTTGGCAAAAGGTGTTTTATGTCGTTGATGAGTAGTTTTTGATCTAAATTCATTTCTAGCAAGTCCTACTCCTGATGTAACAGCTGTGTGGAAAACTAGAAGGGGGGAGGGTGGTTGAATAGTTTTACCAATTTAAAACTTCCTTTTGAATATTTAGATCGACTTATGTCAATCTATTTATTTGTTTATGTTGGACGTTGATAGATAGATATATAAAACGTATAATGAAAGATAAAGAATAAGAAGCACATCACCACGACACAAGTTATTTATAGTGGTTCGGCTACAAGGACACCTTCCTTGCCCTACTCCACTCCCCGAGTCACCTACTCGAGAGTTCGTAGCACTACACTAATCTCCTTATGCGGAGAAGCCTTCACAACGTCGCTAACCTTTTTCGCATACAAAGCTAAATACCGAGTTCTTTCACACCAACGCGAACCACACCTACACAACGTCGCCTACCCTTTATATGGTGCTAGGCTAACCACCGAGTTCTTTCACACCAAGAAGAACTAATCCTATCACAACGCTCTCTACCTTTTATTAGGTACTAGGCTAAGCCTAGTTTCACTACTATGGAGGAACTACTACCCTTCACAACACAACACCTAATATCAAGGAGATCACCTTTGTTACACCTTCATCAAGGATATCAATATCCTTGGAAACAAACTATCACTATATGTATAACGATGCACCTCATCGAATATACGACCTAGGCATTCTTCCCAAATGCGACTTGATTTGATTTTTTTCTGCATCCTTCACTAATGCCTTTGACACAACGCTTGGCACCCTTCACTAATGCCTTCGTCTTGACACCTTTAGCATTCTTCACTAATGCTTTGACACGGATGATGAGCAACTTTCACTAATGATTTTCATCTTGACACTTTCGGCATTCTTTACTAATGCCTTCAACCCAACATCTATGGAGAAAGGAAGAACTATCAACAAGAGAACCTTAGTTGTCTTGATGATTGATGCATGACAACTCATGTACTTGAAGCCAGACGCCTTCAAGAAATGGTGATCTCGCATTTAAGAGGAACCTAGAAGATCACACAAAACAAAGACAAACTATAGATCACTTGGATCTGAGGTTGAGGGTTATAATACTTGGGGGAAGTATGTGTGTAAAAATCATAGTTAGAAAGAAAGAAATGGCTCTCTATTTATAGAGAAAATTCTCTACCGCTCCTGATCCCACGGATCCCTTCCACTTGGGATCCGGCTAGCACAAAAGCTAGGATCCGTGGAACGCCTCCTCGGCCCATGGTATTTTTGGTTACGGGTCATGGGTTTGGTTGATCCATGGTTTTCTTTCTAGATACAATGAACTTGGTTGTGGTATATATAAAACCATGGGTTATGGGTCAATACCATTTGCTAGTTTTTACCCATTTAGTATACTTGTTTTTACCCATTTAGTATGTACTTGTTTTTACCCATTTTAGTATACTTAGTTTAAGCATATGCTAACCCAATATGTAAACACTAGTTGTTGTACATATGTATTTAAATCATAAAATCACTTATACTTGTTTTAGTGTTTTATGTGAAAACGTAAATGTGTTAGGAAACTATTAACTTAAACTATTTACGTATTTGTTGGGAATTATAGATTTGATGATTACAAAATCACGAGCAAGAATGAAGAAAGAAGAAACAATGAGGACCCAATATAATAGTTAGCTTTTTCATAAGTTAGGGTTTGTAACCTCTCTTATATAAAAGAGGATGGCTGCCAGGTTACCAACTCCATCCTTTCATTTTATTTTTCATAGTAGACTTCTCCTAATGAGAGTCAATTAACGGATAGAGCGTTAGTAGTAGTAGTAGTAGTAGTATTAGTTTCTTTATGTTTTAATAAAGAAAAATTTATTAGTGATATTGATTGTGTTGTTTCTATTCCACTCGTGCGATCTAATCAATCAATATGCTGATACCCTAGTGAAGTCCGATCTTGGTTTGTGACAATTGGTTTCGTGAGCGGGTGCTCTTGATCTAGGGTTTATAAGGTTTTATTATTACAAGTCTGATCAAGAAAAGAGGCAAAGAGGCAAAATGTGGGTTTTGGAAAGAGCAGATCCGGGCGATAATAAGATGGGTCAAAGTTCGGTGGTGCCTGATAAGAGTCCGTCAAAAACAAATATGAGGTAACCCTCGGTACTGTATTTAATTATACCTGCTGTTGATAAGTCAATTAAAGTATTGGTCTTTTCATTCGAACAATATGTCTGTGGTTTGTTTGGTCCGAGGTAATTAATTGTTGAGTATTTAATTTGGCTTGACCAATAGATGGGTATATTTGGGGGCAATTGGTTCATGTGACTCAGATATATTTATTCATCATGGCACGTATATATGAAGGTTAATAATGGGGTCATAGAAAATCAAATAAATGTCACTTTGATGGTTCACGTGGGGATATTGCATTTGGGATCGCTCGATTGTTAGGATGGGGTTCCATGAGATGCGATGTATGGTTGCTATGGTGTTCCCGATTTGTGATTGGTCGAATTCTTTGGATGGCTTCTGTTGATTGGCTTGTTGAATATATTGATGGTCTCGTTGTTATTTGGTTTGTTGGCATGATGTTGTTCCAATCGTCCCCACTCATATTTCATTGTACACATGATGGGTTATTTTCTCATAAATGCCGATCTATGACAACAATGGTGGAGATTAATTTGGTAGAAGATAGTATACAGCACATGGGTAGGGGATTCTACTAATTTTTATCGTCACGAGCGATATCACTGATCACTGCTGATGTTGTCTTTCGTTGATATAATGAAGTTTTTGTTGAGGGTCCCAACGCAATGGTTTCACTTGCATTGTGTTCACATGATGAGAGTTTATGATTATTGTGATCTCATGGGTTAGACGCATGAATTATTTGATGTGGGTTCAATGTTATGATTCGCTTATTGGTCACAAGATGGGTTGGATTTAATTGGTCTCGGGGTATTATAGTACTGATGCCGTCGTCGTTTGTACATGCTGATTGGGTGTTCACGTGTGGGTCAGTAATGCTTTTATTCGCTTTGATTAATCACTGTCTAATTCTACACGCATGAGGTTATTGACTAGTTGTTGCATCTCGATAATTGTAATTTGATTGGTCCCATGAGTTGGCATTTATTTGGGACCCCATGGTATTCCCGCTGGTGACGCTGGGATATGTTTTACTTGATTGTTGGACGTACTTGTACTTCACATGGGCGTGTATCTGTGGGTCCACATTGATGCTTTGGATCATGTGATATTTGAAATTGATGATATTGTTGTCACAGTATCTCAGTCCCGTGGTTACTGGTACTGGTCTTTTAATGGTTGCTTTATGGCGCGTGGAACTTAATTGTTTGTGCTTCTAATGTTTTACTAGTCTTGTATGTTGAATTTTTATTCAACGATGAACCCTAGTAATTAATATATCGGGCTTGATTTGGTGTTCCTAATGGCCGGATATTTTGATTTGTTTCACTGATTGTTTCTGCTGTACCGGGTTTCTCAAGGTTTTGGTTTCTCAATGACCGGTCTGCTGAAGGTGCATGTCTTATCATATCTCAAAGTGAGTCGCACTTTTGAGGTAACTTGTTCAGACTTTAATGATGTGACAAAGACTTGATAAATCTAGCTAGGGGTGAGATCTTCAGATTAAATGTACTTAATGCCATTTGCTAATACTTAAAGGAGTTACTAGTGCCTCTGTTGTAGCCATGGGTGTGATCTACGACACAGTGTGCTTAATGCTCACATTTGCTAGTATCTCATCTAAGTTTGGAGTCACATGGATAAGAAGACGCCCACGCTGATGTTTCTACTGGTTCTCTATTCCTACTGGTTCTGCTGTTGTTTTGTCTTCTCTGCTGTTATGCTTTATTTATTTTGTTTAGTTGTAAAAAAAAAATAAAAAATAAAAAATAAAAAAAAATAAATAAAAATAAAAAATTTGAGATGGTTAGTATAATTTTAAGGGGAAGCTTATGGTTTATATACTTACCATCTACATGCATCACTTGAGGGGAAGCGCTTCACGAGGTGCACAAGACCCCTATTAGATGATTACAAAAAGTGGGAAGAAGATTCATGATGTGTATTATATTTTATGATCATGTTTTAGCATTATCTTAATACAGGTTGTTTTGTAATATCAAATAGGGAAGACGGAATTATAGATTTGATGATTACAAACCACGAAAAGAATGAAAGAAGAAACAATGAGGACCTAATATGTAATAGTTAGCTTTTCTAGTAAGTTGTGGTTTGTAACCTCCCTCTATATAAAGAGGGATTTATGCTGGTTACCAAACCAACTCATCCTCATTTTATTTCATAGTAGACTTCTCCTAATGAGAGTCTAATTAACGATAGAGCGCTAGTAGTAGTAGTAGTAGTAGTATTAGTTTCTTTATGTTTTAATAAAGAAAAATTTATTAGTGATATTGATTGTGTTGTTTCTATTCCACTGTGCATCTAATCAATCAATATTGCTTATACCCTAGTTGAGTCCGGATCTTGGTTTGTACAGTATTCTATTTGTTTCGTTAAAATGATTTTACGTTTTGTTATCGACAAAACATTAGAAGATCGTAAAATATAAATAAACGTTTTTACGGCTTATTTGTATTAACAATCTCCCCCTTTTTGTTGATGACAAAACATAAAATTATTTTAAGGAAAAGCTAAAATTCGTAAAAGTTTGAATTTGTAGTTTTACTTTCTTCTCCCCTTTTTTGTCGAAACAAAAAGTGTTTGAAAGAAACTAACACAATTTAAAAGAAAAGATATGTAAAAATGTAAAGAGCAAGTGACGGAATGGTACTGCCTTAACTTCCCCTTGATGAGTCGATCCTTTGAAAGGGCGCCAAGGACATGACGTAAAATAAACTAAGTGTGTTTGCAATTATGTTTGCAAATGGTTCGTCAAGTGATCAAGACGTGGTTCTTGAAGATTACAAAGTTTCAATAAGTCATGAAGTATAGTCCAATAATCGGATTAAGTTGCAAATGATTTTAATTTCGCTTGACACAAAGCTCCCATTAGCTTTATGGTGTCAAAATCTTCATGTGTATTTTGAAAATCTACAAAGTAAAGGTTAGAAAAACAAGAGTATAGTGCATAATTTCCTACAAATAAACCAAGTTAGTAGAAATTTGTGCTTCGATCACGGATCCCACTCCAGTTTCAAGGAGGATCCGCCTAGGTGTTTTGGAGGATCCGCTATCTCGATGACAGTTTCTTCAAAGTGAAGAAATGTCAAATAATGCTATTGAAGAAATGAGATATATGTACAATATAACAAGCACAACACACAAAATAATCATAGCATATAAGTATTCATTCAATAAAATAAGAGATACACAACCAAATCTCTAAAACTAAGAGAATGAACTATTCATACAAGCGCTACAAATGCTAATGAGTTATCTAAACTTTAGATTCAACTAAAAGCTTAATGATGATAAATGATGAGATGAGTTTTCCTAAACATTCTAAATTTGAGCTTGTAGTTCATGTATCAATCTTTCTAGTTCATGTATCAATCTTTTAGCATGTTTACAATGATAGCAATCATTGTCATGGTTTTGAGTTTCTTGAAGTGAAGTCAAAGTGAAGTTGGTTGAGGATCTTCAAATGAAGGAGGAATTGGAGGCTCATTAAGTGATGGCTCTACAATGTTTGAGGGTGGAGGTAAAGAAGCATCAACTTCCATGTGGTCGTGGTTGCTGATGTCTTCTCATAATCCAAAATGGACTATCGGGGAATGAGAGATTTTGCTATTGAGCAATGTGTTGATTCAACACTTTGATTTTGTTGCTCAATCTTTTCAAGTGAATTTGTTGGTAATGGTGAAAGGTGAGATGGCCAAGAAGGTAAATCTTCTACATTATGAGAATGTGGAGATGATCAGAGGAGGCTCTAGGCACTAATGATGCTTGGTTGAGTTGCGAGGGTATGTTTGGTATAGTAGAGTTTGGTGATGAAATCCTAGTGGGAACACTTCGGGAATTAGTTTGATTGGTTTCCTTGGTGTAGGGGAAATCCTAGCATTGGTGGACTTAACCGAGATGATTCGTCGAGGAAACTTCAGTATGATTTCTAGCAAGTTTCTTGGGTGGTTCTTGAGTGGATGAGTTAGCACTAGAGCCTTCCTCATGATGAAATGACTAAGGAGATGGTTTCAATTGCCGATAATCAGGTTTGTGTTTGATGACCAAAGGTTCTTAGCAACATGGCTTATAAAGGGAGGAACTTGGCAATTGCATTTAAGACTTAATCCACTAATGTTCTTGAAAATGTGATGATTAACATGCACAAGGTTGAGTTCAGAGTTTCAATCGATCTAGGAACTCATTTAAGATGAGATGGAGTGTTCGGAAGAAGATGAGTTGAAATGATTGTTTTTACAATGTTTGGATAAACTGTCACCCTATCCCACGCCCTCCTCAGGGATCCGTTTAGGCTAATTCCGATCCTAGCCAGCTATGACAGGTTTGAAAAGAGGTTTCTAGGAGCTAAAGCCTATCTTATTTTGAGTGTTTCAGTTCTCCTAAGTGTTTTAGGATGAGAGGATACTTGAATGATCAAAGATAATAAGTGTTATAGCAAATGATTGTTTCTTATGGAAAGAGATGGGCAGATGATACCAATGGATGTCCAAGGATAACACTAAGAACTTTTGTGGTTTCAAGTCATAATAAATGATCCTGTGATCGATTTAAGCTTGAGGTAAATTTTGAAAAATTCTTAAAAATCACAAGAATTGAAAAACTAATTTTTGTCTCACTTTGAGATAAAAATGATTAGAAACAATTTTCTAAAATTGTTTAATTTGTCCACTTAAGTGTTTTGAAAGATGAGAAGCAATTTGTGAGTTATTGAAGCGGAAATATGGTGAGTTTTGATGTGTTGATAAATCAAGAGGTTTTTTTGACTAAGATCTTAAGTAAGCCTTAGTGGTCTAAGTTTTTCTCATCCTTGAAGTGGTTCTAGTTGGATTCTAAAATCATATTCTTAGCTGATGAGATGTTATCTAGAAAGTTATCTTGATGCAAGAAATGTCGATTGCTGATCTGATGTCACGGATCCCATTGCCTTCAAAGTAGGATCCGGCTAGGCTAATCCTGGGATCCACATTTTCATATCAAATCAGGTAGAAATGATGTGCGATTTTGCACACAATAATTCTTAAAATAAAGTAATAGAAGCAAGCATGTCATCACAAAAACACTACTTATAAAAGCATGATAAAGTAACATAATCCAAGTTACCATAAACCAAAAGTGCTAAAACGTAATCATCCAAACATAAGATAAACATATTCCTATTTTCTTTCGCTAATCCTTTCTTTTCCTTTTTGACTTAGTGAGGTTGTGCGAGGTTTTGAATCATGCCCCTCAATTGTTTTAAATTCCATGGTCTCTTGGAATGGTTGGAAGTTTTTGTGGTATTCAAGGATTTCTAATTTGATGTTGGCTACTGGTCGACATCTTCTTCTTCACCGCCAAGGAGTCCGAGAGCTTCCTTTCTCTCCATTAGTTTAGAGGGTTGTTTGGTAAGAGGTACCATGACGTGATCGGAAAGGTAATGATCATCGTTGATAGGAGATGGTTGTAATGTACCAACATACTTACAAAGTCGTGTTAGAGCATACCATACTAAGTACCATGTTGAAGCTTAGAATACCCCAACATTCTCCTTACCATGTAATAGGCAAGATTAAATGGCCATTGGTGGATAAGACAATAGATCATTTGCACAAGACACTGCTTGGATGATCTTTGTTTCCCACTAGGCTAATGACATTTTCCCTAAGGATTTCTTCCCATTTTCTAAAGATGGGACGCATTTCGAAAAGTTCCATTTGAAAGGCATCACTTGAATGAGCTTTTGTTACGGTCAGAACGGGATTGGTCGGTCCTAACTTTGAAGATAGTATCTCGAATGGTTTCGGGATCGTCTAGAGGAGTGTTATAGAAAGGCTTGATCAAGTGCAAGGTTTTGGCGTTAATTGCCCAGTCTTGAGTACATACAAATTCCTTCACAAGGAATGCGGAATTTGAGCAAAGGTGTTGAGAGGAATAAAAAATTTGTTTGTTGAATGATGAAGGATTGAGATGCTATTGTGGTGTTTCTAATGATCCTAAAGCTTTTGTAAAATTCAAAATGAAAACCGGACAAATTTGTTCATCTATGTCAAGGAGACAATCAAAGTTGATTGTCGAGAAGACTTGAAGAATGTCGGTATCTTCAAGGAAACATTCCTTGACTACACGACCTTCGTGGATAAGTCATTTTACAAGGCTTTTGAATATTTTACGGTCGGTTTTGGTCAATCCCTTTTACTGCATAGTAATGAGTAGTGAAATGAAGGTCATGATGATCTTGTTGAGTAGCGTTGGGCATGGTTGGTCCTAAAAATACAAATTTTCCAATTAGGTAAAATTATTTGGATGGGTTTATGGTTTTGATTGTATTAACAATGTTACACACAATGTGATTTTGTTAAAAGTCTTTTCATGATAAATTTAAAAAGCCCTAATTAAATTAATTGATTAAAATTAAGAAACCATAAACCCTAGGATGAGGATGATGAAAATTAGAACAAGTTAATGTAATTACTTACAATGGTGTTCTAGGAAGGAATACTTGAGAGTATGGAAGCCAATGAGGATGGATTCAAGAGCTTAGGGTCGTTTTTGTGTTATGTGAATAGAGGGAAAAGATCAGTGGTGATTTTTGAAAGCGTTTATTCTTTTGAAAGCCGTATAGCTCGAAGTTCTGCCCCACACGGTGCCTCCTGATCCCTTGTATTTGGGATCCGGCTTAGTACAACTAGAGGGATCCGCTATGTGGATAGAAAGGGTTGTTTGGCATTATTTTTGTATTTAGGCTTATAACTAGCTTGCTAAAAAATAGTTTGGAAGTATTAGATGAGGATTGTTTATGGATGACGGGTTTTGATGAATCACATATCGAGGGTTCATATGTGACAACGGAGTTAGTTTGACGAATCAAGAGGAATGCTATTCCTGATGATGAAAAAGACGGAAAAGTGACGAAAGAGACTTCTTATGATGCAAGTAATTTTTAAACAAAGAAAACTATGAAATAAATTAAACTCATGTAACCTATCTAATGAAAAGTAAAACATACCTCTATACTTCTTGGTTTGGCCTAATACCAAAAATACTTCATGAGCTTTTAAAGTAATCGTTTGTACTTGGTGTACGTAAGTAGTGATTACTATTTAGA
>OU343225.1:14815360-15020884 GCA_910596185.1 Chrysanthemum makinoi | reverse complement strand
AACCAACCTCCATAAGGTTAAATGACTCAAACTCCTCAACAAACCCAACAAAGACACCTCTTATCTAGAGCTTCCGGAATTAGTGAAAAGAAGTGAGAGTTCAATAAAAACAGCATTTCATAATGTTCCCAGTTTTTCTTGTGTATATTGTGGGGTCCTCATGATGATTATCAATGTCAACCTTCCGGGTTTTGAACAAATTTCCACTCCCACAATGTCTCCGTCATTCAAAAATTCACACGAGAAACTAAGGAAGAATTGCATAGTCAAGAGTGGCTGCTAAAATAAATTCCCAAATTGCCTTTGAAAAATCTATTAGGGGAATCAATTGCAAAAGAAAAAGTCCTATCTAGCTCTCAATTCCCCGCTTTATCTCGATGAGATAAGTGAGTGAGATATAACTTTAGTTCATCTATCGATGATATCCCAGCCAGTTGAGATTCATTCTCAAACAACCGCTATCACACCGGTTCACACTCACTTCTCGGAGCATGGGGACGAGCATCTTGACACTGTTCTAAAAAGGAATCGACTTAATTCATAAAGTCTAGTGTTGAGAACCTTGTCCCAATCCTAAGAGAGTCACAGTGGAATTTCATTTGTGTGATATCCCTACCCCTCTTGTCTTCCCAAAGATCATGTTGAGATGTTCTCCCATTCGATGATGATGATTCGTTGTCCCGGAGACATCGTTTATATGGAAGATTTACCTTCCGAGCTTGTTAGTTTGTAAGAAGAGAATGATGAAGTTACCACACTGAAATCAAAGATGAAGCAATCGCCAAGTAAATACTGAATGTCAGTCTTTCTCATTTCTAAAATCGAGGCTTTCAAAGAGAAACCTATTTCATCTCCTATCCCCATTAAAGATAGTGACATTCTTTTCCATGATTCTAACCCGAAATGAAAGCCTCTCGTTTTGATAATATGGGAGAGAAGATTAGTGGCGCTGCCACTTTTCATTCTCATAACTCTCCCCATTATGAATCATTTACATTGGAGGAGTTCACCAGTGAACCCACTCATATCAATTCTGAATATGATTCATGCACCTTCATGGAGTTCTCGATGAACTCACTATATCATATCTCCGTCGGAGTATGATAATTTCTACTTTGATCTAGACCCTCATAATATGTCTTGATCAAGCAAGCTTAATGATGAGATTCCTAAACTATGAATTCTCCTATTGAGGATGAAGAGTTAGTCATGATTTCTATCATGATTTTCTTTCTTTTCTTCATATATTCTATCGCTTCCCGTTCTTCACTCTTCGGGAATGAAGACATTATCTTTGACCCCGCATTTCCATGTACCTTTATCTTGAAATGGCCCCAATATGTATATTCCGTCGGTGTGGAACTTTCACGTGCTTCAATGTTTATACAAACATCTTGAATGAAAGTCCGATGGAGATTGTCTCTTCCACTTACTTTCCCATGAACAAATTAATTCTGGGTCGAGTCAAAGCTACCTCTAGAATCAAAAACAGAGTTAAACATGGGTTTTCACCCGTGTACCACCTAAGTAGATATCCCACATGTTGTATATAGATCTAAAAAAAAAAAAAAAATGAAAATGTAATATTAAAAAGAGAATAATTGTTGTGTTTCTACACTTAGCTAGTAATGTTATCTTTTACGTTTCTAAGTTTCATAACAGGTGACTTTGAATATTGAGGACAATATTCATTTCTAAGTGCTAAAATTTCTTGAATTTAATCATAAATGTACCCTTTTAGTCCCTTTTTCCCCAAAATGGCCAAATTTTAAAAAAAAATTTAGTGGAAGTACTATGTACTAAACACAATAAATGGTAATCAGTCCACCATGTCTAACCCACATAAGGACTGGCTTATCCAGGAGCAAACGGCTCTTGGTAAAGATATCTCAAATCCGTTGACGGCTTTGTAATTTCAAAATTGTATGGTGTTCAGTTCACCATATCTTTAATTAGTGAAGAGTTGGCTAGCCCGCAAGTTTATGGCTTGTGGTAAAGGCAGTGGAAAAACCATAATTGGTAATCAGCTCACCAAAGATAATATTGATAATTTATCTAAAGAGTTGGCTAGTCCGAAGAAACGACTTTTGGTAAAGACAAATCAAATCCATTGAAAGTGTGATTTGCTCAAAATCATTTGTTATCAGCAAAAGGTTCTTACTTGAACTAAAACATTTGGCTACTCCTAAGTAATGGCTTTGGTAAAGAGATGAAATCCATTAATTTTTCATAAAACATTGCTAGGGACTAGCAATATCTTAGTGTGGGGATTGATGAGTGTCTAAATACTCATCATTTTTGTACCATTTAAACTGCAAAAATATCTGAAAACACTCATAAATGCATCAAAATGATAAAAATATCACAAATTAGTGTTTTATGTGTTTTAAATTCAAAAATATCAAAATCTGTGAAAACGTATCAAGTTTGCATTGGCGTTTTAGTCCCCCTAGTTTCAAAAGTTGTCAAAAACAGTCCCTGGTAAAACTAAATAAAGAAAAATATCATTTTAAGTCCCTAGGGATTCCTAAGTTGTCAAAATTGGTCCTTGAGATTTAAATTTACAAAATTACAACTTAGGTCCCTTAACTTTCAAAAATGACAAGTTAGGTCCCTAAACTTTCAAAGATTGTCAAGTCTGGCCCTTGGGTTATGAATTCAGAATGTGCAGGATTGGTCCTTCACAAATCAGAAATTGGCAGGATTGGTCCTTCAAAAATCAGAAATTGCAAACAAGTCCTTGTCATTATACAAACCAAGCCCTTGTCAAATCTATTATGGTCCCCTGTCAAAACCTACCATGACCCCTGCCTTTTGACCCCTTCCTGTTTTTGGACCCCAAGTCAACCCACAGTCAAATCTATCCATTTCCCTCCCACCTCCTGCTTCCCCACCACTTGCCCTGCTACACCCTGCAACTTATCACCTTCCACTCTCTCCCATCACCTTATCACCTTCCACTCTCACCCCCTCATCATATCACCTAGCCACCCCCCCCCTAGTTGCAGTCTAAAGGCCACACAGGTCAAAAACAGATTTCCCGCCAAAATGACCCAATGGCCATTATGCACTCAAGTGACCCAGTGGACAAGAAATCAAGTGGGAATCACTCAGAAGGACACGTGGAAGCTAGTTGGGTATAAAAGAGAGGAAGAGAAGCAAGAAATAAGTAGTAGTTTAGTTTTATTTTCTCTTGTATGTCGTTTTTTATTAAATCAGCTTAATTAGTGTTTTAAAAATGTAATTTTAAGTTTTATTGTATTCAAACTAAGCAAATTAGTCATTGTACTCCATTTCAAGTCTTAATTTAAGCTTCATGCAAGTTTCACATTTTCAGGTTTACTGTTGCAAAAATCCAGTTTCAAAATCTTATTTCCAGGCCTTTAACAGCTTATTCTTAAGTTTCAATAAGTTTATTTAAGCTTATTATAGCTTTGGTAAAGCTCACAATTCAGTTTCAATCAAATTTGGATTATGGTCAACAAAAGTCAACTGTACAGCAAGATGGGTATGGAAATGGCTATTTGGTAATTACAGAGCTTGGAATGGGTTGAAAATGGATTAGAATAGTGATTTTGGGTTTGGTTTAAGCTGTTCATGAGCTGGAACTTAGGTGAGTAACTGGTTTAGTTCAAGCTTTAACTATTGTGCTAATTTTTGTTTTACTATAAGCTGTAGGTTTTTAGCAGTTATTTTGCCATAGTTAGGATAGGATTGGTGTTAAATTATAGATTTCATGGTTGTTTAGGTTTAGGATCAGCTAATAAGTAGAGTAATTAGCATTATAGATAGCTTATCTAGTGTTTGGATTTAGGTACAGTTATGGGATAGAGGTTTGTTCAGGGGTTAGGATTGGTTACTTTAGTTCATTATAAGCTCAATTAAGACATTGGGAGTTTTATTTTGTACCTGTTACATCTTAAAGTCAAAATCATGTTGTATCTGTCTTAGCTTCCATTTCTCGCGTTGGATTAGCAAACTGCATTTGACACATAGGTTTAGATTCAGTAAATCTAGATTACATTAACATTAATCAGTCATAAATCATTAGTTTCATATCATTTCATAGGATCAAAAGTTGGAAAAAGTCAATATTCATAACTGACTTCATAAAGTCAAAAGTGCATAGACAGATTTTTACAAAACTTTATTCAGGTACTATGGGTTCATCTTTGGTTCAATTCCAGTGCAATTATGGGGATCACAAGTTCAGTTGGTCTAATTTGGGTAAATGAATTTTGTTGAAAGTTCTCAAGTTTTTACATGCTCCAATTTAGCTGTCCAAAAAGTCACAATCTGCCCTGTTCACAACTCAGTGAACACTGAGTTTTGCACAGTTTTTGCAGACCTTGCACAGAGCTCACTAGAGCTTCTCTTGGTCTTGTATTTGGTTTACAATTAGCCAGCCAGGTCTCCTCCTAGTTCCAATTTGTGGTTTTCAATTTCAGCTTATTGTGTGACTTGTGCTTGAGCTACAAGTAGCACTCAAAATCTGTTTTTAGCATAAAAGTTCAGAACATCAAATCTGTGCATTGTGCATTTCAGAGGATTAGGATAGTTGAAACTTGTTCCATTTAGGCACTTTTATCATATTTTGGCTTGTGTAATCAGTTGGTGGCTGTTGGTTCTCATTTGCTTATTTCAAAGTGCTTATTTATAAGCACTTGCATAGCAGCCTCTTATTCCTTCACACAACCCCATGTTTTTCTATTTTTCCTAGATTCTAAATATTATTTTAGACTTTTCTTGAAATTTTTAGATTTTTCCAAGTCAGTTTGCTATTTTTCTTGATTTTAATTAGTTTTTAAGTCATTTTAATTAGCTTTTAATACAAATAATTCAGAAAAGTTTCAAAAAAATAATTTTTCAATTTTCCTAGGTTTAGATAAATATAAAAGTCAAAAATATTTTTCTAGATTTTTCTTAGTTAAATTTGTATTTTTAGATAATTTAAATAGTTTTAAATAGTTTTAATTCCTAAAATCCAAAAATAATCAGAAAAATACAAAAATAGTTTTGAAAATTCTCTTTTGTTATTTTAGATTTTTCTAAGTCATAATTTTATTTTTCAAGCTTTATTTCATAATTTCTTGTATTTTAGGCTATTATTAAATAGTTAAAAATAGTTTTTAATTAATAATAATTAGATAAATAATCATAAAAATAATTTTATTTTTCTTATAATTTTCTTTTATCATTAGGATTGTAAAAATATCATTTTCATATTTTTAGGATTAATATTGTGTAAGTTTTACATTTTCATTTGTCGCTATTCAGTAGTTTTAAATTCAAGTTTTATAAAAACATAAAAACAAAAACATCATTTTGCAAATAGTGATAGCGTTTATTTAATATTTTTTATCTTTTTAATTTCCTTTAATTTGCATTTAAGCCCCTGTAATTTATTCACTTTTTCTGTAGTCATAATCAATCACAATCCTTTCCAGTTCAAATTCTCTCGATCACTATACGTTTGGCTATTCTCGCACAGCTCGTTGGGACTTAACGACCCGGGGAAACACTATACTCTCCTGATCTTCATTGCTTTTGTGTTTTAACTGTTTTAAGTTTCTTACGGTTTGCCATTCACAAGTGGCAGACTTGAGTGAGATAACTTGACGGTTTTGCACGGATCACTCCTAAGGTAGAGGGTTGGAGCTTCAATACCATTTTTCTTTGTTTCACATAGTTCCCAACTCTCTTCCCTTTCTCTCTTTAGAACTTTCTCTCTCTAAACTTTGTTAATGCCCAACATGGTTATGGTTTAATGTGTTTGTGAAATCCTATATCTTACATGACGTCTTCGCAGTTGTAACTCTATGTATAGAATTCGATTTTCAGACTTTTAGAGAGGTAGACTTGTGGAGTAAAAACCTAAAACGATAGTATTCCATCTTGGGCAGTATTTTAGGGTTCTAATACCCTATTTTACATCGAGATAAGTTATTTATTTACTTGATTTCATTATGTCTTTGATTGAATGTGTGTATGCTTGCATGTTTAAAATGTCAGTCCTAATTTATGTGTGTTTGCTTAGATTTATGAAAAGTCCTAGTAATATTGTTCCTTATCTTAATTATATTAATTAGGAGTTGTAGGATCGAAAATATTATTGTGTTGATGATTCGGGTGGTCTTGGATGATCAAAATACATGTTTACCATTTTAGAGAGAGAAAGTAGAGAGAGAGGGTGTTCTTGCTAGAGGTTTATACAAAGGAAAGGTTAGATTGAATGAGAAGCACCACCCTTCCATGGATGGAAGGGGTATTTATAGTTACATGAAATACGACCACCTATCGGCCTGTGGATCGGTATACAAAGGGGTAAAGACCCTTCCTCCACGGTGTTACACTACGCTAAACTAAACTAATAACTAACTAATAAACCGATAAATAACGTAACTAATGATATGTCTACGAGCTAACTTATGCTAGATAATATTTGGGGTGACCTATACTTTACTTATGGAATTTCCAATTCCTAACAATCTCCCTAAGGGAGGTCACCCCATGTTTTACATTTCGAATCCTAGCATTCTATTCTTGACTTTGTTCTTGAGCTCGTAGACTTCAATTCTTCAATTCCGCAATCTTTGTGCTTTTGTAGTGAAACTTCAAAGTCCGAGTGCTTTGTACTTTCAGTGGAGGTCTTTGAACTGATCCACATCTTTGATGATCTTCAATCTTTCATTGAGATCACCACATCAAATCTCCGGATCACCCTTTTTGTGTTGCCATCATGTGAAGTTGTGACTTTCAGACCAACATGCTCACACTTTCTCGATCGACATCTTTCCATCGAGTAGCGCAAGCTTTACTGGTTCATGATATTTGCAGCAGCGTAGCAGAAGCATAGTATAGAAATATCGAGCCGTGTTATGTAGATATGCACCAGCATGATTTCTTCAATTAAGTGTGATGCCGTGAGAATGCGCTTTGGATTGACTTCTCAATTCGATCAACTGAACATTCAAATGTACCTCAAACAAAAATTAGCAATAAAGCACACGAAAGTGTCTTTGATCACTTTCGTTGAATTGTGGTACACGCCCACGGTTTCGCTGATCAAGACAGTACACGCCGGATCGTATAATTCGAAGAATCTTCGATGGTTTCGCAGTGTTCTAGCTGTTCTCAAACCGAACGTCTCAAAGAAGACAACACAGAGTGAGTGAACCAGCGAATTGAGATTGACGAAGGTTTTATGAGAAAGATCAATTTTCAATCAAAACACTTTTTGTATTAGAAAAGAGTACACATTCGACTAGCAGAAAGAAGATTTGCACATCGAACGGTTTTTCCAAAAGTATTCGTCAATTCCAATCCTTGACCAAGGTTGATTCACGAAAGTGAATCGCCCATCGTTTCTATCCAGTTGTCACAAGTTTGATCTTTAGAAAAGATCTCACATGTCACCTACCAAGGGCTTGTTTTATGTTGGCTCTAGAAGGCTTTCCATCTTCATCGTGAATATTTTATATATCACTCGGATGTTCTGGCAATACCACAAGGATAATGCGTAGGACTCTTAATATATTCTTACTTTCCACATTGTGTGAAACTGCAAGTCTTCAAGAATTTAGTATCCTAAGGAGATATTGTGGACGATCTCTTGGCTCTAGACTCAATAGTGCACATTTGGTTCCTATGCCGGAGACTAGGGAGAGGGTCTCCTTCTTCAATATCAACAATCTCTAAGAGAAAGTCGATAGATTATGTCGGTTCCCCGTGAGAATGAAACAAGCCCTTTAAGAGGAACTTGAGTAGCATGGGAAGTTGTAGTGCGCAATCGTCCATGATGTCTTGTCTTCAATACCAAGCATACCTTTAGTGTAAATTCAATTCTCAAGACATAATTGAATTTCAACCCTGCTTCCAAGGTTGAATAGCTTGAGGGCTATTTCTTTTCACCACTTTTCCCATTTTAATTTTTTCATTCTTTCAGACCCCTTCAAGCTACCAAGATCATTCTGGCCCATGCCAGAACTCCAGTTGGGTTTATGAGAAAAAATGAAAATCATTTTGTACCTTTACTAGTTTTGATCATTTAGGAAACCTCCCCTCAACATGTGCATATGATTTAGAAATTGTTTAGCACATGGAGGCAAGAGGACTTTAAAATATTTTCTTTGATCACAATTTCCTTAGAAAAAGCCATTTGATTTTATTTGGTAAATTCTCTCCCTCAATATGTGCATAGATATTTGAAATCATTTATCACATAGAGGAAAGAGTTCTTTTGAAGCACATTCATATAACACAAGCCATTAAGAAACCATTTGCTCCCTCAATATGTGCTTCGATTCAAAGCTTTAACACATATGAGAGCAACTGCACATTTGAATCAAATCGATCACCTTTTATCAAATTTCATTATTAAATCACAAATTCTCCCCCTATCAAAAATATCAAATCCTTTGAGATTTTGGATCCCAAGTGATTTAATAAGGTTTTAAAAACATGGAGAATATATGGGCGGTTTAAATACTCATCTTGTTTTTGGAAAAAATCCTCCTCAACATGTGTGTGTATTTGAAATCGTTTGGCACATGGAGGGTGGAGTGCCTATAAAGACTAAAACCGATTCCATTAAAACATATTTGAGATTTAAATCAATATCTCCCCATCAAAATTTCAAACCTTTTGAGATTTGTGATCCCAATTGATTTAAATCATTTAAAAGATTTGGGGAAAGACGTGGCAAGATTTAATTTTGAAATTACGATAAGGACCATTTTAAGACATTAAAGATTGTTAGTGTCTGGTATGATAGTTTTTTAAACGATCTTTAAGTAAAATAAAACAATTTCACAATCAAACGAGAACAGAAAAAGTTTCATTTTGTAAGATCTTTGAGTTTTAAAGAAAATTGATTCGCTCCCGAACCGTCAAGTTTTATCACACGAGCTGACCACTTGTGAATGGCCAACCGTAACAAACTTCAAACAGCTCAGGAAGCAATGCAATGAAGTCGTGAGAGTATAGTGTTTCCCAGTCGTTATGTCCCAACGAGTGCATGGAGAATAATCAAACTAATAGTGATCGAGAGGATTTGAACGGAAAAGAGATATGATTGATTAAACCTAAAGAAAAAGTTTATAAATTACAGGGCTTAAATGCAAATTAAAGAAAATTAAAAGCTAAATTATATTAAATAAACGCTATCACTATTTTTTAAAATGATGTGTTTTTTTTCTTTATAAAACTTAAATTAAAAACTACGGACGCATAAAAAGAAAATGTGAACTGAAACAATATTAATCCTAAAAATATGAAAATGACATTTTTACAAACCTAATGGTAAGAGAAAATTTTAGAAAAAGAAAATTATTTTTATTACTATTTATTTAATTATTATTAATTAAAAGCTATTTTTACCTATTTAATAATACCCTAAAATACAAGAAAGTATGAAATAAAGCTAGAAAAATGAAATTATGACTTAGAAAAATCTAAAATAACTAAAGAGGATTTTCAAAACTAATTTTGTATTTTTCTGATTATTTTTCTATTTTCTATGAATTAAAAACTATTTAAAACTAATTAAATTGCTAAAAATTACAAATTTAACTAAGAAAAATCTGGAAAAATTATTTTTTTGCTTTTTATATTTATCTTAAACTAGGAAAATTGAAAACTTATTTTTTTGAAACTTTTCTGATTTATTTGTATTAAAAGCTAATTAAAATGTACTAAAAACTGATTTAAATGAAGAAAAATAGCAAACTGAACTAGAAAAATATGAAAAATTCAGGGAAAGTCTAAATTAATATTATGAATCTAAGAAAAATATAAAAACAGTGGCTTGTGTGTGAGAATATGGAATCAGAGAGCAAGTGCTTATAAATAAGCACTTGAAATAAGCCAAAAGCCACAAATAAGCACCAAACTATCACAGAACCTATAAAATGCTAAAAGTACTCAAAAGAAACTAATATCAACTAGCTTTAACCTCTGAAATGCAAATTAAATGATTAATGATTTGAGCTTAAGTGCAAAAACAGCTTTTATGTCTACTTTGAAGCTTAAGCACAATCTTATTGCAAGAGCTTATGAAAACAAAATGAAGGCCTCAAGTCAACCAGCTTAACTATCTCTAAAACAAATTTCAGACCCTAAGGATTTAAAACTGCATCCTATGTAAGGTTCTAGCAGCACTGTTCACACTCAATGTACTGAGTGCACTGTGGCACTTTGACTTATCAATCACTTATTTGAGCTTGTAAAAAAATTGCAAAAATTCAACAAAAATCATATTAAGAAACTTGACCAGCTGAACTAGAAAAACCCACAATTTCACTTGCTTTGACCCAAAATTGAATCCATGAAAAATCACCCAAGTTGGGTGAAAATTGAGATTTTCACTCTTTTTGACTTTTGAAGCAGCTTTGAAAGTTTGACTAAAGAGATTTGATTCCAATTTATGAACTGATATTGATGATTTAGGCTAAAACAAAACTATAATGAGCTATTCTACTGAATTCTAAACACAAAACAAACTTTTGATCTATGAAAATTCCAACAGTGATGAAAATGAAAACAAATATGAAAGGATTTTGACTTTCACAAGTCTAAGGAGTAAATGAATGACAAATTTAACTCTAGATACCTTACTTGAGACTGAATATGCAGATGATAAGTACAAACCAAGGCTCAAGCTCAAACAAGTTACTGATCCAAACACACTTTTAGACAACTGCAAATTACTCTACTTAATCCTTTTCTAACATTAAATCCTAATCGCTGATTCAACTAACACCTGAATTATGCTATTTAACCAACTAACACAATCAAATGAACAATAGGCTTAAAAATAAGATTATGATGATATAGATTTTGTGAAAACTCACTTGATTCCACAGCCACTATGGCTTGCCAAGAACCAAAGGACTACTAACCTATTCTAAACCATACCCTAACTCAAATTCAACCCATATCCAATTCTGCATCAACCCATATCCACTTCATTGCCCGCTAACCAAAATCTTCTCAGTTTGACTTTTGTTGACCAAAACCAAAGTTGCTTGAAACTAATTAAGCTTACCAAAGCTATAAATAGCTTAAATAAACTTATTTGAACTTAAAAATAAGCTATTAGAAGCTTGAATGTAAGAGCTTGAAACTGAATTTGCAACAAGGAACATGAAAACATGAAATGTTAATATAAACTTGAATTGATACATGAAAATAGTTTTAATACAATCGAATAACTTAGTTTGATACAATTAAACTTGAAATTACAACCGAATCTATTTAAGATATAGAAAGTTTAAAACGACATACATATGAAATAAAAAACTAAGTACTACTCTCCTAGCTTCTCTTTCTTCCTTTTTATACACCAAAACTCTCCTATCAGAAATTCCCACTTGCATTTGGGACCATTGGATGTCTTGAGAAGATATTGGCCGCTTGACTTTTGGCGCCAAAATGGTTTTAGCCAGTGGGAGGGTTTGAGTGTTAGGTTGAAGAAGCATTTAATGTTTCTTGGATGGTTGTTGAGGTGGAGGGATAAGGTGTGGGTGAGCCGGAGTGAGTGGGAGACCGGTGTTTGCAGCATATGGTGGGTGAGGAAGAAGAAAAGGAGTGGGAAACAAGGGGTTGACTTATTTGACCGTGGGTTTTATTATGGGGGGGGTCAAAAAGGAGGGTCATCGTGGATATGGCAGGGGTCCAAATGGTTTTGACAAGGTCCAAGTGGTCATGGCTTAGGTTTAATAATCAAGGACTTGTTTTGTTTCGAAAGACCAAGGACCAATGCTGCCATTCTTCCAAAGTTGTTTCAAGGACCAAAATGACAAGCTTCAATAGTACAAGGACCAAAATATACATTTTCAAATTTCCAAGGACCATTTTTGCCAATTTTTAAACTTGAAGGACCAAACTTGTAATTTCTCAAAACTTTTGACATTTTTCACCAAAGGACTAATTTTGACAACTTATGATTTTAAAAGGACCTTTGGTGACTTTTCTTTTGAAATAAGTGCTCAGGGACTATTTCTTCAACTTTTGAAACTGGGGATGAACCGCCAATTATGCAAACTTAGCTCATTTTTCATCTGATTTTAAACATTTTGCATCCGGAACATATAAATGCAATTTTGAGATATTTTTAGTATTTTGATGCATTGAAAGCATTTTTAAATGTTTTGCAGCTCAGATTTGACCAAAAATGATGAGTATTTACACACTCATCAATCCCCCAAACTATTGCTAGTCCCTAGCAATCTTTTGAGAAAAACTTAATGGATTTGAATCTCTTTACCAAAAGCCATTACTCCTGGAGTAGCCAAATATTTCAGTTCAAGTAAAACTATGGTACACGATAACCATGTGATTTTGAGCAAACCACGAGCTTCCAACGGATTTGATTTGTCTTTACCAGAAGCCGTTTGCTTCTGGACTAGTCAACTCTTAGATAAATTATCAATATTATCTTTGGTGAGCTGATTACCAATTATGGTTTTTCCACTGCCTTTACCACAAGCCATAAACTTGCGGGCTAGCCAACTCTTCACTTTTAAGGATATGGTGAGCTGAATACCATACAATTTTGGGTAAATTGCAAGCCGTCAACGGATATGAGAAATCTTTACCAAGAGCCGTTTGCTCCTGGATTAGCCAATCCTTTTGTTTATTAGACACGGCGGACTGATAACCATAAGTTGAGTAAGTGGAAAACACTTACTCCAAAAAAAAATTTGGCCAAAAATGGGGAATTGGGTGGTATAATTACATGATAAAATTCGTGAGAATTCCCCCACACTAGAAATGAATATTGCCCTCAATATTCAAAGTACCGGCTGTTATGCCTAAACTTAGAACGTAAAAGGGAAATACTACGCCATTATTTGAAAGATTTTTTTTTTTGGAAACTTTATATACAACAACTCCCCACACTAGGGTGGTAGAAAGTGGAAAGAAGTCAAAAATATGGGTGAAAACCCATACAGTGTGCTATTGTTTTTGATTCCCGAGTCACTAGCTTGACTCGACCCCCAGATTCATTTGTTCTTGGGAAGCAATGTGGAAAACCAATCTCGATCAGACTTTCGTTCACAGTGTTAATAAACATATGAACATCGAAAGTTTCACACCGACGCAGATACAACCGGTATTGTTAATAGTAGAAACTATAAGGGATGATTCCGGTCAAAGATGGTGTCCCATTCCGAAAGAGAAAGGGAAAGAGCAACCACACCATCAGTGAAGAATGGAATAAAGATGTGCATGAGAATGCATGTCCATTCCTCATCGATAAGAAGCAAATCACCATTTTTGACATTTTTAAGCTTGAACTTGAAGCTTAGATGGTGATTGTCGATAAGATATCTCGGGAGGAGGGTAAACGGTTCTTCAATCAAAGATTTTCCGTAAAAAGGATGTCTCCCTCCGAATCGAAGTAAGTATTATCAATTCCTGTTGGAATTGACTCATCACTAAGAAAGGCATCGACTTCATTTCAAAAGTTGTCATCTTCCTCATCATGGAGTGAGAGAAGGGATGGAAGAGTCGGAAATAATAAGACTAGGAGATGATGGATCAATTTTGAGCAATTCTTCAATGGGAAGAATGTCTCCCATTGGATCACAAACATCATCATCCAATTCAGATGAAACTGAAGAGAGTTTGATTTCATCCACAGAGTTAACAAACTCGATAACGATAAATGATTCCGAGGTGGGACAAGTGGTGTGCTCTTAGAGCTAGTAATTTCCACCACTTCCGATAAAGTCTCCGATTTTAGATCATCATCATCAAGAACACTCTTGACTTCCTTGGTACAACTTTCAAACCATTTGTTTGAACCTGGGGTTGATTTTCAAAGCTTTTAACTCAAAGACGCTTTTGGTGACTCCTCTTAATCGGAATTTGAGAGTGTTGCATTGAATCTTTCAGATTTTTGATCAATTGTGGCAACACTCTGTTTGGATAGAGGTTTGGAGTTTTGGTTGATATTCAACGTGAGTTCTTCGTTGTCAACCCGTATGGTCAAATCTTCAGCAAATACATCAATTAGAGCACGCACTCGCTTCAAGAAAGCTCCTAAGATGAGGGGAACTCTAGGATCGCATCAAATTCTACTACAACAAAGTCAGCAGGAAAGTGAAACTTTCCTACTTTCATCACGACATCCTCGGCTATCCCAAGTGGACGAGTTATGGTATGGTCCGCTAGCTCGAGTGTCATACAAGTGGGTGAAAGTTTAGGAAGAGACGCTTTCTTCCATACCGAGAGGGCATGAGGTTAATGCTAGCCAAGATCGGCCAAGCGAGAGCATTGAACCATCCCAAGAAATCACAGGATTAAAACTGCCAGGGTCTTCAAGCTTTTGGGAAGCTTCTTGAGAAGGACCGCTGAGCATTGCTCATTGAGAGGGGTTTTAGCCATCTCAGATAATTTATCTTTGTTGGTCGAAGCCTTTAAGCATGGATGCAAATTTGGGCATTAGAACGTAGAGCATCAACGGCTTATATCAAAGTGTAGTTCATTGAAAATTTGGAAATTTTTTTCCATTTGCTCTTTGTTTCTGTCTTTGAGCTTCTCATCATGCATTCTTGATGGGTAGGGAAGCTGACTAGACTTTGAGTGAGCCGACGGAAGTCATTTCGCTCAATTTGTTTCGAACTTGGGTTCCGGACTTAAAGCTTGGACTACCGAAGGTGGGCATTACGCATTCTCGTGGCTTGAGAAATGCACCTTGTCCGTTGTATCCTTGGTAACTTGACTCATTGCTCCTTGTGGAGGAGGCATCGGAGTCGAAGGTCCATTGTGCGTCTTACCACTACGAGTGGTGACGGCTTTCAACTCAGCATTGGGATTAGGAATTGTATTGCTTGGGAGTCCTCCAGTAGATGACGCGCTTTGTTCATATTCATGTTCATGAAACCGCTCATCATATTCTTCAACTCATTTGTCTGCCGAGACAATGTGGTATCAATTTCCTTTTTAGCTCAACTCTCATGTTATTGATCTGAGTTTGCATTGAACGTATGCTTGACTCTCCAAGAATTTTCATGAAGTCATTTGGTAGGGGAGCTTGAGAAGGTTGTTGATAACTTTGCCGATTTGAGCTTGATATGGTTGGTTGAAATTGTTCCAGTTTTGATTGAAATTTTGAGAGTTATTGAAGTTGTGTCCTTGATTCGAAACAAAGCGATTTTTATTGCCATGGTTTTGCACAGAGGAAAACCGGTGGTGTCATACCGCTAGGTGCACGGTAGTGAGGATCAGCTTGTGGTCAGTATTGATTGTGGTTTACGGCTAGGGAGCTTGGTAAAAGAAGCATCGGTTGCTTGACAATCATAATACGCGTGTGGACCACTACAAGTTTCACACACCTTGTTCACGACTTTGATTGGTTCCGCTTATGAATTTCGCTTTTGATTTCCTTTACCTCTTTCATCATACAACGGATGACGTCCGCTAGCTCGGCTATTGAGCGCTAACTCGGAAGAGTTACCGGATGAAGAAGGTAGAGTGTTCGAATATTGACTTTGTTGAGAAATAGGAACTTTTGATTTTATTTCAAGAAATCTCAATCACATCTTTAGGCTTACGATTCAAGATATTGCCACCTGCGCACAAGCGTTCAAAGAATCTTGATCGTTACCGTTCAACCCATTATAAAAGATATTAACTTGTTGAAGCTCCGTGAATTCATGATGGGGCATTTCGAGGAGATCTTTGAATCTCTCCCATGCCTCTCCAAAGTTTTCATCGAAATTTTGACGAAATCCAGAAATTTCATTTTTAAGATTAGTTGTCTTTGATGGAGGAAAGAAATAATTGACAAACTTTTGAACAAGATCCTCCCAAGTTTCGATGGATCGAGGGGTTCTTTTTCCACCAAACCGGCTGCCCTCAAGTGAGAATGGAAAAAGCATCAACTTGATTACTTTTTGTGGCACATCCTTGAAATTGATAGTTGAAGTCAACTTGTTAAACCAACGGATGTGCATACGGTCTTCGACAAACCCGCTGAATTGATTCAGACACAAGTTGGATCAAATGTGTCTTCAATTCAAAGTGATCGTAATTGATTCTGGTAAAATGATGGCATCTCCATAACCCTCGACGGTGCTTGGAGCATTTCCGCCATAGTTCGCTTCGTCGCCATATTATTTCTTTGAATAGTACGAATCTCGGTTCACTATTTGGGCAAAGACGCTCTCGAGAACGCCTCTTCTAGGAATTTCTGCTAGATCACGCAAAGGACTCAATGATCTAGAAGAACGAGGGCGCATGCACTAGACGAACTGAGGAAACAAGAGAATTATGAAAATGGGGAAAGAAGAATCTTTTGGGTTTTATGGTTTTGAAAAGTAGATATAACAACAAATCCAATTAAAACACTATCGAGGCAAAACGACAAAGGAACTTAAACCAATAATCACAAGATGAATGGCTTTGAAAGGTACACCACTCACAAGGACACAAAGGCAAGTTTTAATCTTTGGTTCGAACTTATTATGGTGCGTATTCCCAGTTAGGTAGTACACCGCCTTGGTTTTGGTGGTAATTTTTTTATGTTGTTATTATTAAACAAAGAAAACGACAAATCTTTTTGTATTTTTATCTTATATATATATATAGAAACAAAAGAAAAATATTTTTGTGTTTTATACGTTTTAAGATGTTTTTGGGTTTTTGGATTTTTATAAGAAAATATATATAGATATAGATGGTATAAACAAGGAGTGAATATTCAAATCACTAATCTGCAAAGCGTAAGATAATTAAGTTAACACCCCCCGGCTACTGGCGCAAAATTTGATTCGCTCCCGAACCGTCAAGTTTTATCACACGAGCTGACCACTTGTGAATGGCCAACCGTAACAAACTTCAAACAGCTCAGGAGGCAATGCAATGAAGTCCAGGAGAGTATAGTCTTTCCCCAGGTCGTTATGTCCCAACGAAGTGTCGAGAATAATCAAACGAATAGTGATCGAGATGATTTGAACGGAAAAGAGATATGATTGATTAAACCTAAAGAAAAGTTTATAAATTACAAGGGCTTAAATGCAAATTAAAGAAAATTAAAAGCTAAATTATATTAAATAAACGCTATCACTATATTTAAAATGATGTTTTTGATTTTTCTTTTATAAAACTTAAATTAAAACTACGTGACGTACAAAAGAAAATGTGAACTGAAACAATATTAATCCTAAAAATATGAAAATGACATTTTTACAAACCTAATGATAAGAGGAAATTTTAGAAAAAGAAAATTATTTTTATTACTATTTATTTAATTATTATTAATAAAAACTATTTTTACCTATTTAATAATACCCTAAAATACAAGAAAATATGAAATAAAGCTAGGAAAATGAAATTATGACTTGGAAAAATCTAAAATAACTAAAGAGGATTTTCAAAACTAATTTTGTATTTTTCTGATTATTTTTCTATTTTCTATGAATTAAAACTATTTAAAACTAATTAAATTGCTAAAATTACAAATTTAACTAAGAAAAATCTGGAAAAATTATTTTTTTGCTTTTTATATTTATCTTAAACTAGGAAAATTGAAAACTTATTTTTTTGAAACTTTTCTGATTTATTTGTATTAAAAGCTAATTAAAATGTACTAAAAACTGATTTAAATGAAGAAAAATAGCAAACTGAACTAGAAAAATATGAAAAATTCAGGGAAAGTCTAAATTAATATTATGAATCTAAGAAAAATATAAAAACACTGGCTTATGTGTGAGAATATGGAACTGCAGAGCAAGTGCTTATAAATAAGCACTTGAAATAAGCCAAAAGCCACAAATAAGCACCAAACTATCACAGAACCTATAAAATGCTAAAAGTACTCAAAAGCAACTAATATCAACTAGCTTTAACCTTTGAAATGCAAATTAAACAGATTTAATGATTTGAGCTTAAGTGCCAAAAACAGTTTTATGTCTACTTTGAAGCTTAAGCACAATCTTATTGCAAGAGCTTATGTGAAAAACAAAACTGAAGGCCTCAAGTCAACCAAATTTAACTATCTCTAAAACAAATTTCAGACCCTAAGGATTTAAAACCAACCTATGCAAGGCTCAGCAAGGTGCTGCCTCACACTCAATGTACTTGTGCACAGTAGCACTTTGCAGCTTATCAATCAGCTTATTTGGAGCTTGTAAAAAATTGCAAAAATTCAACAAAAATCATATTAAGAAACTTGACCAGCTGAACTAGGAAAACCCACAATTTCACTTGCTTTGACCCAAAATTGAATCCATGAAAAATCACCCAAGTTGGGTGAAAATTAAGATTTTCACTCTTTTTGACTTTTGAAGCAGCTTTGAAAGTTTGACTAAATTGAGATTTGATTCCAATTTATGAACTGATATTGATTATTTAGGCTAAAACAAAACTATAATGAGCTATTCTACTGAATTCTAAACACAAAACAAACTTTTGATCTATGAAAATTCCAACAGTGATGAAAATGAAAACAGATATGAAAGGATTTTGACTTTCACAAGTCTAAGGAGTAAATGAATGACAAATTTAACTCTAGATACCTTACTTGAGACTGAATATGCAGATGATAAGTACAAACCAAGGCTCAAGCTCAAACAAGTTACTGATCCAAACACACTTTTAGACACTGATTTGAAAATTACTCTACTTAATCCTTTTCTTCTAACATTAAATCCTAATCAGTGATTCAACTAACACCTGAATTATGCTATTTAACCAACTAACACAATCAAATGAACAATAGGCTTGAAAATAAGATTATGACAGATATAGATTTTGTGAAAACTCACTTGATTCCACAGCACTATGGCTTGCCAAGAACCAAAGGACCACTAACCTATTCTAAACCATACCCTAACTCAAATTCAACCCATATCCAATTCTGCATCAACCCATATCCACTTCATTGCCTGCTTAACCAAAATCTCTTCTCAGTTTGACTTTTGTTGACCAAAAACCAAAGTTGCTTGAAACTGAATTGTAAGCTTACCAAAAGCTATAAATAGCTTAAATAAACTTATTTGAACTTAAAAATAAGCTATTAGAAGCTTGAATGTAAGAGCTTGAAACTGAATTTTGCAACAGTGAACATGAAAACATGAAATGTTAATATAAACTTGAATTGATACTTGAAAATAGTTTTAATACACTGGAATAACTTAGTTTGATACAATTAAACTTGAAATTACAACTGAGAATCTATTTAAGATATAGAAAGTTTAAAACGACATACATATGAAATAAAAAACTAAGTACTACTCTCCTAGCTTCTCTTTCTTCCTTTTTATACACCAAAACTGCTTCTCTCTCCTATCAGAGCAATTCCCACTTGCATTTGGGACCATTGGATGTCTTGAGAAGATATTGGCCATTTGATCACTTTTGGCGCCAAAATGGTTTTAGCCAGTGGGAGGGTTTGAGTGTTAGGTTGAAGAAGCATTTAATGTTTCTTGGGTGGTTGTTGAGGTGGAGGGATAAGGTGTGGATATGTGAGCCTGAGGTGGGGAGACCTGGGAGTTCGCATTGGGTGAGTGAAGAAGAAAAGCGAGGAAACAAGTGGGCTGGGGTTGACTTATTTGACCGTGGGTTTTAATATTAAAAGGGGGTCAAAAGGAGAGGGTCATAAGGGATATGGCAGGGGTCCAAATGGTTTTGACAAGGTCCAAGGGTCATGGCTTAGGTTTAATAATACAAGGACTTGTTTTGCAATTTCTGAAAGACCAAGGACCAATGCTGCCATTCTTCCAAAGTTGTTTCAAGGGGCAAAAATGACAAGCTTCAATAGTACAAGGACCAAAATAGACATTTTTAAATTTCCAAGGACCTATTTTGCCAATTTTGAAACTTGAAGGACCAAACTTGTAATTTCTCAAAACTTTTGACATTTTCCACCAAAGGACTAATTTTGACAACTTATGATTTTAAAAGGACCTTTGGTGACTTTTCTTTTGAAATAAGTGCTCAGGACTATTTCGACAACTTTTGAAACTTGGGGACTGAAACGCCAATTATGCAAACTTAGCTCATTTTTCATCTGATTTTAAACATTTTGCATCTGGAACATATAAAATGCAATTTTGAGATATTTTCAGTATTTTGATGCATTTCTGAGCATTTTTAAATGTTTTGCAGTTCAGATTTGACCAAAAATGATGAGTATTTACACACTCATCAAAAATCATACCATGACATAACATTAAATCTTTAGATCACCACTTATTATTGTACAAACGAACTTTTATGAAGAGATTTTGTTTTGAAAATATTTTAATTTAAATCACTCTCCCCCTCAATCGATGATCGTAGTCGATGATTGAGTGACTTAAGTTTTGATAAAATGATGTCCGGTGATTTTCAAGATTGATTCCAATTAATTTTTCAAAACAATTTATTCAAAATTTTCAAAATTGTTTAAAAAATGGTATCCTGCACAAAGATACGTTAGGTGGTTGAGAAGCTTCTGTTGATGCTTTAGGGCTGGAAGAAAACCGTTTGCTGATGCAGTGAGACTTCTTACGTTGCATTTTATTGCCAACTGAGGTCAAATTAAGCTCCGTTTCTTCAATCACTTAGAAGAAAACCATCTGCTGATGCAGTGTGTGACCTCTTACGTTGCATTTATGCCAACTCTCCATTGAAGTCCAATTAAGCCCCGTTTCTTCATTTGTCAACCCAAGATATAGTTACCCTTTCCTTTCGGCATCCAATCATCTTCAATTATGGGATCCGGATCGAGAACATTCTTATATACCAATATACCTGAATACGTTAGTGAACACACATACAGATATATGGTGGTCGACATCACCCAAACAACAATCGACTAATAAAAGTCAATTCAACATGTCAATCATTTCATATAAGGTATGGGAATAATGTGTTTCTCAAACTCTAATCATCTAATCCTAACAATCTTATCCTAGGCACCTAGTCCTTCAACGTAGGTTAACATCATTTTTAATTAAGCATATTAGGATAATTAAGAAAGCCCGTTAGATGATATAGATTTGAAAACATTCTCCCCCTCAATCAATGACTCATTTTACTGAAAAGTTTAAAAGCGCTGAAGTCATTGATTGAGTTTTCAAATTTTTCTAAAACTCTGAAACTGATTGATTTTCAAACAACTCATTTACCACCATTTTGAAAACAACAAATATTTTTCTGAAGAATTTTAGACGGAAAAACATTTGTGTAGGAACAGCAGCCCTTTGACATACTTTCCTCATTTTGTTTTAGGATAAGTGCACGAAATATTTGAAAATTGGTTTAAGCGTAGCACTTTCCTTACTTTAAAGATGGTTGCTATCGAAATAATAGCAAGCCATAGTTTAGTTAACGGGTTACAACAAGTAATCAGTAAGCCATTTTTGAAGCGCGCTTGGTTACAGAAATAATCAGTAAGCCATAATTTTAGACATGTTTTGAAAAGAAATATTTACACCTCCTGCCGAACTTCATCTATGGTCCCGTGCCATTATTGAATGACATTTCTAAGACCGAGATGTTATCGATACCAGAAGACATGTCTTGTGAAAACATATTTTTGGTATTTTTGAAATTTTCTGATTTTTATGGGTTTTTGTTGGTTTTATATTTTTCTATTTTTCTTTTTGTTGGTTTTATATTTTTGTATTCGGTTTTTTAATAAATATTTACAAAGATAGAATAGATTATATAGTTAAAGAAGATGATGATACGAGTACCGAGATAAGGATATCGAGCATCCCCATTGTAAAAGATATAAGTCATCATCCCTAAAACTTTCACCACCAAAGCTTCCGAGGCTCTTGAATTGAAGAAAGAAATTGAACCATCTGAAAGTGAGACTTTGGCAGCTTCCCCCCAAACCGAAAATCCTTTAGCCGAGCATATTCAAAGCTTTCTTTCAAGCTTCTTACAGTGCACAAAGAAGCACACCATTATCATCGATTTTGCTGCTCCTTTTAAGAATAATCACCGTGATTCTTCGCTCGAGGTTATATCATCCAATAGAACAACAGCAACGTATCATCCCACATTTGAATAATCTTCGCAAATTCCTTTTCCATCAGTCTCGGAAGCAATCCATTCCAAAAGGTGTCAAGAGAACACTTCCCAAGTAGATGAATTGATGCAGTGGTCTCTTAGACTAGAGCTCACGAACCGAATACACATACCAAGACAAAGAAACTTATACCATCAGTAGCGATTAAGTCCAATAGCCAAAGAATAACCCCATGTATATTTTTTCTCCCCGAAGACAAGCGCATGAAGCTCAAGAACCCGGCAACCGAATGCCCAAAGAGAGAATAACCGATAACATTGAAGAAGCAGGCCGAATCACCGACATCTATGGGAGGACTATCTCTCGGATTTCAACTCCGAACAAGTGATCTCTGAATCACGATTAAGCACTCAAGTGAAAAGCAAATGAGCGCCCCAATGTACACAACCCTTCTCCCCTCGATGATTGCGATAACATCCAAATCATCACACACTTGTGTACCTCTTTTTATCATCAGAAACTAACTCTTACATCTCTTCCCTCACGTAGTTGGAATAAGAACACTAAACACCTTGATGAGTAAACCTTGAATTTCTCTGCGGTCATAACATTTTTCTTCCCGGGATATCTTCAATTACTTAGAAGTATTAAGTTCATCAAGTTTAATCGCGTCTAGATACGTGTCTCCTTCCCCTGTCTGGTTTTGACACCTTAATCAACATATTAAGCCCATATACTAGAAATCGTTGAGAAGAACACTTGAAAGTCTTTTGTGAGAATCAACTTGTCAAGAATGAGCAAGTCAATTGGGGATTAAATCAGACATTTCACCCTCCCCCAATTAGTGCTCTCCCCTAAACCGACAATCTTTATGATAAATGCTTGAATAAGAAGAAGTCTTTAGATAATCAAATGCAACTCGTCTTTAGTCTTCTAACATGTAGCAGAAAATGTAGAACCGACTGTAGACTCGATCTTCTTCAAGATTGTCCAGTTGGGGAATAGATAGTTAACATCTTCATCACACCAAAAAGCATCCCAATTAACTTACCTTTTGCAAATCCCCTTTAACACAAATCCCTCCCAATCAAACAAGAACAAAAAGATCTTCATCAAGGAAATCAGCAATCAGCCAACGAACACACTAAATGGTAACACCAAACTACCAATCACATCAAACAAGAACAGAGAGATCGTTCGGAATCATCATGTTGATGTGCACGTGAAGCATTAACCGGAAGCACTTTGTCGTTAAACTCATATCAGCTTGTGAAGATGTCAACCAACGACTCATAGAAGAAAACTCCATGTAAAGATGACCCGATAAGAAGAAGCTCGGTTCTTACATGAGTTTGGAGTCGTTTGACCATTTATTCTCATATATAACTCAACATGTAGAATTATCATACTTCTTCTCCCCCTCAAGAATTGCATACGTAGTTGCCATTCTTGATTAAGCAAGTGAATATCTTCAACAATGTAGTCTATTCACACTTCTCCCTTGTAAAATTAGCACAGGATGTCGCCATCGTCATTATAGTTGAGCAAGTGGAATAAGAAAACAATCAACAGTAGCCCAGTTCACTTGATAATCGAAAGCACATGGAAAAGCATGAAGCATGTTGATGAGAATGGTCATAATAGAGAAGATTTCTCTTCTTCTTGAAGATAAAGCGCACGACACGCATAATTCTTTCTCTTTAGAGAACGAGGCTTGAACTGTTGTGTTCAAACGTCATAAGAAGATTTCTCTTCTTTCAAAGATAAAGCGCGCATAATTTTTCTTTTCTTTAGAGAACGAGGCATGAACTGAAGTGTTCATACGTCATAATGTTGAAGTACGAGGCCTGAACTGATGTGAACAGACGTCATAATCTCTCTCTTTTCATCATCTCTTTTGGAAAAACATGTAATCAACCTCATTATCATTCAGTAGGCTCTTTGTCGTGATGTGATGGAGAAAAACCAATATGATGAATTTGACCCCTAAGTAAACTAACCCGAACTCGTGACTTAAACTTGCACATATGTAACAAAGAGCGGTGCCGATTTCCATTAGCATCTCTAAGTACTCTCTATGCTATCTATACTCTCCAACCAACCATCAAGTATAAGACGTACATTACCTCTTGAAAATCCACAATTGAATGTGATACTGAGCACTATAACGTAACTCCTTAAAGTGATAGTTATTTTGTAGTGGTAAGAGCCCAATTCCCCCAAGTGGTAAAAGAAAAGGTGAAAGAAACCCAACAATAACTAGATTTCCAAGTCTTTGTTTTTGATAATAAGCTTGAACAAGGATCTTGAAGTATCTTCATCCATCCATCCCCGATACCTTCAGATACTAAGTACACTCGCCCATGATAATTCACTTCAACCTCAAATAAATAATAGTGAATTAACTCCGTTGTCACATATTCTGATTAAAACTCAACTCTAGCCTTCTTTGACGTATTAAGTGAACTCTGATAATGGTTTCATCCCGACCATGGTTAAAAGCACATAACCCCGTAAAGCAATGTAATGACCAAACTGCCATGACGATATCCAATCACACATCCAATTCATGAAGTACACTCTTTTATCTCTTCTTTAAAACAGAAACCGTAGCACCGAAGATCAAAAGAGATCTCGAATACACTTTCCTTTCTCCAGGATGGTTCCATCATTACGGGATTTTACAACTCTATGGTTTAAACCGAAATAGGTTCTTTTCGGATTTTACAAAACCAAAATAAACCGTAAGATAGATCCGAAATGGACTTTACTATTACCGGGATGTTTCCATTGTCACGGGATTTTACAAGTCTATGATTTAAACCGAGAAATAGGTTCTTTCGCGGGATTTTACAAAATCAAGACAAAACCGTAAACAATGTCAACTTGAATGTGTAATGACAACTTTGGTTTCAGTGAATATCTGTTTTAGGGGAACATGCAACGGTTCATCAACGGTTCATTATCCAACATCATCAACATCATCAACCATCCAATAAACACTTTGGTAAACACATCATTCACGCATTCTGTCGGTAATTGTAGTGACCACATGGAGAAGTAAACCCAATATACCAAACTTGATCATGAAGTAGAATCCCCCAGATTTGTTACTTAAACTTGTACTAATCCTCGTGAAAAAGAAACGGTGTACCCAATGTACAAAACCTCTTGACATTCTCAACTGAGTGAGACACCGAAGTGATAGTTACGTTGTGGGTTAAACGAGAAAGAATCACAAACGTAATAAGTAAACGAGCCCAGAAAACATATCTTCAAATCCAAATAAGAAATATCGAACTCAAACAACCCCGTAGTTAACATTTTCCAATAAGCACTTCAATCCGCGACATAATGTTCTTTGTGAAAATGAGTAGACCAAAGTACCCAACAACTCTCATCATTAAATCTCATACCAAATCTCAGTATCACAAATTACTTCAACAAATCTCATTTAATCCAAGTCTCATAAAATCTAATTTTTAGAGAAAAATCCTTCTGACCCAATCATTTGTATGATCCAAACTTCGGTTACATGTAGTAATTGAGGTCCATTCAATGAAAATTAATCCAATAATCCACATCATAGCCCATGATAATCCAAACTCAAGCTTTACACATTTAATTTCACGCCCGGTCGAAGTAATTATTCAACCCATAAAACAACCTCACTTAAGGCCAATATTATCCATATAAAATGACAAATGATTACCTCATAACTAACAAATTAGAGACGTTGGTATAACTTTTTAATGATACTTTTAAAGCCGATTCTCAAGTAATACCCAATCTAATACACCATCTGATCATAATCACATGGCCCAGATAACACTTCACAACACATAAAAATACAAATAACAATCAATCTCATTTCACGTGATTTTATTTTAAATGTGATTGACTTGTCTAATGTTTAGATCCCACGTCTCATTATAAGTGTATATCATCACCACGAGAGGCTCACATCATGGTTTATTGTCATATTGGATCACAAATATTGCTTATCACCCATGTCACATTGGATCCACTCGGTCCAAAACAAAGTCAGTATGGTCCAATAAAAACCCATAAATGAAGTGCCCTAATTTAGCGGGTATAAAACACAACCACTTATCCTCACATTATCCTAATCCCACAACAATTATGTGCAGACAAACAATACTTCACCACTCTAAAATAATCTCAGTCAAACCCTAATCCATACCACTAAACACAGCCCGCCCCAATCAATTCAAATCACCACTTAGACATAACGAATCCGAAACACAAATCCAAGTGTTCTCAGAATCACGCTCTATCCATCAATCACTCAGGACCATTAGATGCACATAACACGTTCGCCACAGGGATGGCATGAGCGATTCATTAGACGGCTTCAAGGTCATTTAATAATGATCTCAGGTAGGTTTGAATGTGTTGAGTTTCGTTTTTATTTTGATGTGTCATTGAACGAACCAAAGTAAGGAAATAGCATGGTTGTTATCTTCCTTTTCTTTATTGTTCGGATATTAATAAGATGAAGGCAGACTTCAAAGTGGTCAGTGATGAAATCTATTTGGTGTTATTGGCCATTGGTCTTGATGTACTTTATGAGTACCATGAAAATAGATATCGAAGATCGTTGGGTAACATTCATTTCGGTTTTCATTCGTTTTCAGGATCTGTGATGTTAAATAATTCGAATCTCATGACTTTTGGTCTTGATAGAACATTTTTATGCCGCGAGTAATTAAAGCTGAGATCCTTTGTCATTTTGCTTTCTTGTTCGAGTATTGATTGAGTGAAATAGATGATGGAGGATAGGTCTAGGATAGTATGAAGTTGGATGAATGGTGGTTGATATGTTGGTAATGGTTGTGGTTGTGTCATCAAACATCTTCATCACTAACTTAACTGTTAAGTAGTTTAGTCAAGATGGTATAAGATATTTGTTTTGTGGTCATGGTCAGTCATTTGTCTTGTATTCTCATTCTTCATTTCTGTCCAATTCGCTAGGTCTATGACTTTGAGTCAAGTCGCTAGCTCAAAGGGAGTCAAGTCGCTACCCAGATTTTGAAACAAGTCGCTAAATCTTGTTAAGTAACAAGTAGCTATCACAACGAGTCAACAACTCGCTACCCAAAAAACAAGTCGCTAACTTTTCTGTAAACAAGTCGCTAAATGCTTAACAAGTCGCTACGACTTGTAAATACAAGTCGCTAGGTGACCCAACTCGCTAGGTAGATTCGGTGTATTTGGACATCTTGTTCTGTCAACTCGCTAGCATGAATATATGAGTTTTCCGCCCACTTTCCGACGATATTCATATGAACCTGAAAACACATAAGACTGCTAAATATTTTGACCAGTTAAGACCTCAAAACCGCACTGCATTCAAAGAAAGACCTAGAAAAAGCTTCATTTAAATGACCCGTTTTGACCACGATGTGAGACCAATAAAGCAGATATGAGACCAATGGACACAAGACAGATATGAGCATAACGTGACTTATTTGACCAACAGCAATACACAAACTTTTAAAAACTGAGTACCAATCTGATTTGACCAAAAATAGCACAAGACTGTTTAGACCAAAGAAAATGATACAAAAACATAGTTGAAAACTATTTTCACCACAGTAATAAAATAAAGTCAGACCATCAAGAAGTACCAAAACTGTTTGAAACAAGATTAGGAACAAGAAAGATATTTCCGACCATAAAAAGTGATAAAAAAATAGTTTTAAACATGAGATTCGAACCACAATAAATCAATAAACACAAACAACCATGGTACGAACCACACAAATCAAAGATAACGCAATAACCTTGGCTCTTGATACCATTTGTAGGATCGAAAATATTATTGTGTTGATGATTCGGGTGGTCTTGGATGATCAAAATACATGTTTACCATTTTAGAGAGAGAAAGTAGAGAGAGAGGGTGTTCTTGCTAGAGGTTTATACAAAGGAAAGGTTATATTGAATGAGAAGCACCACCCCTTCCATGAATGGAAGGGGTATTTATAGTTACATAAAATACGACCTCCTATCGGCCTGTGGATCAGGTATACAGTGGGTAAAGACCCGTCCTTCCTCCACGGTGTTACACTACGCTAAACTAAACTAATAACTAACTAATAAACTGATAAATAACGTAACTAATGATATGTCTACGAGCTAACTTATGCTAGATAATATTTGGGGTGACCGACACTTTACTTATGGAATTTCCAATTCCTAACAGGAGTGCTTAAAGCCATCGTTGTGTTTTTAATGCTTGATTAATCTTTGTCGAACCTTACTTTATAGTTACTAGTGGAATTGTAGGCTAAATATCCAAAGATAACCTTAGTGTTAAGTTTTTGAATCCTAGAGATTTCGTAGTCATTAACCTTAGGTAGCTTCAAAGAGTTAGGGATAAAAGCACACTCTACGACCTTAGAAAACACAACGCGTTAAGAATAAGGACGTGACAATTCAACCATCAATAAAAGATAACTAGGGAGTAATAGTATCTAGGTAGAGACATATTTAATCATCATACGAGCACACTTCAATAGACATAGACTACCCTTTAGATTAGATAATTTGAATAGTAGAGTAATCGGTAGAAGTACCACCCCCAAATCCAAACCACGAGATCGTACATTTTATTTTCAAAAAAATATAAAAAGATAAAAAAAATAATCTTCCTCAACCCCAATCTTAGCATAGTAATTTCTCACTAGAATTCCTGTTCCCCATAGAGAACGATATCAATCCCTGAGGCTTACCCTATGCTACACTACAATGATTAGGTTCACTGCCTAGGTGGTTGAAAAACTTGCTCAAAGAAAAGGAAGTTTCCTTTGACCCCGAACGCGCATTGTACGCGTATCAACTTGTGATGAGAGCTCCTGGTATGGCATTCCCAAAGAATTCTTGTTTGGTTCCCTTTGCCATGAATTTAAGATTCCCAAGGACATGCTCTTCATATGGCAAGTGGAGTGGAGAATCTAATCTTGGGTGGAACTTGTGCTTGCTTTGAAAATGATGGATTATCAACTTAGTGAACTTGACACTTGGAATCATAAGAGGATTGTTCTTCTTTTTTCCCGCTTTATGTTGTACTAGACTCATCTTGTCTTCAATGTAAGAGTAGATAAAGTGAATTCTTCCCAAATCCTTTCAGCAAAATCAATGTTAGCACAATTAATGATCCCCTAAAGAATCTGCAGCACCGGAGCTCTTGGTCTCTCAAAACCTGAAGTCTTCATATGAGACACAATTTGATGATTGTGATGATTGCCCTTCATGGATGATACATTTCATTTGTTACAAGCGCAAATAATTTTTTGACATCTTTAGGGTAGCCCAGATGGTTGAAAAAGTTGATAAGACCTTCTAGTGCTGGTGGGGGAGTGAACGGATTGTTTTCAACGACTGGTGTGATCTGAAGTGCGTCTCTAACTGTGTCTTTGGTGAGATTGAACCATTGTTCATCAATATGACAACTGTATCTTGCAGTGTCTTTGTCATATCGTACTGTATGTCTCAGATCCCAAAACTGTTGAATGTAGATGGCTGGAATAGTGGAGCAAGCCATGAATACACTGAAGAAATTGGTTTGCTTCAGTATGCCTACATCAATCTTGTAGATAGGATTACTTTGAGTCTTTTCCACATCTAAATAACAGTTTCTCTTTCCAATAGGGACCCAACTGTCATGAGATAGGATTTGTTCATCTCAGACGAGTGGGTGGTGGAATAACAGGTGCTTGATAAGGTTTTAAAATGTACCTTTTTGAGGGGTCATTTAAGCCCTTATTTGATCACTTTTGTATCCGTTATTACTTAATATTGTTCATTTTCACTTTTTAGGTCTCTTGAAGGCAAATTGCTGTAATGGCACTTATTTGGACGAAAAGGTGCGAATATATGAAGAAAATGGCCAAAGTCAAGAATCAAGACACTCGTGTGCTAAAAACATAAGGTGACGGCGCCACTGCTTATCTGCATGAGCGCCGTCGGAGGATTTTGTGACGGACGAAGCCAAAACTCTTATTTTCAAGTGACGACGTCAAGTTATAAAAGAGTAGGCCGTCGCAACTTAAACGGCCTAGATTCAATCCGCACGACGCCGGTTTGAGGAGGACGGCGTCACTAAGCATAAGGTGACGCGTCGCAAGTCTAACGTAAGCCAAGACGAAACCCTAATGACGGCGATCCAACGCGCCACAAAACATAAGGTGCAGCCGCCGCATGTGTAATATTATATATAGAATCCGAATTTTTCAAGATTTGTGTGTAGTCTTTGGAGTAAAACCTAAACCGAACCAAGGCTGTCTTGTACAGTATTTTAGGGTTCCAAACCCTATCTTACATCAAGATAAGTGCTTTACTTCATTAATACAATTATGTCTTTGATTATTTGTGTGTATGCTTGCATGTTCTCTATGTCCGGCTAATTTACTTTTGTGTTTGCTTAGGGAATATGAAACTTAATTATTAAATATTGATTGGTTGTCTCTTATCTTAGTTTGTTAATGATCTAGTAATGCGATAGGTCATTCGTTGTGTACTTAATGCTTGATTAAATCTTTGTGAACCTTAGAATATAACTCCTTGAGTAGTTGTAAGCTAAACCATCCAAAGAGTGCCTTAGAGTAAGAGTTTATTGTCCCTAGTGGGTTTTGTAGACGAGACCCTTTGGTAAGTTCAAAGAGTTAGGGAGAAACGCATACCCTACAACTTTAGACACACAACGCAATTAAGAATAAGGACGTGACAATTCAACCACCAATAGGAGATAATTAAGGAGTAGTAAAACCTAAGTAAACACATCTTTAAACTATCATACGAGCACACAATAATTAGACATAGACTACATACACCTTAGATTAGATAATTAGATAAGTAGAGTAATCGGTAGAAATACCAACCCCCAAATCCAAACTCCGAGATTCGTACCTTTCAATTTTCTAAAAAAACATAAAAAGATAAAAAATAATCTTCCTCAACCCCAACCTTAGCGTAGTAACTTCTCACTAGCATTCTTTTTCCCCTCGAGAACGATATCAATACCCGTGGCTTACCCTAATACTACACTAAAACGATTAGGTTCACTGCCTAGGGTGTTATAAAACTTGCTAGAAGAAAAGGAAGTTCCTTTGACCCCGAACGACGCGTGTAGTGTTATCAAGTTTTTGGCGCCGCTGCCAGGGAATAGAATAGCTAGTTAGTAGTCCACCACGTTTAGGTTTCTTTGCTTGATTCCTATCAAGTAAAATTTTCTCATTTTTAGCTTTCTCATAGTCTATCCCCCTTCTTTGTGACATTTGTTCGTAATCCCATCACTTTTCATCATGGAAGGTGATAACCACCTACCATTCATCAACCCACCACCAATTGACCGCCAAGAGCCGTACTTTGGTGAATACCAGACCAAGCCACCTAGGCTATAGGAACACCATTGAGCTTCCCGACCAAGCCCAAACTACGGCCCTACGATCCGACACCATCCGTTTGGTGCAAAACGGATGTGCATTCCATGGACTTCGCTCCGAAGATCCAAATCAGCATCGGGATTTCTTAAAATTGTCGATTCCATCGACCTTGATGCTACTACCGGAGACCACGCTGCGTCTCTTCCAATTCTCTCTACGGGACCAAGCTAGTAATTGGCTTGAGCGACTTCCTGCCCGCTCCATCTTAAGTTGGGATGATCTCACCTCTCGCTTTCCTTGCTCAATTTTTCCCACGGGAGAACCATAAACTTAGGAATGACATCTTGATGTTCCAACAACGTCAAGATGAATCTCTCTACGAAGTATGGACTCGATTCAAGGACTTACTTCATAAAGTCCCTCATCACGGCATTGATCTTTGGCTTCAATTCCAAATCTTTTATGATCATGTCAATTTCCCCACCAAGCGATCCATTGACCAAGCGGCCGGTGGAAAACTTAGTGATCTCACCGCGGAAGAGCCATGGAGTATAATAGAGGACCTTGCTCTCTATGACAACGAAAGTTGGAATGACCCCCGTGAGTTGCCCAAAACCGTTAAGGCAATCTCCTTGCCTCCCATTGACTCACAATCTTCCGACCGTAGGATGATCAAACTTGAAGATCAAGTTAAATTCCTAATGAGTTCCTACGAAAACCCTAAGTCTTCACACCATGTGAACAAAGTTTCTTCCTCATGTAAGCCATTTTATGATCCTCATAACACGCGCACTTGCACCCGACCGAACATGTTGTTGACTACGATCCTCGCGTAATGGAACGGGAGGAAGATTCCCTACAATACCCGGACCTAGGAATTTCAATGAAACCCGAGAAGCATGGAAGGGCAAGCCCGACTTTTATTGGGGACAAACCAAGGAATTCACTTCCAATGATTTTTCATGGCCCCCATCCCACGGTCCTAACCAACAAAACATCGAAGGGATGTTGCAAAACCTAGTTGCAACCCAAGAAGCCCAAATAGCTAAGCTCTCGGACCGCTTTAACCAACAACACGCCGAAATGGATAGGAAGATAGACAACCTTTTGAAAGCCATGACCAATAGTGATAGGAAGGTTAATGCTATCTCAACTCCGAGCCTTCCGTAGATTAAGGACCCAAGTAAGTTAGCTAAGCATGTCCAATTCACAATACCATCGCCTTTAATGAAACCTAATAGAACCAATGATGAAGAGACCATACACGGAGACTAATGAAACAACCGAGGAAGTAGGTGAAGTAGATAATGACTATTTCAATAAGTTTCCTACGGAAGAAGAGCTAACTCGCCACCCTCACTTAGTGCGTGACCTCCATCACATGTATGTTAGGAAAAGCCCTAGAATCAAGTTTGGGAACCCTTGGAATCTTAACATACCATGTTGCATAGGACACCTTTTCGTGGCAAAGGCATACATTGACCGCAAATCCCCAATCAACATAATGACTAGCACCTACTACAATTGGGTTGTGAAGAAGCCGATTCCAACTAGGCAAGACCCCGATGATCCTAGTGTTAGTTGCAATTTTCTTGGTAGAGTTAAGAGATTGCCCATTTATGTAGGTAGTTTCACGTTTCCTACGGACTTCATAATTGTGGATGATATTAGCACGCCATAGACCTAGCTTGTCCCACGTTATTCTAGGAAAACCTTTCATAGAAAACACTGGGATGACTTATGATCCTTCATTAGGAATAGTGCGATTCAAGGATGAGAACGACGACATAGCTTACCAAATGCCGTTCTAGATTGAGAAGTTCTCATCACTCTCTAATGATGAAAAGGAACTTAAACTATCGGTCTACTATAGGAATGAGGAGGATAAAGAAAAAGGAGTAGATTATGTTATGGCTAAGATTTTCGGATTCTATAAGGATTGTTTGAACCTAGGACCGAAATATAGGACTGAATGGGGAGAAGACGAACTCTTAGAGAGGTGCATCATAGGGCACTTCTACAACATGGACTCACCCGATAGAGACTGTCATGAGGAAGGAGATTGTAACACCCCCAATTCATGATATGCAGCAGAATTCAAACTGGGTATTACTTGTTGGCACAACAGTCATAATAATAGAAAACGATCTCTAAAGGAGTCGTTTTAAAAAGGCTTTATCATTCAAATATATCAGAGTTTACAAAATAGGTCCCAGTTGGTTCCATTGATTACGAAACACATCAATATAAAGTTTTTGATGTTTTGTGAATGATAAATTATTTATTTATATAGCCTTCTTGATCTTGCCCTTCCGTGCCTGCTCCCGACATTATGGACCAGAAATACATGCTTAAAACAAATAACACAAAGGTTGAGTGAAATTCATAGAGTTTGTTTAATGGTTGAACACATTATGTTGGTAGTGTGAGTTAATTAGACTCACACCAATGGTTTGAAAACAAAATAGATATTATTGCACTAAGCTCATGACACCGAAAACGTTAACAGCTTGTCAATAGAAATTGATATAATAGTAACAGTTGCCCTAATAGGTAATTTGCCAATAAACCTATGGTTCTTCAAATATAGTGCGTTTGTTTACCGGACTTGGTTAAACAAACGGGATTCGTCAATCCCGATAGATCTATCCACATTATTAAGCGTTCACCCAAGTGATTAATGGTTCATGATAATAGGGACTTAAGTTTGGCAATAGTGGTACTTAGTGCACATAATATATTCAGATAAGCATACAGTTTCAAAGCAATGTGTTCGGTTTAAGATAAATCATGTATCCCCTCCCAAGGGTTTGTAAAACAATTTAGGTAATAGAAAGTGGGGCTATGAACTCACCAAGAGTTGATGACGTTAAGTACTAACGGATGTGATGGATAAGTCAGAAGACTTCTACGTGCAACCTAAAAATGAAATGTTGCGACTTAAGTTTGGAATAATGTTTTAGGAAAACATAAACCATCCTATATATATCCCTATGTTGATCATGATGTAGTCAATTTTCATTTGATGTTTATAGAAAGATCTTTAATATGTGAAAACATATTTAGTTTATAGATATTGCACTACCGTTCGGGCCATCATAATTCAGAGGTCATGCAGTAGATGTTCGAGGAGCTAGGACACTTTAATTCAGTAAATCCAGAACTCGTCGATACGTTTTACTCAAATGAAACCCTCACATGAAGCTCCCTACTATTGTAGCACTTAGTAAATACAACATATGTTTTGAGTGAAGATTGTTATAACATAAAGTTTATCATGTTTTAATAACTATCTAGTTTTTACAAGTTCTCGTCGTTTCAAACAAGCCTCGAGGCTTTAGCCATGGTCTTGCCGTGACTTTGGTCTTGACTACCATGGTCTTGAGACTTAGCTTTGGCCTTAGCCGTAGCCGTGGTCTTGGCTAATGGCCATTAGGCGTCTTGGTTTGCTTTTAGTTGTGACAAAAGTATAGTTGTGAGACTATATTTACGGCAGTTTCTGTTTTTGAAAGATTTTTGGCCTATTTAAGCGTTTTCAAGGTCCGAGCTTTTTTGCTATTGAAGGAAAACGTCGTTCCGGACAACTTTCGTGTTTTAACTTTTTTATGATTCGGACCATAAGTACGACTTTCAAAATGGCAGAACCAAGCAGTCCCCATATGGCGTTTTGGCGTTTAGGTTTCGCTAACTTCTTTTGCCTATAACTTTTGACTCGTTTGTCCGTTTCAGGTGATTCAAGTTGCTATGTTTACCTTTTTATCTTGTCTACCATATTATGTAAGTTACATAGTCCATATGTTACTGATTTTAATGGTCTCACATGTATAGGATATGACTAGTTTTCTAGTTTGTTACTTATATGACAATATGTGAATTAAAACAAGTGATTGAGTATATGTACATCATGAATCAACATAGTAACTATATATATAGCATGAAATAGTTAAGATTATGAATAATAAAGATGAGATAATGGTGGTGATAAGTTGCTTACAACTTTTGGCTTTCAAAATAGAAAGGAGTAACTTAGTAAGGATAGGACTTTGATTGATCACTTTAGACTTTGGATTGATCTAGCTTTCCACACCTTGGCACCCTTGCAAACTTGAAGAGTTGGTGATGAAGTACTAAGTGACTTGAGTGGATCTAAACTCAAGAAGATCACTTACTTGCTAGAGATTGGATGAAGTAGCTTGATCTTTGGAACTTTCTTGCTTAAACTTGGAGTTTAAAGCTCAAATGATGGAAGATATGGATATTTTAGAGTATGAACGACCCAATTCAGTTTGTGGAGGTCTTTGGGATGAATATCACTTGCTATTTATAGGAGGGTAAGTTTGGTTAACCATATATTGGGTTAAATATCAACCATGGTTAGGTTAGGACACTTGTAATGATCAAAATGAACCTTGGTTAGGATTAAGCCACCAATATGATGACTCCCCCTCTTTAAGTCGGTCTCATAGTGTCTAGGTGTCTTAGATGATAAGTTTTGATAATATCAAGAGTTTAGAGTAAGTTTTGGTTCCGTTAAATGCCAACCGTAAGTCTTTAGGCCATAAAACGTAAAACCGGGTATCGTAAAAATACGAAACTTGCAGGAATGATGAGACTCATCATTATACTCCATATAAAAATATAAAATGAGTGATAAGTCTCATTGGGTGCAAAAACGCTGCTTAAAGCTGGAAACACGGGGAAAAAACGCGTAATTCGTAAAACGAAAAGCGAAAACGAAATTCCAAAACTTGTGGAATTGTCGTAAAATGGTAGAAATACATATTTCTAATGTTTATATGGTTTACTGGACATATCGGGATGTCCGAATGACGTTTTAACCCTAAAGTAGTTCTCGGACACGGTTTCGTGAAAACGGTTCTGAATGGATTCAACGTGCGCCGTCAGGACGACTTGTCGAGTTTATTTATCTTGTCATGATAGTAAAATAAAATAAAAATATTTACGATATGAATAGTGAAAATGAATAGTAAATGTGAATAGTAAAGTGAATAGTAAATTCTCAAAAATGAAAAATAACCTGAAAATGCGGGTGGTTACAGTCTCCCCCCGTTGGAGAAATCACGTCCTCGTGATTTAATTGTTTCTTGATATTGATGCTCCTTCAAAAAGGTGAGGGTACTTTCCACGCATTTGGTCTTCTCGTTCCCATGTAAATTCTGGGCCACGTTGGGAGTTCCAGCGAATTTTGACAATTGGTATTCGACTCTGTTTTAGTTGTTTGACCTCTCGGTCCATGATCTCCACAGGTTGTTCAATGAAGTGTAGATCGTTGCTGAGTTTGAGTTCATCGAGTGGAATAACAAGCGATTCATCAGATAGACATTTCTTTAGGTTAGATACATGAAAAGTGGGATGTACATTACTGAGTTCCGATGGGAGCTCAAGTTTGTATGCCACTAGACCAACCCTAGCGAGGATTTTGAATGGACCTATGTATCGTGGGTTTAGTTTTCCAGGTTTACCGAATCGTATGACACCTTTCCAAGGTGAGACCTTTAGCATAACCTTGTCTCCAACTTGGAATTCCAAGGGTTTGCGTCGTACATCGGCATAACTCTTTTGTCTATCTCTTGCTTTTTGTAACTGATTTTTGACTTGTATGATTTTCTCAGTTGTTTCACGAATGAGTTCTGGACCCGTGAGTTGTACATCTCCCACTTCGCCCAACAGACAGCGATCGGCACTTTCGACCGTAAAGTGCTTCGAAGGGTGTTGCCTTGATACTCGCGTGATAACTGTTATTGTAGGAGAATTCGACCAATGGTAAATGGTTATCCCATCCTTTTCCAAAGTCGATTATACAAGCTCGGAGCATGTCTTCCAGCGTTTGAATGGTTCGTTCACTCTGACCATCGGTTTGAGGGTGATACACTGTACTCATGTCTAGGTTTGTTCCAAAGGCGTCTTGGAGTGACTGCCAGAAGTTTGAGGTAAATCTACCATCTCGGTCAGATATGATAGAAATCGGTGCACCATGTTTTGAGACTATTTCCTTGACGTATAGTCGAGTCAATGATCCATCTTGTAAGTCTCTTTGATTGGTATAAAGTGTGCGGACTTTGTGAGACGATCGACTATGACCCAAATGGAGTCATAACCGTTGGATGTCTTTGGGAGTTTAGTGATAAAATCCATTGTGATTCGTTCCCATTTCCATATCGGAATCTCGGGTTGTTGTAAGAGACCGGATGGTTTTTGGTGTTCGGCCTTTACTTTGGAACAAGTAAGGCATTTACTGACGTAGGTGGCAATGTCGGCTTTCATGTTTGGCCACCAATAGAGTAGTTTTAGATCATGATACATCTTATCAGATCCTGGATGTACGGAATATTTGGATTTGTGGGATTCAAGCATGATTAAATCTCGTAGACCACCATAAAGTGGTAACCAACTTCGTCCTTGGAAGCATAAAGTTCCGTCAGAACGGGTTTCAAATTTCTTCTGTATCATGCCATCTAATTTCTCCTTCTCAATGTCTTGTTGTTTTACCGCTTCGGCTTGAGCATTGAGTATTTGAGCATGGAAATTTGAGTTAATGGTTAGGACTAAAGCTCGAACTCGTAGAGGTTTAACCCTTTCCTTCCGCTCGGGCATCTGCTACTACGTTGGCTTTTCCCGGATGATAGCGAATGTCGCAATCATAATCACTCAACAATTCTAACCATCGTCGTTGCCTCATGTTTAATTCCTTTTGATCGAGAATGTGTTGGAGACTTTTGTGGTCGGTAAACACAGTACATCTAGTACCGTATAGATAGTGTCTCCAGATTTTGAGTGCAAAGACTACTGCTCCTAACTCCAAGTCATGAGTATTGTAGTTTTCTTCATGTTTCTTGAGTTGTCGTGAAGCATAAGCCATGACTTTTTCTCGTTGCATGAGTACGGCTCCTAATCCTTGGTGCGAAGCATCGCAATAGACTACAAAATCTTCGATCCCATCTGGCAAAGCTAGAATAGGGGCGCTACAAAGTTTTTGTTTTAGGATTTGGAAAGCTTCTTCTTCATCTTCGTTCCGGATGTACTTCTTGTTTTTCTGAGTTAGCGTAGTCAAAGGTTTGGCTATGGAGGAAAACCCCTAAATAAACCTTCGATAATAACCGGCCAAACCTAGAAATTGACGAATTTCAGTAGGTGTCGTAGGTGTTGGCCAATCCTTGATAGCCTCAATTTTAGCGGGATCAACATGTAGACCCGTGTTATCGATAACATGCCCAAGGAATTGTACTTGATGAATCCAATTCACATTTAGAGAATTTTGCGTACAACTTCTCTTTCTTGAGCAAATCTAAAATCGTTCTCAGATGATCTTTATGTTCTTCTTCGCTTTTGGAGTATATGAGAATGTCATCGATGAATACTATCACAAACTTGTCCAAATATGGCTTACACACCCGATTCATGAGATCCATGAATACGGCTGGTGCATTCGTCAAGCCAAACGGCATTACTTGGAACTCGTGATGACCATAGCGAGTTCTAAAGGCTGTTTTTGGAATGTCTTCTTCTCGAACCTTAACTTGATGGTAACCCGATCGAAGGTCTATTTTTGAATAATAGGTCGAACCTTGTAGTTGATCGAATAGATCATCGATTCTCGGCAAAGGGTATCGGTTCTTTATGGTTAATTTGTTTAGCTCACGATAGTCGATACACATTCGTAACGATCCATCTTTATTTTTCACGAACAAGACGGAGCTCCCAAGGTGAGGAACTAGGTCGGATAAACCCCTTGTCCGAAAGTTCTTGTAGTTGATTTGCCAGTTCTTGAATCTCGGATGGTGCTAGTTCAGAGGGTGCGCGGGCCGCTCCCGGCACTAATTCAATTTGGAACTCTACTTGGCGTGATGGTGGAAGTCCGGGTAAGTCTTCAGGGAAAATTTCAGGAAATTCACGAGCGATAGGAACGTCTTCAAGTCGTTTTTCTTTGGATTCCTTCTCGGTAACATGAGCTAGAAATGCGTAACATCCCTTTTCAATGTACTTCATGGTTTTCATACATGAGATGATGTTTAAGCGAGTTCCACTTTTATCACCACGGATGACCAAAGTTTCATTGTTACAAGGAATATGAACAACTTTTTCGCCACAGATGATGTTGGCTCGATGTTTTGACAACCAATCCATGCCAATAACAACATCGAAACTTCCAAGTTCGATTGGCATGAGATTGATGTTGAATGGATGATTTAAAAGGTTGAGGGTACAGTTTTGGAGTACAGTATTGGTGTTTACTAAGTTTCCATTGGCTAATTCAATACTATAGTGAGTATCCATAGTGGTTGGTGCAATATTAAGTAAAGGTGCAATTTTGGAAGATATAAAGCTCATATCAGCACCGGAATCGAATAAGACCTTAAGAAGATGATTATTGAGCGAAACGCACAGTGACTACGTTCGGGTCTTGTTGAGGTTCACCGTTGCCCATAACATAGGCTCTACCATGAGCACCTCTGCCTTGTTGACCACGGTTTTGAGGGCAATCGCTCCTGTAGTGCCCTTTTTCCCCACACCTGAAGCATGTAATTATTGGTTGTGTATTGCTTCCGGTAGCTATAGCCTTGCCCCTACAATCCTTAGCAAGATGTCCCACTTTTTGGCATTTATTGCATTTGCAAGGACCTAAGTGATGGGCTTTGCACTGACTACAATATGGGTAGGATCCAACATATCCTCTGCCTGCTGGGACAGAGCGGCATAGGTTCTGGCATTTTCTTGCCTTTGATTCATTGAATGTGATGGGTGGTGTTGCGGTTTTGGTTGTTGGTAATGTTTCCTTGGTTGTTACCCCATTGTCGCTTGTTGTTGTTGTTTCTGTTGTTATTGTTGTTGGTATGGTTGTTGTTATTACGGTAGTTGGTGTTGTTGGTGGTAGTATTGTTATTGAGATTCTGTCTTTGGGTAGTCCCTGCTCGAACCGTTTGATCCATGAGATTTCGAGACATTCGCATAGCATCATCAAGTGACTTTGGATCAAACGATGTCACGTTTCCCTGGATGACAGCGTAAGTCCCCGGAGATATATCTCTCTAACAGCTTTTCAGTTGTTGGAACCATTGATGGACACAGTATTGCCAATTCTTGAAATCGGCGATTGTAAGTGGCAATGTCAATACCCTTGAGAATATGGTTCCAGAACTCCACTTCCAATTTCTGTATTTCACTACGAGGGCAATACTCCTTGATCATTAAATCCTTTAGAGCAACCCAAGAGATTTTATAAGCATTCGTGATGCCTATTGGTTGAGCAACTACATTCCACCATGATAATGCCCGATCCAAGTAGTGTACAAGTGGCATATTGGACCTTGTCACTTTCAGCGCATTTGCTGATTGAGAACACAGATTCCATTCTTTCAAACCAACGAGTTAAACCCACGGCTCCTTCTGAACCCTTGAAATTTGTGGGTTTGCAACTCATAAATTCTTTGTATGAGCAACCTCTAGTTGCATGCGGCAAGCCTAGCAGCCTTGGCGCGTGGCAATTTCACGGCAGCGGCAAGCCTAGCGGCCAGCGGCTGCGGCGGCCTCAGCGGCAGCGGTGGCCTTCCCTGCGGCGGCCGGCGGCTCAAGCCGGCAGCGGCTTCGGCTGCGGCGGCGGTTTCAATGGGTACGGCGGCAGTTAGCTGCAAAGCAGCGGCTGCCTCGTTCGGCGTTAATTGCTGCATTTACTCGGGTAGTGATCATCCGCTCAATGGCAACTGGAGTCATTGGTTGAGGTGCTTTAGCTTTCTTTGGCGGCATGATTCTATCAAAAAGAGATATCAAGAGTTATAAAAGGATCATGATTTTTGATGGAAAGTTAGAAATAATAAAGTTGAAATTTTAAACCATAACACATGATAGCATAAAACAAGAGTTTTTATTCACATAACGTTGATTGATTTACAAAATCGAAACCTGTTACAAGCTTCTTCAAAATTTACTAACTGAAACTTTCAGTTTAGTAATTTCAACGTTTTACTACTGCTAGCTATTACATGGGTTACATAGATTTTTCTAACTGAGTCTAATCAGTTTAGAAGTACAAAAGATAACTAATATTATCATACTAGTCTAAGATTGGTTGAACGAATCGATGTTTCCATATACGGCTAGAACATCGATGCTATCACTCAAACGATTTTCTTCGACCTCTTTTTGATGTATTTTCTGTTGCATGGCATTCATAGAAGATTGCATATCATACAACTCTTTTCGAAGACAATATCGGTCGAAGTTAGCAACGTCTAGTCGGATCTCTGCCGAGTTTAAGTGATTTCGCAGTTCATGGATTTGTGCCCCGTCTTGGCATTGGATTCTTTCCACTCTTGATATCCTATCTTTGATGTCTTCCCATCCAGTTAGTGGATGGAAGATGGTATCTGCAACATAATCCAAGTCCCTCTTCACATAACTCATATCTAGTATGAATAAGTCCAAGCGTTGGCGAGCATGGATGGCCTCGTTTTGCCGCAACGACAAATGATTCTTGTTGATTCATCTGCCATGCCATACTTTGGACTTTATGTTGAGTTAGGTCCATGTGTTGTTTTAAACGGTAAAGTTCATATTGGGCAGAGTTTATGAAAGCAGGTATCATTGTGGATGACCCGCCGACTTCATGAGTGTATGTTGCTCCTTGAGTAGGGTTAGTAGGATTAGGTTCGGAAGATGTTTCGAGGCAGGAGGTGGTGATAATGGTGCTACACCATATACATAGTTTTCCTCTTGATCATCCTCGGATTCAACCCAATCCTGAACATTATATTCGGGAGAATCTGGTATAATCAGATCCTCTTCTACTTCCTCGTCCATATCTTCGTATGGTTCATCTTCGTAATCAACAGCATCAAGGTAATCGTCATTAATATCAGGAAAATCTAGTTCCGGAATGATTGGAATGTTTGGAATTTGTTCGGGTGATGCCGGAATGTAATCGGGAGATGCAGTACGACATAGTGACTACAAAAGGATATGATGTTAAAATAGTTATAATATTTAGGAGAAAGCTTTAAATATTTCAAGTGTATATATCAATATACTAATATGTTCATGTTATTATAACATGTCTTGAAAGCCAATAATCGTCTGGAGGATGGAAGGCACGGAGAACGGAAGGCTATAAAATGTTTTTGTTTGTAAAAGCAGTTATAGTTTAAGTCATAATTTAGACTCGTTTCTCTATAACTATGGCTCGGTACCAATCAGATATCACCCCAATTCATGATATGCAGCAGAATTCAAACTGGGTATTACTTGTTGGCACAACAGTATAATAATAGAAAACGATCTCTAAAGGAGTCGTTTTAAAAAGGCTTTATCATTCAAATATATCAGAGTTTACAAAATAGGTCCCAGTTGGTTCCATTGATTACGAAACACATCAATATAAAGTTTTTGATGTTTTGTGAATGATAAATTATTTATTTATATAGCCTTCTTGATCTTGCCCTTCCGTGCCTGCTCCCGACATTATGGACCTGAAATACATGCTTAAAACAGTCAACACAAAGGTTGAGTGAAATTCATAGAGTTTGTTTAATGGTTGAACACATTATGTTGGTAGTGTGAGTTAATTAGACTCACACCAATGGTTTGAAAACAAAACAGATATTATTGCACTAAGCTCATGACACCGAAAACGTTAACAGCTTGTCAATAGAAATTGATATAATAGTAACAGTTACCCTAATAGGTAATTTGCCAATAAACCTATGGTTCTTTAAATAGAGTGCGTTTGTTTACCGGACTTGGTTAAACAAACGGGATTCGTCAATCCCGATAGATCTATCCACATTATTCTCGCTCACCCGCAAGTGATTAATGGTTCATGATAATAGGGACTTAAGTTTGGCAATAGTGGTACTTAGTGCACATAATACATTCAGATAAGCATACTGTTTCAAAGCAATGTGTTCGGTTTAAAATAAAGCATGTATCTCCCCCAAGGGTTTGTAAAACAATTTAGGTAATAGAAAGTGGGGCTATGAACTCACCAAGAGTTGATGACGTTAAGTACTAACGGATGTGATGGATAAGTCGGAAGACTTCTACGTGCAACCTAAAATGAAATGTTGCGACTTAAGTTTGGAATAATGTTTTAGGAAAACATAAACCATCCTATATATATCCCTATGTTGATCATGATGTAGTCAATTTTCATTTGATGTTTATAGAAAGATCTTTAATATGTGAAAACGTATTTAGTTTATAGATATCGTACTACCGTTCGGGCCATCATGATTCAGAGGTCATGCAAGAACGTTCGAGGAGCTAGGACACTTTAATTCGTAAATCCAGCAACTCGTCGATACGTTTTACTCAAATGAAACCCCTCACATGAAGCTCCCTACTATTGTAGCACTTAGTAAATACAACATATGTTTTGAGTGAAGATTGTTATAACATAAAGTTTATCATGTTTTAATAACTATCTAGTTTTTACAAGTTCTCGTCGTTTCAAACAAGCCTCGAGGCTTTAGCCATGGTCTTGCCGTGACTTTGGTCTTGACTACCATGTTCTTGAGACTTAGCTTTGGCCTTAGCCGTAGCCGTGGTCTTGGCTAATGGCCATTAGGCGTCTTGGTTTGCTTTTAGTTGTGACAAAAGTATAGTTGTGAGACTATATTTACGGCAGTTTCTGTTTTTGAAAGATTTTTGGCCTATTTAAGCGTTTTCAAGGTCCGAGCTTCTTTGTTATTGAAGGAAAACGTCGTTCCGGACAACTTTCGTGTTTTAACTTTTTTATGATTCGGACCATAAGTACGACTTTCAAAATGGCAGAACCAAGCAGTCCCCATATGGCAGTTTTGGCGTTTAGGTTTCGCTAACTTCTTTTGCCTATAACTTTTGACTCGTTTGTCCGTTTTGGGTGATTCAAGTTGCTATGTTTACCTTTTTATCTTGTCTACCATATTATGTAAGTTACATAGTCCATATGTTACTGATTTTAATGGTCTCACATGTATAGGATATGACTAGTTTTCTAGTTTGTTACTTATATGACAATATGTGAATTAAAACAAGTGATTGAGTATATGTACATCATGAATCAACATAGTAACTATATATATAGCATGAAATAGTTAAGATTATGAATAATAAAGATGAGATAATGGTGGTGATAAGTTGCTTACAACTTTTGGCTTTCAAAATAGAAAGGAGTAACTTAGTAAGGATAGGACTTTGATTGATCACTTTAGACTTTGGATTGATCTAGCTTTCCACACCTTGGCACCCTTGCAAACTTGAAGAGTTGGTGATGAAGTACTAAGTGACTTGAGTGGATCTAAACTCAAGAAGATCACTTACTTGCTAGAGATTGGATGAAGTAGCTTGATCTTTGGAACTTTCTTGCTTAAACTTGGAGTTTAAAGCTCAAATGATGGAAGATATGGATATTTTAGAGTATGAACGACCCAATTCAGTTTGTGGAGGTCTTTGGGATGAATATCACTTGCTATTTATAGGAGGGTAAGTTTGGTTAACCATATATTGGGTTAAATATCAACCATGGTTAGGTTAGGACACTTGTAATGATCAAAATGAACCTTGGTTAGGATTAAGCCACCAATATGATGACTTCCCCTCCTTAAGTCGGTCTCATAGTGTCTAGGTGTCTTAGATGATAAGTTTTGATAATATCAAGAGTTTAGAGTAAGTTTTGGTTCCGTTAAATGCCAACCGTAAGTCTTTAAGCCATAAAACGAAAACCGGTATCGTAAAATACGAAACTTACAGGAATGATGAGACTCATCATTATACTCCATATAAAAATATAAAATGAGTGATAAGTCTCATTGGGTGCAAAACGCTGCTTAAAGCTGGAAACACGGGTAAAAAACGCGTAATTCGCGCGAAAACGCAAAACTAAAAACGTAAAATTCCAAAACTTGTGGAATTGTCATAAAATGGTAGAAATACATATTTCTAATGTTTATATGGTTTACTGAACATATCGGGATGTCCAATGACGTTTAACCCTAAAGTAGTTCTCGGACACGGTTTCGTGAAAACGGTTCTGAATGGATTCAACGTGCGCCGTCAGGACGACTTGTCGAGTTTATTTATCTTGTCATGATAGTAAAATAAAATAAAAATATTTACGATATGAATAGTGAAAATGAATAGTAAATGTGAATAGTAAAGTGAATAGTAAATTCTCGAAAATGAAAAATAACCTGAAAATGCGGGTGGTTACAGAGATGACGGTAATGAAGTCACGTGAGGGCACGACTACGAGTCTAGCTACAAGACTCTTAAATAAAGAAAAACGCTTCGTGGGAGGCAACCCATGCTTAATTGTTTGCTTGTTAGTGTCATATATCTTCTATTAATTGTTTATTCTCATGTTTAAATTTGTAAAAATGCTTTATTTTGTTTTTAACCTCGTCTTAATTGCATATAAAGGTATTTTACATAAAGGATAAGTGTAGGGAGGATTACACACGGTTTCAAAAGAAACGTAAACATGAGAATAACAATTCATTAAAAGATATATATGTGTGTTTGTTCGAGTCAAATGCTTGTATCGAGTCATAATGGATGTTTTGCAAAACATTTTCCAGATTCTAAAGATGTAAATTTTCCGAAAATCATGAGACCGCTTTTGTCGATAACCCGACTTTGGCGGGCATCGATTACAACGACGGGCGGAAGGAGTAAAAACATCGATTATTTTTTTTCGCGTTTTCGAGCTACTTATAAATTTTGGAATTTTCCGAGGTCTTAATTTTCGTAAATTCAATGAACATCCATTCCACAAGCATTATATCCTAGTTTAGTAGAGTCTTATATATATATATATATATTATTACCGCGATTTTACGCCGGAGGTTTCATTTGTTTTCTTCAAATGCGGTGTTTCATTTATCAAGAAGAAGAAACAAAAGATTGGAAGGAGCTTTTCACGCACACATTCTTCTTGGAAAGGATTTAACCACTACTTCTTAAACGGATTCTACCGAGCTAATCAGGGGAGTATTAGTCTCTTTCGTTTTTCATTACCTGCCATTATCATAACTTTGATACTTTCGGGGAACATTGGGGATAATGTTCAGTTTAAGTGTAGGGAGGGAAAATAAAACGGGAACTTTGAAACTATGCTTATCCTTGATTATTTGCTTTGTCCAAATGTATTTGTGTAATAAACCTTGAGAAAATGTCGGTTAGGGTAATTTTGGCACCAAATTTTTAATTTTTCATGACATATAGGAGTGGGCCATTAGTCTTAACAAAAGCGTCTCACGGATAGGAAGTTGCATGACTAGCACAAAAACCCTTTACCACCTAAATTCCACCCAAAATGTGAGGATCGCCTTAGATTAGTAGGAATTAAAGCATTCATCTTTAATGCTTAGAGTGTGAACCGGTAGTATATTAGATTCTAGAACTTGTTTTGTGATGCATTCCGAGATTGCTAGTAAAACTACACTTGTGTAGTTAGGAATAACTAAATGATAAGAGGCATTAGGATAACCCTTGTTTGATACCCGTAATATAATTACTTCTTCCACATCGGTTGAGTAATTCCCCACACCCTTTGCGTTGTACTCATCTTTAGTACACGATACCCCTAGTTAACCCCTCAGAGCCTATCCTTTTCGCGGTTCTCGTGATGTTTTGGTTTTTCCGTAATATCAATGAAGAGCATTGTTTACACCCCACCCCCAAATATACACCCAAATCGCCTTAGCCTATCTTGTATGCACTCACTTTTAGTGCATTTTTGTTATCACCCTAAACCCTTAGTTCAATTATCCGGTTGCTTGCATGAGTTGCTAAGTCGAGTCATATCCTTTGTACACGCTTTGGGACGATTGAGACTCATGGGAAAAAAGTTAAAGTTTATAAAATGATTGAAAGGGAACGTTAAATTCTTATTTCGTAATAACATACCCCAAGTATTTTTGATCTTTTCAATTCGGGTCAAATTAGTGTTAGAGTAATAAAAACTCAAGTGTAGGGATGTGCCTATAAATCCCTATCATTTTGATGTTACCGTAGAGGATGGTAGAGTAAAAGTGTATGAAAAAAAAAAAAAAATCGAAAAAAAAATAGAAAAATAGAAAAGAAAAAATAGAGTGTAAAAAAAATAAAAATACGGGCTACCATCCTACATCTATCCTTTAAATTTATGTTTGTTTGTTTCAGTTAGCTAGAGTGTAGAGTGTCGAGCCTTGGCTTAGCAACACCATTCTTCGTATGCATTTAACATAGAGATTTTTGACTTGCCACCACTAAAAAGCCTATCCCACCAAACCATTTGTTTCCCTACCGTAAGCCTAACGTTACAACCCTTTAAAGACCTTTTTGATAGTCTTTCCTAGGTTCTTACGCCAAAGCGATGGAGGTTTGATCTATTCTCAAGCCTATGGTAATCTATGTACTAGGACCGGTTAATGAGTGTTTATCTTCCATTTCCAACTTGTTATATTTCATATACACCCGAGAGAGATGTGACTATCCAAACACCCCATGTGAGGTGCTAGTATGTAATTTCGTCTTGTTATGACTTTTTGCGGGCTTATATGTGTTGTGGACTGTTTTAAACCAATGCTTCATGACCCCTAACTTATAAATTAGTTGGCTAAAAGCACATTTTCTTGAGGACAAGCAAATACCAAGTGTAGGGATATTTGATAAGGTTTTAAAATGTACATTTTTGAGGGGTCATTTAAGCCATAATTTGATCACTTTTGTATCCGTTATTACTTAATATCGTTCCTTTTCACTTTTTAGGTCTCTTGAAGGTAAATTGCTGTAATGGCACTTATTTGGACGAAAAGGTGCGAATATACGAAGAAAATGGCCAAAGTCAAGAATCGAGAATGTCAGGCTGCTAAAAACATAAGGTGACGGCGTCATTGCTTATCTGCACACGCCGTCGGAGGATTTTGTGACGGACGAAGCCAAAACTCTTATTTTCAAGTGACGACGTCAAGTTGTAAAAGAGTAGGCCGTCGCAACTCAGACGGCCTAGATTCAATCCAGGCCGGTGAGGAGGAGGCGCCACAAGCATAAGGTGACGCCGTCACAAGTCTAACGTGGCCAAGACAAAACCCTAATGACGGCGACCCGACGGCGTCACAAAACATAAGGTGACGCCGCCGCATGTGTAATCTTATATATAGAATCCGAATTTTTCAGTATTTGTGTGTAGTCTTTTGGAGTAAAAGCCTAAACCGAACCAAGGTCTGTTTTGTACAGATTTTAGGGTTCCAAACCCTATCTTACATCAAGATAAGTGCTTTACTTCATTAATACAATTATGTCTTTGATTATTTGTGTGTATGCTTGCATGTTCTTCATGTCCGGCTAATTTACTTTTGTGTTTTCTTAGGGAACATGAAACTTAATTATTGAATATTGATTGGTTGTCTCTTATCTTAGTTTGTTAATGATCTAGTAATGAGATAGGTCATTCGTTGTGTACTTAATGCTTGATTAAAGCTTTGTAAACCTTAGAATATAACTCCTTGAGTAGTTGTAAGCTAAACCATCCAAAGAGTGCCTTAGAGTAAGAGTTTTATTATCCCTAGTGGGTTTTGTAGACGAGACCCTTTGGTAAGTTCAAAGAGTTAGGGAGAAACGCATACCCTACAACTTTAGACACACAACGCAATTAAGAATAAGGCCATGACAATTCAACCACCAATAGGAGATAATTAAGGAGTAGTAAAACCTAAGTAAACACATCTTTAAACTATCATACGAGCACACAATAATTAGACATAGACTACATACACCTTAGATTAGATAATTAGATAAGTAGAGTAATCGGTAGAAATACCAACCCCCAAATCCAAACTCCGAGATTCGTACCTTTCAATTTTCTAAAAAAACATAAAAAGATAAAAAATAATCTTCCTCAACCCCAACCTTAGCGTAGTAACTTCTCACTAGCATTCCTATTCCCCTAGAAACGATATCAATACCCGTGGCTTACCCTAATACTACACTACAACGATTAGGTTCACTGCCTAGGGTGTTATAAAACTTGCTCGAAGAAAAGGAAGTTCCTTTGACCCCGAACAACGCGTGTAGCGTTATCAGTGCTTAGTCAGCAGGAGCATTAATGTCAGCCATTGTAACTGCACAATCACATCCACAAATAAATATACATACAGAAAGGTGATGTTAGATGTGAGTTACAGCTTGAGATTAAGACATACATGTACTTAATCCAAGGTAAATGGACACATAAATCTTGTTGATGTGATGGTCAATAGGGATGGTCAACTATAGAGTCAACGGAAGCAAACTCATCCTGAGAAGACATAACCCTGTGACCAAGGCACAATGATCAAAATGTAATCAGACAAAACACAATTAAGACAAAACGCAATGCGCAAAACGCAATAGTCAAAACGCAGTCTGACAAATCGCAGCTTGACAAACCACAATGCCCAAAATGCAATGACTATTTAATTGTGAGATAATCAAAACGCAAGGGGAAAACCGCAACAAGCAAAACACAAGAATATTATATACACAAATAGTCAAACCGCAATATTTTGAAAAAATTGGCAGAGTGGGTCCTACATTTTACGAATTAAATAATCTTCATTTACAAAACGCAATAATTGCGATTTTTCCTGATTTAGTAATATCGTTATCAAAACACAATGAGGAACTGAACAGACAAAACGCAATATGGTATATTATAAGAAAAATGCAATCAAGAGTATTTAGGTAAAACACAATTAGGAAACTTTATCCAAAACGCAATCAAGAAGCACTCAGCAAATCACAACAAATAATGATTCTATACGCAGATATATAACATACATAACATGATAGCACAAAGCAACATCAACACTATATACGCACCCTAACCAATCCTAATCAATGGAAGTTAACACCACTCAAGCCACAACATCGATTGGCCAAGACAATCGCAAAAAAACACTCGAAAAATCATAAGGGAGAAAAATCTCTGATAGGGGAAATAATTAGACACTCAACGAAACAACTACTAATGATATTAAAGCTAATCCCAACAATTAAAACACAAAAAAAAAAAACAAACCTAGGTGCGGATGATGATTCGATGCGAGTCCCTAAACATAAAAATTAGTTTGAAGCCATGATGATTAAATAAACGTTTCTTAAGATGATTAGGATCATGAAACAAACATTGACTAGGCAAGAAATCACATGGAATGGCAAAATCAATCAAATCGCAGTGTATGGCGTTTTGTGAGTTTGAGAGAAAAAGTAAAAAGAGTTTGACTGGATTATGATGGGTTTGATCATGTCAAAATGCAAAGGGGTATATGTACCTAAGGATCAATTTTCATAGTTTGGCATAATTGGCCCATCCTTTTTCAATTTCTTTTCTCTTTGAGATACAAGTTACACTAGGTTATATTTCAAGTTTCAATTAAAGCACGAATGGTCCTCTAATTCAAGAAAGCCTAGGAATCAATTGGAAAATAGCAAATAAGTCCCTATACTAGAACATAACAAACACATATGGCCTTTTTGGAGTTAACACTAGATTAATACCCCCTCAAATTCAAAACCCCAATTTAAATCAATTAATCACAAAGACTCTCCTGAAGAATCATTGACGGAAAAGTATTTGAGATACTAAGAAGATTTCTCTTCTTAAATCAAGGGTGCACGGATGTAAAGTAATCCATGCCCGGGAGAGCTTAATAACCCGTTGTTAGGAACATCTGTCCTTTTGGCGACATGCTTTCCCCATTTTAAGAACCAGGTTGCATATCTGAAATAATAGCAAGCCATATAGGCATATTTTGAAAACTTTTTGAACTTCTGCTTGAACTTCATTTAAAGACCGGTGTCATTATTGAATGACATTTCTAGGACCATAAATGTTATCGATACCAGAAGACATGCCTTGAAAAACTATTTTTGGTATTTTATATTTTTATGATTTTTTATGGTTTATGTTGGTATAAGATATGTACAACGTGGAAAATATTTTTGTGTATTATGATACTATTATATATAACCAAAGGATACATGAAGAGTTACCACCACTATACTTCCTTTGATAGATCGTTAAAGTACGTGTCCTGAGCTGAAGTATTCAGGAGTTATATCTCATGTACATCAACTGAGTTTCCTGAACCCCTAAATTAGGAGATATAAGTTCTTTAGACAACCAAACTCACTCTGAGTTTTTTCTTAATGGGAGTGATCGATGTACCTGCACTTAAGTAAGGACTACCTGCACTAGCATTACAAGTTTGTTTGCATTTATATGGGTTAGTGATATTGATAACCAAACCATTTGGGTTTTCACAGTCAACCTTGGTTTTGCAATCAGTGAACAACTTACTAGTAGGTATCCATCTAATCTAGCAATCTTAAAAATTCTACCTGTCGGTATCCATGTAAGACAAGATCTAGGAGTGTTTGGCTTCTTATACATAGTGGAAGACTTGTTGTTGTTATTAGTCTTAGAAGATTGGACCTTAGCACGAGCATTCACTTTATGATGATTAGGTCTAGGCTGTGAAGTGACAGGTTTTTGACAAAACTTGTTTCGCATCAACTTAGGAGGCAAACCATGGTTTTGAAGATTTTAGTCATTTAGATCTAAACGCAGTCGGTTGTCTAACAACTGATTGGTTTCTAATTGGTTTTAAACTGGTTTCCCCAAGATTGATGGTTTTGCAAACTTAGTGTTCACGCTATTCCATGTTACTTTTCTTAGCTCATTCTTTAATGCTTTAATTGTGAGACCCTTACCCTAAAGTTGAGCTTTGAGTTCATCATTTTTGGCCAACAAAGAGGTTGTTTGTTCTATAGTCTTAGTCATTGTTTATTTGATTGAATCACATAAAATGTCCAAACTGAACTCAAAAGTCCAACACATACCAAATGACATATTTTGATATTTCGAGCATGGTTGTTAAGATCTCGATCTTTATCTTAGGATCTTACGATTTTATGATACTACATAGCATAAACGATCCCGATCCAATGTAGGATCTTTGCAAACTTGAGATCTTATAGGTCCCGATCTTGACTATAGGATCTTAACATCTAATTTGATCCGATTTTACTTTTCTCGAACGACAAATTAAAAAACTAGAAAGTTATGCACTATGTTTTATAAACTTTAAAAAACAAAATGTTAATTTTCTTAAACATTCCTAATCATAATTTAGGACACATCATGAAGCAACCTATTATTTTATTATACTAATTTGTAAATTTGTATAATATTAAAAAAATTGTTAAATAAATAACATAATAGTAAGATGTTAAAATTTTGATCCGATCTTACGATCTCGATCTATCAAAAACAAAAACGATCTTGATTAGGAATTTAGGATCCTTATATTGAAAACTTTAATTCCGAGCAATCAAATGTTTCTTCTTCTTTACACTCATGATTCGTATCTTTTGCAAAAAAAAACATAAAAAGTTACTAGTGAATGTGTTTTTTAATTCGTTTTGGGCAGAGGAAATAATAGAGATTTGAGAACCGACCATTGAAAGTGTTAACTCATACCTTCATGGGAAAATGATGCAAATAGACCGCGCGCTCTGAGGCTTATCACTTTCCGGACCACTTTTATTTTTAATTTGAGAATGGACGAGGGCAACCGCTGTCATTGGGCAACTCATCGACATTGTGGCAAGTGTCCCGTATGTGTAAGGTATTGTTTTTTGGGCAACTAAAAAGCGCTGGGCAACCGTATATTTTTAAAAAGGGTTTTTTGATCATTTTACATAACATCTATTATTATCTCTAATAAAATAAGCTTTTGTACAAGCCTACTAAGCACCTTGCATTAAAAATTGGTTTAATGCCATACCTTATTTAGCTTCTAAGTACAATTATTTTATGCAAGAGGTTTTTAAAGTGAAGGTAATAAACTGATAATTTTGTATTTAATGTGTTTAAGAAAATTAGGCAACACGGTATACTTCTCTCTCTCTCTCTCCACGCTCCTCCGTATCAAAACTCAAAACATCACTTCCATAAATCAGAAAAAGCTCCGTGTATCAAAAATCTATTACATAAATCAAATAAAAACCTTTGATGATGAAAATCCATAGAATCACTTGCTCCTTACGTTTTGGTCTCTTCTATTTTCGATTACCGATTGTAACAGATGTTGATTTGGCAGCCCAATTTGATTTTGTTATTTTTTAAATCTGTAAATTATCTCCTTTTTCCCATTTACGTTTCAATTTTGTTTCAATTTCGGTTTCGAATTTTTTTTTTGCTGATCTATTATCTCTGTGTTAATAAATTATCAACCCTAACAAATCAATAATTTCGGTAAGTTTAAAGTGTATTGAATCTATTTGGTATGTATTATTGTTGATTTTTTTAATGTTTATGATGTAAACCCAGTAATTTAGGAATTGGATGCAGCCGAGTATCAAAAACCCAGACCGAATCACATACTTTTCATAATTGGTATGTGTTTTTTTTTATATGTTGTCATTTTAATTTTGTTCCAATTCAATTGAAAATATTTAATTTGATATGTATGATTTATATCTCCTTAAATTGTCATTTGCTTCTACTTTTCTTAATTTATTTTTCTTTTCAGTTTCATGCTTGGATTGCCTTTATTTTTGTGTTTGATAAAGAACCTTTAGATTTACATCATCTCAGATTTTTTTTAAATATTTTTTTTAACAGATAGGATGAAGAACCTTTTTGACTTTGGATGAATAATTTACAGGTACCGGGCAACAACGGGATGGTTTTGTACTCCAGAATCAATCGTTTCATCTTCATTTTAGTTATCTGAACGTCACAGAAGGTATGTATCATTGATCCTTACTTTGGTTTTCTTTAAATTGGTTGTTTCTGAATGGCCACCAAGTGCTCAATGAAATGAGTAAACACAAAAATTCATTTTACTATGTCTTTGCTTTCGTTTGTAATTTTTTAATATAGGTCAAATTTTACAGTCAACTTTGCCACACAAATTAAGAATTCTTATATATATTTTTTCTTCTTTGATTTCTTTATAGCTATGTACTTTTGGTTGCGCTAAAGTTGTTGGTATCATTTCTTACATATTACATTGCTGCATGTTCAATCACGTTAGTAAAACTGAAATTTAAAGGTTTTCAAATGCAACCGAGCAACTATATAGGCAAAACGTTGACGAGTAAATAAGGGCGATTGGTTTAGAAAAATAATACAGTAAAAAGTTATAAACATTTAGTTTGTGAGAAGCAAGTCTGATTGATTTTAACCTAATAATAAGAAGCTTTGTTATAACTTCCATTATGCCTAATGGTATTAATGGTATTAGGAGAATGATTCACTAATAATTCATATGAGTTCTATAAACAGGTTCTATTAATAGTTTTTGTTTTTAATTTTTGTGGTGAAAATGATGATAATTAGGATGACATTCAAGCACTTATGGCAGAGCTTGAACAAATAAGGAAGGAAAGAGCCAAAGAGAAACTGCACAAAGTAAGTTCTTCTCAATACTCCTTATTTGATGTATTGTTATCGTTCCTTTTCTTATTTTCCCAGTTTCATTAAAGTTCTCTTGCTGATTAAATTTTGTTCAACTGAGGGTTATGTATGCATATATACGACAGACCAAATGGGTGAATAAAACAGATTAGCTTAAAGGAAGAAGGGATAAAGAAACCGCTTACGCTTATATATGCTTTGCGCGAGTTTAAACCCTTTTGACCATTTGGGTTATTTAAATCGAAATTTTTTGCTTCTAACGACTAATGTAGTTAATCTTGATTCTGACAGATTGAGAATGGAGCGGACCAATGAAGTATGCACTTGGAGATCCGGAGCGATCATATCCCAAATGGGCTGCAAACATGGTTGTGGGTCTAAAAATGGGTGTCCCGTGGATCATGTTCAAGCAAGATGATTCTACAGATCCCATTGTAAGTCGCCATTCCTTTAAAACGTGATGCTATAAAAATATGGTCACTTGCTAAAAAAGATATGAAAATAAATTTTAAAACTTTTCCCCAGACGTGTTTGTATAACAACTGATCCAAGCATGAATGCATCTAATAATTTAAAAGATACTTACATTTATGTGACATTTCATTGGATTGATAAATCATAACCTAAGTTTTCAATTAGTTAACTTTTGTATACATACAGTAGATTAACATTGTTGTAGGAAAATGGCACCCAAAGTTTACTTTAGTTCCGGGTAATTACTGTAGTTGATTGCTTCATGTATCGTATATAATTACTATTTTAAAACTCGAAACAAGTTTTGCATGTCATATGCATCTGATGTATATGTTTCTAATTGAGTAACATAGTGGCGACATTTATCTGATGTATGGTGTTGCTAATTGAGTAACATAGTTGCGACCAGGAGGAACATCAAACCAATGGGACTATGATAATAAATGAGGAACACCAATGGCTTATTACTGTTTTCCTCACTTTCCACTAAAATATGAACTTGAGAACAAAGTGGAAGGTGAATGTAGCTGAGGCATAAGTCGTTTAAGCTAAAACTCAATGTTGGAATAACCTATGCTAAAGCTGAATATTGTAGAACTTGAAGCTGAATAGTATTTAAAACTGTTTTTTGTTGTGTTTGATACTTTATATAGAACATTAGCCTCATGAATTAGCGATTGTATCTGTTATTTTTTGTTGTTCTTTTTAGGATCGTCTCTATAAAGATAACTCAATGTTTCTTTTATACTCTTATTTGAATCATTATGATCAGAATAACTGAAAACTGAAAAGGGAGAATAGAAGGCAATCTATTACAGAAGCTACTATTACGTTGAAATTGTTGATACAGGATGAGCGAGAACTTAAAAGGGAGAGGAGAAAGAGTGCAATCAAGAAGCTGCCATAAGGTTGAGATTGAGGAAATGAGTATTAATCGAGAAGCTACCATAAAGGTATTTTAAAGGTTTGGTCAGATTCATTGGTTTTAAACAAGGTAGTGAATCAATCTAATAACATTCTAACATAAAAAAAACATTGGTTAGTTTGCTCCAAAATGTCGAATTCGATATAAAAAAAGACGTTGCATAGGAAATATCAGATGTCACCTCTATTGACACTTAAATGTTACATTGATTTGTAGGTATTTGGTGAGTCAAGGGTGTATAACACCATTATGTGATCTCTTAATATGGCTCGACCGAAGGATTATGACCTTCTCTGTAGAAGGGCTTGAGAACATCCTTAAGATTGGTGACGTGGAGAAGAACTTAGGAAACAATGGTGAAGTTAATTTCTATGCTCAGTTGATTGATGATGCCGAGGGGCTGGAAAAGATTGAGAATTTGCACAGTCATGACAACAATGAAATATACAAGAAGGCTTTTAAAATTCTTGAGACATATTGGTTGAAGGAAGAGATGAAGTTATGTTAAAATTCTTGCACACATAACGGGTTTGATCGCAGTCGTTGATCGGTATTTTGTGTTAATATTTGTATTGTTCTTACTTCCTGGAATTTGTTGTAGAGGTAGCAAAATGAACGGGTCAGGTGGGTAGGGTACTGGGTTCGGGTCAAAATGGGTAGTTCTTTAGTGAGAGTTTAGATGGGTCAAACTTGCCATCTCTACTATAATGTAGGAAATAATGTTTAATTTTGCTTCTTTTGTTACGAAATGCATTATTCGTTGTTTGGGTGTATGGAACTTGTGTTTACTTGAGTATTTAGAGAGGTTTGGGAATGCTTACCTGCTTATGTTTTTTAAGCACAAATGAATCTAACAAAACACAATAAGTAAAAAGGATTGGCAATTCTGCTGATATAACAATTTAAGAAGTCGGACAACCAATAGTTGACTCCATAGACAGATGTTTTAACCCTTGAGAACGCTGGGAGTGAGGTATTAGGACTTGCTGCAAAGGTGGTACTCATCAAGGATACCGCAACTATTGTTGGTGATAGCAGCACCCAAGAGTTGATCAATAAACGGGTCCCTCAACTTAGAAACATGATTGAGGTGCAATTCCATAAAACTCTTTTACATATCCATTTCGAATAGGGTGTTTTTTCTTAGCTAACGAAAACAATAACTTCAACATTATCTTGCAGGTAGCAGAAACAGGACTACGAGAAAGAAAAGTTAAATGAAAGAACTGTTAAATTATCTGGTGGAGTTGCTGTTATCCAAGTGAGTTTTAGCTCTTTAATATTCTTATTTTAGCTCAATGTGGGCATGTCATCACCACAACCACTGTTATTTTAGGATATTTGTTAATTATAGTTGTTGGAGAACATTTATTGGTATCTCTTTTACTATAACAAATGCAAGTTTCTTCTCTAAAGTAATTTATTTGAAGCGTATTACCCCGGCATAGTTGGCATTGTTTAACTTATTTGAAGCTTAAATCAAACATGAACATTCTGTATGAAGTAAAACTGCACTATGTGATGTTGTAGGTTACTCATATTATGGAGGTCTTTGCATTTGGGAGACTTTATTTTATATTGGGTGCAAGTGAGTGTATCTCCAATTTGTTGTTATGCAATTACGTTACAAGTTTTAAAATGAATTGTTTGTCAATTTATTGGTTTTTGTTTCGATAGTTAAATGTTAATAACGATTTACATTTTCATTGTTAGCAATTATTGTTTTTCCGTATTGTAGACTGTCTCAATAAGGAAGAACAGAACATGTCATCTTTGGCTGGAAGTTGATCAATGAACCAACCTACATTTCTGACCATCCCGGCCACACGGTGCAAGTAATAAGTGGCAGTAATTCTTTTTTTTAAAACAACTATACACATGAACGAGAGTAATAACAGGACTTAAAAATTCCCTCACACGATACAGACTTTTCACAAAGATGACTATCACCAAACTATTTAAGGTTATAAGTGAGAAATATGTTCTATTCAACCGATTATTGTGACCTGTAGCAACGATAATCAATATGGACAGCTTTAGTAAAAGTTATTTGGAACATGATATTCTGTAAAGAATTACTTAACAGTGGCATGATAATCAATCCGGACTTTAGATATTGGGATTGCTTATAATTATTTATTTATTTATTTACTTATTCTAAATTGTGGGATTGAGTAACAAGCGTAAATTTCGAATTGTATGCCTTATATATTTGGAATTTAGGTGTATTGGAACAGCACATTTGGATTCGTGGTTCAAATTAATGGTATGCTAAAGATTTCCATTTTATATTGTTTACGCATAGAATTGGGTCTAAAAAGGCATTGAATTACTTTGTGTCAATTTCAAGTACGAGGCCGACATAGATTTATAATGCATGTGATGTAGGTGATGGTACTGAGACGGTGGTGAAAATGGTGGAAACATTATGTGCATTGCAAACGTATCTCTTAGAATATCCTTCATCATGTGGAGTTGATAATCCTAATGAGTTGTGATTTAGCACCAGGAAGGATATGATTCTATTAGAGTATAAAAGAACCCTATTTGACGCAAAAACAAACGATTTCGAAACACTCACATACCACATCAGCTTCTATACCTTTGTAACATTTTAATGAGTTTTTCTTATCATATGCTGTCTTTTTCTCAAAGTATTCAAAAGATTTTGTGTTGCTTATGTAGCTTCAGCTTGAAACATAAAAAAGGTTCTATTATTACAAGTAAGGCAATTCTCAACCTTTTATATAATTTATAGTTTACGTTGTTAATCTTATAATCTTATAAATAAATGATATATTAGAGTATGTTTATAAATCTTTTATCTGAATGGATTATCACAAAATAAACGTGAGGTCATTGCTTATAGGTGTTTCTTCTTCTTCTTGCTGCAACTTAAGGCGATAACGGCCTCGGCAAGAAGTATTGATGCGTCACGTTGTTTGTGATGTTTATACAAATATACAAACAAGTGTTGCATGGTCATTCGGTAATGGGTTCACCACTTATCGATAACAAGTGTTGCATGGTCATTCGATAACGAGTCATTGCTTATAGGTATTATATTGTTTGTGATGCCTCCACCAAGAGTTGCATGGTCATTCGATAACGGGTTCACCACTTATCGTTAACCCCAAAACCCGCCTTTGATTTTTTTGCAGGTATGGGAGAAGAGTGGTTACAATACGGCTGAATGGGTTAGGTATATTACCAAAGCATATTCATTTCGAAATCAGATGCTAGATACAAATGATGATATGTTGTAATTGTGAGCCTACATGAGTTTGTGAATCTAACAAAGCGTGATTGTTCTAATAGATACTGCTAATGACCCCATAGCATCTATTATTGACTTTACTTATCCAAACATGTTGGATAACATACATGATCCGGTCTACTTCCAAGAAAAGGCGATTTTGGCACCCACAAATGAGTTAGTCGACACTATAAATGAACATTTGCTGGCCAAATTTCCAGGAGAAAAAATGGTCTACTTAAGTTGTGACAACGTGGATAAAAGTGAACGCAGTGCTGTCATAGATCATTCTATTTTCTCGCCTGAATTCATAAATGGATTGAAGTTCTCAGGTGTTTCAAACCACAGGCTTGCTTTAAAAGTCGGAGTGCCGATTATGTTGTTAAGAAACATAGACCAATCAAATGGTTTATGTAATGGTACAAGACTTCAAGTACTTAAATTAACAAGAACCTCTATTCAGGCGCAGATCATTAATGGAACCAACTTCCGAAAAAAGGTAATTATTCCAAGGTTGAGGATTACTCCGTCAGATAAGCGTTTGCCTCTTAAGATTGTCAGGAAATAATATCCGACATCATCTTTTGCCATGACAATCAACAAAAGCCAAGGGCAATCGCTTTCTAAAGTTGGTTTGTACTTGCCCCGTCCTGTGTTCACACATGGACAACTGTACGTTGCCGTATCAAGGGTAAAAATCAAGCGGGGTTTGAAGGTTGTCGTTTGTGATCAGGATGGTAATCTCTCCAAAACCACAACAAATGTCGTGTATAAAGAAGTACTTGAAGGTCTTTGAACAAGGTTCATGTCGTATCATATATGTATCATTTGTGTAATCACGTTATATCTTCATTATTTTTAATGTTACAAGCTTTGATACCAATTTAAATTTTCATTGAAATCACACATCATTTTATGTTCGAGTCAACCTATTTTATTTTGGGAACGCGATGGTTGTAAATCGATTGTGACTCAAAAATATTTTAAATTTAACAAATTTACGTTATTACTTTTATTATCATCTCATTTATCTATTTTTTTAAAAACTAACCCGGTGTCAACGGGTCTCTAAGCTAGTAAATAAAATATTCTGTATACTAAAGATTGGGTACAACTGTGTTCCTGATGCATATTTTTCAAACCACTGCTTTCCTAATACATAATTTTCATACCACTGCTTCTTCATTCAAACACACACACGACTCCAGTAAAGCCCTCTACACAAATTCAAGTTTTAGTTTGAATCTACAATTCAATTTAGGGTTCCAATTTGGGGTTTTTGGTTATGAACTATTCACCCCTCTTTTATCCCTATAATTGTCTTGCTTCCATTTCACAAAGCGTTTCTCTTTTAACTGTGGATGCCCGTTTTGGTCATGTGATCTATTAAGCCTATGAATAAATAAGAGTATGTCAATCATTCAAACATCTGATTATCTCATTATTAGAACTTCAATCGGCAGAAGCACATTCACGTCTTAGTACTATCTTCTACAACCCGTTTGAATTGTGACTATTTGACATCAACTTAGCAAGTGTATTATTAGTTTGGCGCATAGAAAATATAGGAATGTAGGATTTGGCCATGACCCATATTAAATTGTTCTAAAACTCATTTATTTGACGCCTTTACTCAATTGTCATAATATGAGGTCAAAGATGTGATCTACAACTGTTCGTTCAGTAATTTTTCTAGCCACATATTATGAATAAAATTGAGTGCAATATCTGTACCTTATGGAAAATCAGAGTGTGTATTGACATGGCGATAACAAAGCGCCACAAGAAACTATGTTCTTGTTTCTAGCTAAATTTGATGAATCAGCCTTATCTCAGGCATGACTTCGTAAAGAATCGCAAGTATCAACTATAGTTGGTCTTCACTAAGAATTTCCTTTAAAGCTCTCCCTTTTTTGCATAACGAATCTACTTGGCATGTATTAGCATGCCATATAAGTTTATTTGCTCTTTGGACCGCTTGCTTGATGAGGGTATATTGATATGTAAATGTGAAATATAGTTGCAGATCTTATGGTGATTAGAATTCTAGGTTAAGAGGCGACACCTGATTTTATGTTTATTACAGCTTAAAACTTTCCCTTCTATGTATGCTTATCAACACTACAGTTTCTATGAAGCCTTATGTTTGTGAATTATGACATGCAGGCTTGATCAAGGGCTAACTGTTGACGTGGATGATCGAAACTACTCTTCTGGAGCTTCAAGTGCACGGGGTGTAGGCATGGAATCTAACGCAGACAGTACATGGCGTCTGGTTGCCCAACTTCCCACCGCTTCTCTAATGGAATCAAGAAATGACTCTTATCTACAAACAAAATCCCCATAACTGACCATGGATAATGCATTCGATCCCATACTTGATGCTATACCAGTCTCGAAATCAACCCAACAACATTGTTTATTTGGTAACAAGATTGACTCACCGGTTGAACCTAAACATGAACAACACATGATGCGACCATTCTTTGATGAGTGGCCCGAAGCCCGTGAAAAATGGTCCAGTCTTGATGTTGATAGCAAGAGCTCCTTTTCAACAACGCAGCTATCTATGCCAAGCTTCGAGTATTTTGGAGGAAACGAATGCTCCCCAAATGGTATGTTAAGTGTAATCACTCACTAATTAGCATTTACGTGTGTGGTTTATACAAGTATAGAAAATAAACTGAACCATTATTGTCTTGTGCAGATGCGTAAGAATGGACACTTTAGTGATGAAAGATTGTGCCAAAGATGGTGTGTGTGTATCGATTATGTTGTATGATCTTGAAATTACATCAGGATTATGTAAGTTTTGGATGTTGTTGTCATGTTGACTGTATTGTTTTCGGTTACGAAAATGGAGATTCTTCCCGTGAATGATTTGGATGAAGCATTACACAATTTCATAAACAAGGATGACAGGATGGCTTTACATTCGTGTGAATGATGTTGAAGATATAATTGTCAAAGTCGAGAACTGCTTAGAGGCAAGAAGCTTAACTCTTATACTTGTGGTATATCTGTAACTCATAATTAACCTATGGTATGTGTAGGCACGTGTCAAGGAAAGGTCCAAGTCTAAAGAACATCAACCATTTACTTCTAGTGCTCAGACCATGGAGGTAGTATCTTATAACTTTTACTGTCTTTATGCCTAGTTTTATTTGGTGACTCGATCGCTACAAATGGGCATTTTCTTATGCAGAATATAAACAAAGCTCATAGGGGAATTGGAAGTGTATCTTCTTTTAGTGACGATAAGGATGCCACAAAATTAACTGGAACAATGTCTACTGTTAGAGGCAGAAAAGGATCACTTCAACAATTTACGTTGTCTGCTCGTGAAGTTTCTGAAATTGGAAAGACTTCAAGAGGAAGGGGAAGAGGGCGAGGTAGAGGATCGAGTAGTTTGAATTAGACGACTCTTGATGCATCTACAATGTTTCGTCGTTCAGAAAGGTCTGCTAATCTTACTCGTGAAGGTGAATAGCTTAGTTGTGGAGACCATTAACGGCTTGATTTCCTATATAGTACTCTAGGAAAACGTACCTTCATCTTGTTGATGAGGTAGCTTGTAAACTGATGAGTTATACAATGTTGAATTGTATATGATATTTGTGTGGTAAATTTAAATAGGCACCTATCCTATCAAAGATCGTAAATAAGATGCAATATATATGTAATTCTAGACTTAACAACTATACACATGAACGAGAGTAATAACAGGACTTAAAAATTCCCTCACACGATACAGACTTTTCACAAAGATGACTATCACCAAACTATTCAAGGTTATAAGTGAGAAATATGTTCTATTCAACTGATTATTGTGACCTGTGGCAACGATAATCAATATGGACAGCTTTAGTAAAAGTTATTTGGAACATGATATTCTGTAAAGAATTACTTAACAGTGGCATGATAATCAATCCGGACTTTAGATATTGGGATTGCTTATTGTTGGAATCACTCCTAAACCTTAATCAAGTGTTAGTGATTCATATGTAATAGTTAGCTTAATTATGGCCTTTATGTTTGTTTTTAGCCTTAGGCTTATGTAGAAGGCCCATAAGCCTAGGCCTAGCCCAATAAGGAAAAGGATGGGAACTAGGAGTGTTGCCCTAGCTTCCCTCCTATAAATACTCTTGTATAACCCTCACTTGAGGGTTGGTTGTTCAATTTATTTCTTTCACGCATACCTTACGCGTAACCGGTCTAGTCTATTGTGTGTGTGTGTTTGTTTATTGTTCAACCGACTCTATCTCCTCTCTATTTCTTGTGTTGCATATTTGGGAACCTATCAGTGGTATCAATCGCCTACTAGTTGGGTGAATCGTATTTGTTTTTGAAGTGGGTTTTGGTCCTACGCGTAAAACGTACGAGATACTTTGGTCGCTTAAAAACACGTTTTTTACACGTTTTAATCCAAGATTCTTGTCCTTTCAACGTTTTAAGGTGTTAAAATAACTGTTTTTGGCAAAAAAGTTTCAAACTTTACGCGTGGATCTACGTTTTTAAGCTTGTTTTTGTACGAGGTTTTCATCCTACGCATAACTGTTTTAGGAGTTTTGGCTCATCAAGTTTCACACTTTTGTGTTATTTTGGTGATATTGAAGCTATCTCATCACAAAAATCTGGTTTAGAAACATCTTTGGGCAAAATCATTTTTTACGAGTAAAGCTACGCGTAACAAAACCCTAATCTTACGCGTAACTTTATCCTTTGTTTGATCTTCAGTTTCGTGGTTTACTCCGTGTTTTCTTGCTTGGATAAGCCTGAAAATACGTCGACTTTGGATATCTTTTGCACTGTGATAGTGTAAAAGATCACTTGGGATAAAACCCTAAAATTACGCATAAGCATAAAGCTTATGCGTATAAAATCCTACGCATAAGATTTATCTTACGCCTAAGCTTAGTCTTACGCATAAGGTAATCCTACGCCTAAGTTTTCTACGCCTAACTTCTTGTTTTACGCATAACTTTAGTGCTTTTTCCTTACTTACGCGTAAGCTAAACCTACGCGTAACTCTTGCAGTTACGCGTAACTTTGGTGTTTTTACGCATAAGTGCTACTTGGCTATTGTGATTTCTGCGCCTAAGGATACTTCATCAACAAAGGCTCATACGACTACAAAGATCCATTTTACCAACACAAGTTTTTCAACATGTCACAACCACCATACTCTAACTATTTCCCCTACACTTATTCTCAACGTCAACAACAACTAAGTCCACAACATCAACAATGGAATCAACAACAAGCAATTTATCAACAACAATTTAATCAACAACATACTCCACAACTTGCTGCAATTCCACAACCTCAAATGGTTCAACCACCACCAAGTCTTCAATTACAACCCTACACAAACGAATTCAATCAACATCCATCAAGGAACACTATGAAGGAACCCACTTGGTTTGCAAAGATGTGTGAAGCTTTAAGCAACCAACAATCAATTCATGAGGCTGGATCACTTGATAGACCTCCAATGCTCACTCCAGGAAACTACGATCAATGGGTGATAAGGTTCTTTAGGTTTTGTGATCTGAAGAAGCCACATGGAAAGTTCTTAAAGAAGGTTATCTTGGAAGGTCCATTTCAGATGCCTACTGTCATCGTACCCGACGATCCAAATGCTAATCCACCAAGAGATGAACAATCCAACATTGCTACTTGATCTGTGCTGAACCGTCAAGCCTAATCACTCAAGCCTGCCACTTGTGAATGGCAGACCGTAAAAAGCTTAAAACTGCCTAAGCACGAATGCAATGAAGTCCTGGAGAATATAATGAATTCCCGGGTCGTTATGTCCCACGGAGACTCAATGGTGTGCAAACACTTGATCAGACGATAGAATGATCACTAAGGATAGTGATCGGAAAGGATTTGGATGGATAATTACACTACTGAAAAAGTTAATAAATTAAAGCGATTTAAATACAAATTAAGAAAATTAAAAAAAAATAAAATATATTAAATAAACGCTATCACTATATTTAAAATGATGAACGTTTAAAACTTAAAACTTACGTTTAAAAATAAAATTACGTAAACGTACAAAATAAAACGTAAAAATAAAGAAGGAAAATACCTACGGATATGAAAAATACATTTTTACAATCCTAATTATATAAGAAAATTATTAGAAAAAGAAAATTATTTTTATAACTATTTATTTAATTATTATTAATTAAAAACTATTTTAACTATTTAATAAATACTCTAAAAGAGAAGAAAATACAAAATAAGGCTAGAAAAATAAAATTATTATTGAGAAAAATCTAAAATATTATAAAACTAATTTTAAAACTAAAAATATATTTTTTAGACTTTTTATGTATTTATTATTAATTTAAAACTATTTAAAACTAATTAAAATGCTAGAAAATACTATTTAAGCTAAGAAAATTATGGAAAAATACTTTTTATGACTTATATATTTATCTTAACCTAATAAAAATGAAAAATTATTTTTTTGAAACTTTTCTTAATTTTTTTTGTATTAAATGCTATTTAAAAAGTGCTAAAAACTAATTTAAATTAAGAAAAATAGCAAACAAGCTTAGAAAAATCTAAAAATTTCAGGAAAAGCTTAAAATAATATTAGGAAGCTAGGAAAAATAGAAAAACAGGGGTTGTGTGGAGGGATTTGAAACTGAAGTACAAGTGCTTGTGAAATAAGCACTTAAATAAGCAAAAGGACACCCAAGGCCACCCAACTGAAACAGAAGCTACACTATGCTAAAAGAACTCAAAAACAACCAATCTCAACTGCTCTTAACCACTGGAATAGCAATTTACTCAGATTTGGTGTTTTGATTTTATAAGCTAAAAACAGATTTGGGTGCTAAGTTTGAGCTGAATAATAAGCACACAAATAAGCTAGAAACTAGAAACAATAACTTGGAACCTATACAAGACCTGGGTGAGATCTTGTAAACCAAAAATCAGACCTAGGTAAGCCAAGATGAGCCCTGCACAAGCTTGTGAAAAAGCTTATGGATCCTGTGCACGGGGCACTATTTCAGACAGGTACCCAAAAGAAGCATGAAATAAGCACTTAAAAGCTGATGAACAGAGAACTAGCATTTTTATATTTTTGTTTAGCAACCAAACTTTAATAACCTAAGAGCTTTTAAGCTAAAACTTATTATTAAACCCACAGTAAAATTATCTTTTTTATTCAAAAACGACCCAAATGAAAATTTGACTTTTTGAGAAAAACTAAAAAGTTGACTTATTTGAAGTTTGATCTTGATTTGTGGACTGGAAATGATATATTAAAGTGAAATGAGACTACTGCAAGATGTATTTATGAAATTTGAACACAAAATAAGCTTTTGATAATCAAAAACCCCAACAGTTAGCTGCTAAGACAGTCTAAAGAGAGTTTTGACTTTGAGCTTATACAGGCACAAGTTGATGACAGAAATGAGCTCAAAAGTGATAAGTAGACATGAACCAACAGGTTTCCAATCCAAAACAGACCTCAAATATAAACCAAGCAACAAATCCAAACACCCTTTAAAAATCTGATATACAACTTAAACTGAGCCAACTTCTTAACTAGCTAAAGCTAATGATCAAACTGAGTTATAAGACCTAAAAACAACTTAATGAAACAGATTAGAACTACTCATGATCACAGATTCATAGACAGACATAAAATGCAAAATGGACTTAAAAATTGAAAAAGTGAAATAATCACTCACAGGATTCCAGCTGTTATGCAGGCTAAAACCAAACCCAATCATACATTAAATGGAACTATTCCAACCCAAATCAGAGGTCTGCAACACCAGTAACCATTTCCAATTCCAATTTGTACCAACAATTGACTTTTATTGACCATGATCCAATATTGTTTGAAAATGAGTTATTAACTTTCTCATAGCTATGAATAGCTTATATAAGCTTGATTAAGCTTACAAATAAACTTCTAAGAATTTGCTCATAAGAATTTGAAACTAAAAACTGCAATGAAGCCTTAAACATGGAACTTAGATAAAAGGCTTGGATTGATGTTCAAAACACAGTACAAAGATGATTTAACTAAAATGTGATACAAAGAAAGTGAAGTTACAACATTTTGACTTAAACTAATACTTTTATTTAAAAAAAACGACATTAAAGGAAAATTAAAAACTAGCTACTACTCCTTCAATGCTTCTTTCTTCCTTTTTATAGTTCCAGATGATTTCTCTCTCCTCTCTGAGATAATCCCACCTTATTTCAGGGCCATTGGATGACTTTTGGATCATATTGGCCATTGATCATATTTGGCGGGAAATGTGGTTTTGACAGATGGAGGTTGAGTGAGATGAGGGGTGAGATATTTAATGATATTTGGATATTGGTGGAGGTAGAGGGGACATGGATGGTGATATGTTGAGGTGGAGGGATGGCTTGGAAGGTGTTTGCAGAGATCAAGTGGAAGAAGAAGAAAAAACGCGCCAAGGGTGTCTGTTTGACCAAATGGGTTGTCCAGATATTAGTAATAAAGGGGGGGTCCAAAATACTTATTTGACAGGGGGCCAAGACATATGATAGGGTCCAATGGCAGTTTTGACAAGGCTAAGGTTTTAATAACAAGGGCTTGTTATGTAATTTCTGAAACTCAAGGGACCTAGGCTGCCAAATCTGAAAAGTTGTTCCAAGGGCTGAAAATGACAAGCTTCAAAAGTACAGGGACCAAACTTGACAATTTCCAATTTCCAGGGGCCATTTCTGCCAAATTTCAAACTTGGAGGACTAATTTTGTAATTTTCTCAAACTTTTGATATTTTTCACCAAAGGACTAATTTTGACAAGTTATGATTTAAAAAGGACCTTTGGTGACTTTTCTTTTGAAATTTTGACTCAGGGACTATTTTTGACAATTTTAGAAACTTGGGGACTGAAACGCCAATTATGCAAACTTTGCTCATTTTTCATCTGATTTTAAACATTTTGCATCTGAAACATATAAAATGCAATTTTGGAATATTTTCAGTATTTTGATGCATTTCTGAGCATTTTTAAACGTTTTGCAGTTCAGATTTGACAAAAAATGATGAGTATTTACGCACTCATCAATCCCCCACACTAAACTATTGCTAGTCCCTAGCAATCTTTTGAGAAAATTTAATGGATTTCATCTCTTTACCAAAAGCCATTACTTCTGGAGTAGCCAAATGTTTCAGTTCAAGTAAGAACCATGGTACACCGATAACCATGTGATTTTGAGCAAACCACCAGCTTTCAACGGATTTGATTTTGTCTTTACCAGAAGCCGTACCCTTCTGGACTAGCCAACTCTTAGATAAATTATCAGAATTATCTTTGGTGAGCTGAATACCAATTATGGTTTTTCCACTGCCTTTACCACAAGCCATAATCTTGCGGGCTAGCCAACTCTTCACTTTTTAGGACATGGTGAGTTGAGAACCGTACAATTTTGGGCAAATTGCAAGCCATATAAACGGATTTGAGAAATCTTTACCAAGAGCCGTTTGCTCCTGGATTAGCCAATCCTTTTGTCTATTAGACATGGCGGACTGATAACCAAGATGAGTAAGTGAAAAACACTTACTCCAAAAAAAAAAAATTGGCCAAAAACGGGGGAATTGGGCGGTATAATTACATGATAAAATTCGTGAGAATTCCCCCCCCCACACTTAGAAATGAATATTTCCCTCAATATTCAAAGTACCGGCGGTTATGCCGAAACAAAGAACGTAAAAGGGAAATATTACGGCCATTATTTAGAAAGAAGATTTTTTTTTTTTTTTTTTTTTTTTTTTTTTTTTTAGAGATATATATATATAACATGTGGGGCATCACCCCCACACTTAGGTGGTAGAACAGAGAAAGAAGACAGAGATACGGGTGAAAATCCGTATTGAGCTATTGTTTTTGATAACCGAGTCGCTAGCTTGACTCGACCCCGAATTGAATTGGTTCATGGGGAAGCAAAGTGGAAGAAACAATCTCCATCGGACTTTCATTCAAGATGTTTGGACAAACATTGAAGTACGTGAAAGTTCCACACTGATGAGATATAGATAGAACCGGCTCAAAAATGATAATTGAAAATGCCGGGATCAAAAATAGTGTCCTCATTCCCGAAGGAGAAAAGGGAAAGAGCAACCACACCATTTGTGAAGAATGGAATAAATATGTGCATCACAATGCATGTCCATTCCTCATTAGAAAGAAGCAAATCACCATTTTTGACATTTTTAAGCTTAAGTTTGAAGCTTTTATGGCGATTGGTAACAAAATTTCCGGGAGGGAGAGCTGGAAACGGTTCTTCAATCAACAGATTTTCAAGAAACAGGATATCTCCCTCCGAATCAAAGTAAGTATTGTCAATTCCTGTTGGAATCGACTCATCACTAAGAAAATCATCGACCTCCTTCCAAAAGTTGTCATCTTCCTCATCTGGAGTGAGAGAAGGAATGGAAGAGTCGGAAATGGGATAAGAAATGAGTGGATGATCATTATATAGGAGATTTCTAGTTTCTCCAAGATCAGCTTCAAAATCAAAGAGATCATCGTCACTTTCTGATGAAAGTGGACTGATGTGAGTGAGTTCATCGGTGAACTCCTCAAGAAGAGGATCAGACTGTGGGAGTGATGCCTCAACATACTCGATGTCTCCATAAGATTTACAATCATCGCTAAAATCGGAGAAAGTCTCAAAATGATCATTTGAACACTCAAGAGGGGAAGAAGAATCACACATATGATCGAGAATTCCCTGTGACTCTCTTGGGATTGAGACAAGGCTCTCAACACTAGACGATTCCATTTCTGGAATAGTGCTAAGAAGCTCATCCCCCATGTTTAGAGAGTGAGTGGGAATATTGGGTGTGATAACAACAGACTGAGGGAGTTTAGAAGAACTAGCATACATATGTTTTATACTTTCCATTTGTTCTTCTGCTAGTAATTCCATCATAGTCTTTTCTCCCTGATTTTTCATGGAAGGAGTTTCAACTGATGAACCTGATGAACCGTTATAAAATTGTAGGATATCAAGGATATCTTCATCATCATCGTCATCAGGAATGAAATGGAATTGAGAGCTAGATTTGAATGCTTTTTGTATTCTAATTGATTCCCTAACAGTGTTTTCAATGGCAATCTGGGAATCTAATTTAGCAGCCCGTTCCTCAGCTAACAATTCTTCCATGGATTTCTCATGTGACATAGCCGACTCCTCCTTAAGTTCTTTTAATAACTCAAGACTCTTCAGTAGAAGGTCTGTCGTAGTTTCATGAGGAGTTGCTTGAATCATTTGGTATTGTGGAGGTTGGTCTTGGTACGAAGAGCCGTAATCGCTACAAGGAAATGGATTCCTTGTTTGACAATCCGGGCTAGAGTGAGGACCTCCACAATACTCACAACAGTAAAACTGATGTGGCTGTGAGTGGTATGTGTTGTAGTCATAATTGTTATCAGGAACCTGCTCATAGACAAGCGTGTTTCCTGATTGACAATCAGAACTGGAATGTGAACCACCACAGTACTCACAACAGGAAAACTGCTGAGTCTCACAGTGTGGTAGCTGATGGAATAAATCAGTCGTGTCATGATAGGAATAGGGATCTTGGTTATAGACAGACCCGTTTCCTGATTCCACCACGCTACAACTGGGGCAATTGCCACCATTATAAGGACCACCACACCATTGACAACCAAGAGGGTGAGGATAAGACATAGAAAGAATCAAAGGTTAACAGAGGGTAAGAAATGAAGAATCAAAAAGGTAAGAGGGTAAAGAGGAATATTTTTGGTATTTTTAAAAAACATGATGATGAAAATATTTTTGGCGTTTTTAACACTTTAGAAAAAATGTTAATGAACTTTTTGGATATTTGAAAACTTTACAAAAAACTTTTTACAAATGATGGGTTATGTGCAAGAGTGGGTCTGAAAAATGGCTAAACACACGCTAAAGCCTCCCCGGCAGCGGCGCCAAAATTTGATCTGTGCTGAACCGTCAAGCCTAATCACTCAAGCCTGCCACTTGTGAATGGCAGACCGTAAAAAGCTTAAAACTGCCTAAGCACGAATGCAATGAAGTCCTGGAGAATATAATGAATTCCCGGGTCGTTATGTCCCACGGAGACTCAATGGTGTGCAAACACTTGATCAGACGATAGAATGATCACTAAGGATAGTGATCGGAAAGGATTTGGATGGATAATTACACTACTGAAAAAGTTAATAAATTAAAGCGATTTAAATACAAATTAAGAAAATTAAAAAAAAATAAAATATATTAAATAAACGCTATCACTAAATTTAAAATGATGAACGTTTAAAACTTAAAACTTACGTTTAAAAATAAAATTACGTAAACGTACAAAATAAAACGTGAGAATAAAGAGATAAAATACCTACGGATATGAAAAATACATTTTTACAATCCTAATTATATAAGAAAATTATTAGAAAAAGAAAATTATTTTTATAACTATTTATTTAATTATTATTAATTAAAAACTATTTTAACTATTTAATAAATACTCTAAAAGAGAAGAAAATACAAAATAAGGCTAGAAAAATAAAATTATTATTGAGAAAAATCTAAAATATTATAAAACTAATTTTAAAACTAAAAATATATTTTTTAGACTTTTTATATATTTATTATTAATTTAAAACTATTTAAAACTAATTAAAATGCTAGAAAATACTTTTTAAACTAAGAAAATTATGGAAAAATACTTTTTATGACTTATATATTTATCTTAACCTAAGAAAAATGAAAAATTATTTTTTTGAAACTTTTCTTAATTTTTTTTGTATTAAATGCTATTTAAAAAGTGCTAAAAACTAATTTAAATTAAGAAAAATAGCAAACAAGCTTAGAAAAATCTAAAAATTTCAGGAAAAGCTTAAAATAATATTAGGAAGCTAGGAAAAATAGAAAAACAGGGGGTTGTGTGGAGGGATTTGAAACTGAAGTACAAGTGCTTGTGAAATAAGCACTTAAATAAGCAAAAGGACACCCAAGGCCACCCAACTGAAACAGAAGCTACACTATGCTAAAAGAACTCAAAAACAACCAATCTCAACTGCTCTTAACCACTGGAATAGCAATTTACTCAGATTTGGTGTTTTGATTTTATAAGCTAAAAACAGATTTGGGTGCTAAGTTTGAGCTGAATAATAAGCACACAAATAAGCTAGAAACTAGAAACAATAACTTGGAACATATACAAGACCTGGGTGAGATCTTGTAAACCAAAAATCAGACCTAGGTAAGCCAAGATGAGCCCTGCACAAGCTTGTGAAAAAGCTTATGGATCCTGTGCACAGGGCACTATTTCCAGACAGGTACCCAAAAGAAGCAGTGAAATAAGCACTTAAAAAGCTGATGAACAGAGAACTAGCATTTTTATATTTTTGTTTAGCAACCAAACTTTAATAACCTAAGAGCTTTTAAGCTAAAACTTATTATTAAACCCACAGTAAAATTATCTTTTTTATTCAAAAACGACCCAAATGAAAATTTGACTTTTTGAGAAAAACTAAAAAGTTGACTTATTTGAAGTTTGATCTTGATTTGTGGACTGGAAATGATATATTAAAGTGAAATGAGACTACTGCAAGATGTATTTATGAAATTTGAACACAAAATAAGCTTTTGATAATCAAAAACCCCAACAGTTAGCTGCTAAGACAGTCTAAAGAGAGTTTTGACTTTGAGCTTATACAGGCACAAGTTGATGACAGAAATGAGCTCAAAAGTGATAAGTAGACATGAACCAACAGGTTTCCAATCCAAAACAGACCTCAAACATAAACCAAGCAACAAATCCAAACACCCTTTAAAAATCTGATATACAACTTAAACTGAGCCAACTTCTTAACTAGCTAAAGCTAATGATCAAACTGAGTTATAAGACCTAAAAACAACTTAATGAAACAGATTAGAACTACTCATGATCACAGATTCATAGACAGACATAAAATGCAAAATGGACTTAAAAATTGAAAAAGTGAAATAATCACTCACAGGATTCCAGCTGTTATGCAGGCTAAAACCAAACCCAATCATACATTAAATGGAACTATTCCAACCCAAATCAGAGGTCTGCAACACCAGTAACCATTTCCAATTCCAATTTGTACCAACAATTGACTTTTATTTACCATGATCCAATATTGTTTGAAAATGAGTTATTAACTTTCTCACAGCTATGAATAGCTTATATAAGCTTGATTAAGCTTACAAATAAACTTCTAAGAATTTGCTCATAAGAATTTGAAACTAAAAACTGCAACAGTAAGCCTTAAACATGGAACTTAGATAAAAGGCTTGGATTGATGTTCAAAACACAGTACAAAGATGATTTAACTAAAATGTGATACAAAGAAAGTGAAGTTACAACATTTTGACTTAAACTAATACTTTTATTTAAAAAAAACGACATTAAAGGAAAATTAAAAACTAGCTACTACTCCTTCAATGCTTCTTTCTTCCTTTTTATAGTTCCAGATGATTTCTCTCTCCTCTCTGAGATAATCCCACCTTATTTCAGGGCCATTGGATGACTTTTGGATCATATTGGCCATTGATCATATTTGGCGGGAAATGTGGTTTTGACAGATGGAGGTTGAGTGAGATGAGGGGTGAGATATTTAATGATATTTGGATATTGGTGGAGGTAGAGGGGACATGGATGGTGATATGTTGAGGTGGAGGGATGGCTTGGAAGGTGTTTGCAGAGATCAAGTGGAAGAAGAAGAAAAAACGCGCCAAGGGTGTCTGTTTGACCAAATGGGTTGTCCAGATATTAGTAATAAAGGGGGGGTCCAAAATACTTATTTGACAGGGGGCCAAGACATATGATAGGGTCCAATGGCAGTTTTGACAAGGCTAAGGTTTTAATAACAAGGGCTTGTTATGTAATTTCTGAAACTCAAGGGACCTAGGCTGCCAAATCTGAAAAGTTGTTCCAAGGGCTGAAAATGACAAGCTTCAAAAGTACAGGGACCAAACTTGACAATTTCCAATTTCCAGGGGCCATTTCTGCCAAATTTCAAACTTGGAGGACTAATTTTGTAATTTTCTCAAACTTTTGATATTTTTCACCAAAGGACTAATTTTGACAAGTTATGATTTAAAAAGGACCTTTGGTGACTTTTCTTTTGAAATTTTGACTCAGGGACTATTTTTGACAATTTTAGAAACTTGGGGGACTGAAACTGCCAATTATGCAAACTTTGCTCATTTTTCATCTGATTTTAAACATTTTGCATCTGAAACATATAAAATGCAATTTTGGAATATTTTCAGTATTTTGATGCATTTCTGAGCATTTTTAAACGTTTTGCAGTTCAGATTTGACAAAAAATGATGAGTATTTACACACTCATCACTACTGTTGCCGACCTGAATGCAGAGGAACTTCTACACTATGAAGCTGATGAGCTTGCAATGCAATATATCCTTTTAGGATTACCTAACCCAATTCTTCAAAGTGTTGATGCTCAAAAGACTGCAAAGGAAATGTGGGAACATATTCATCTTCTTATGGTAGAATCTGCACTCAATCAGGAGGATATGGAATCCAAAATTTACTTGGCTTATGAACACTTCATGATTGAACCTGGAGAGACACTTGAGTCTTATCATCATCAATTCTCAGACATCATAAATGATTTGGATAAACACAACATCATCATGCCAAGAATTGCCGTTAATACTAAGTTCCTGAGTAGTCTTGGTCCTGAATGGGAGAAGTATGTCATTTTTCTCCGTCAAGCGAAGAACATGCATCATTCTACATACGGATTGTTATACGATTACTTGAAGCCTCATGAAAAGGAAGTTGATAGGGAAAGAATTCTCCGTGCTCAAATTGCTTCACCTTCACATCCGGAAAATCAACAACTTGCCTTGTATGCTCAAAACAGTTATTCTCCTCAACCAGCAACTCAACCAACTGCTACAATCATACCATATGATCCTTCACAACATCAATCTCAACCAACTCAATTGGTTCCATACAACAACAACAACGCTCAAGCACTTGTCAGTGAAGCTAATGAAGAATCCGATCTGTTCGAAGCATTGCAACAAGGATTTGTTATGATTGCTAATGCTTTTAGCCGTTATACCAACAAATCCAACAATCGTATTCGTTCCTCATCTAACACTAGGAATCAAGCTGTTGTGAACAATGGACGAGTTGAATTTCAGAATCGTGGTTATGGTCGTCAGATGGGCGGTTGTCAAGGGTTTAATGCTGTGGGTAGGAATAACAACAGAGCTCAAGTGGTGGAACAGGGAAATGCTCAAAATGGGTTGAATGGTCTTCGATGCTACAACTGCACTGAGAAGGGACATCTGGCTAATGCATGCCCAAAGCCTAGGACTAGGGGCAGTGCTTATCACAAAGAGGCTCTTCTTTGGCTCTTAAGGATGAAGCTGGTGGAACTCTCACAGATAAAGAACAGAGCTTTATGGCAAATGCAGACTCAGATGATGATATGGAGGATTTGCTGGCCAATGCAGCTGTTATGTTGATGGCTAATATGCATGAGTTACACATGAGTGATACAGGCCCAGTGTATGACACTGATGGCTTGTCTCAGGTACTCGAACAAACCATATTTATTTCTGATCTAATATCTCCGCCAACATCTGAATCCGACAAGGCTCAGAATGTTCAAAATGAGTCGTCCACATCTCATTCCAACGATTTTCAAATAGACCCCGTAGTCACATTTGACGATCAAGATGACCTTATGGTTTCCCTTGATAATCAAATTGACTCCGTAGTTATACTTGAGGATCTCAGTAATGATCATGTTGTGACTCACGTTGAACACGCCGAACTTTTGCCTCATCCAGATTTTGCTCGTTTAATACAAGACCAACAAACCATAGTGGAAGAATGTCGTGCAATTAATCAGGACTTGAAAAGCAAAAATGCACTGTTAACCAAGGATTTTGAATGTTTACAAAAGCAACTCAACTTTTTCAAAACTCAAGAAAAACATGAAAAAGGTTTTGAAGCAGCCTTTGCCAAATCTCATCAAAACGAACAATATTTAGAGAGACAGATGCGTGATCTAGCCACTTCGAAGAATGCTTTGTTGTCTGAAATAGAACAACTGAAACATGAACATAAAAAGCAAATTAACGCTCTCACCTTGGAAAATCAAAAAGCTAAGGCTGAGTTGTTAACTTGTCAAAAACAGTTCTCTGCATACAAAAAGCATTCAACAAAACGAATAGATAATCATCTTGAAGAAATTATCGACTTGCAAAACAAACTTAACGAGTTTAAAATTGTTGTTTACAAACATGGCGAGTCGGTCATAGCCATTGAAAAGGTTACTTTAAAACCCAATCCAAATGGATATGGACCGAATCTTGTTGATTACAAACCTAAGCTTTCAACCAAAGCATTCAAACCAAATCCTGAACTTTCCAGTGCAGAATATAAAATTGATAACTCTGTTATGAGTGTTGTTGAATATCATCGTCAAGAGGAATTAGATGCAGAAGACGAGAGTCGATCAAAATTAGAAAAAGTTGTTTACAACAAACCTTTTAACTATTCAAAAGCGGTCAATTTCGTCACACCAACGGATTCTTCTAACACACCAAGGATTATCATAAAAATGTCTGAGTCTTCTAATGTTAATCAAAAACCAGATTATGCACAAACTTATGGTCCTTTACCTTCCATCAGTGAAGTAAACTAAAAACCTGAAAATCGCAAAATTCTTAGATATTTTGACCTTTTCATGGCTGACCTCAAAACTTTACAACATGAGATAGAATATCATTCTGAAATCAAAGTTCAACATTTTCAATCGCCTCTGGCGCGAGAACAAAGAGACATTTTTCAGAAAAATCTTTTACCAAATGTTAAAAATTTGAAAAGTTGTGCATTGTCTTGGGAAAAGGACTTTCATAAGGAACTTGGATTGATGAAAGTCATTTTCGAGAAAACAGAAACATCTATTTATAATACTAAACGTAAAAAGAAAATGTTGAGCAAAGATGTTGATCGACTCTTGGAAGCTGTTATCTGTGCTGATGTCCATAATGATGTGTTATTGAATTCTTTGCCATTTGCATCTGATTATATCTCTGCTGTTACTGTTGATTCTGTGGTAACTGTTGCGAATTCTGATAATGTGCATCAGATCGAGTCTTTAAAAGCTGAAAATGAACGATTGATTAACGAGCTTTCAAATGCAAAACGTCGTCTTCAATGGTGTCAAAAAGATTGTCAAAATCGTGAACTTGCTTTGCAAAACAAAATCAACCAGTTGCAATCTAAATCGTTTAATCCAAAATTTGAGCAACCGGATGATCAAAACGTGTCTTTGAAATGTCAAATCTCAAAATATGAACAAGAACTTGTAAAAGTTAAACAGGAATATGGTGTCATATTTGATTTACTTAAAAAGACTCGTGATGAAGCATCAAATGAGCTTGATCATTTTCTTGCACACACTAAGGAAGTCATGAATTTTTCGGGAAATCTTCGTTCTGAAAATCAAGATTTGATTCACACTATCTTTAAGTTAAGAGAAATGTTAGGAAAGTATGAACAACTTCCGCCTACCGTTATTAAGAGAATAGCCCCAGTAACACTTAGTAATCGTGAACCTAGAATCACTACTGCCAAATCACAAGTTGCTAACGTGCTTCCTTCTACTGAAACAGGAATAGTTGCGTCTTTTCCAAACGTCCGCACTTCACAGCCTAGGAGCACTACATCGAAGAATAGGAAGTTGCGACCTAAAAAAAGATCAATAAGGAATGCTAAAGTAGAAGAACACCCTAGGACTATGAATAAGACTCATGTTGCTTCCACTATAGATATTGCGTCTGGAAAATGTAATAGAAATAGTGATGTAATGAATGCTAAACCTTTAAGCACTTTTGATATTCAGTCTGATGCACCTTGTGTTATTTGTCGTAAAAGTATGAATTCTGATTGTCATGACAAATGTGTTGCTAAAGATATCATCTCTCGTTTAAGGAATCCTAAGAATCGGAATAAGTCTGTGCTTGGTAGACCGCCCTCTTTAGATTCTAAGAAACGCATTGCTGTCCCAGTAGTTCCATAATCACCTCCAAAGAATGTAGTACCACCTAGTGCGTTCACTAAGACTAAAGCAAATAGTAGTTATAGATGGCAAAAATGGATATATAACACACTAGGATTTAAATGGATACCTAAAGCTATTGATGTGTGTATGTCTACTATAATTGTTCCGGAACCCTCTAACATTTCGGGTTCCACATCTACTTCTATTCCATCTGTGTCGTCTGTGTGTAATGCAGGTGATACAGATCATTCTCTGGATTGTTGATAGCGGATGTTCCCGACACATGACAGGCAACCTTAAACTGTTATCAAACTTTATTGCAAAGTTCATTGGCACTGCCAGATTCGGGAATGATCACTTCGCAGCTATCATGGGCTACGGAGACTATATCAATGGGAACATCGAAATTAGCAGGGTTTATTATGTGGAAGGCCTCGGTCACAATCTGTTTTCAGTAGGTCGGTTCTGTGATGGCGATTTGGAGGTTGCTTTCAGGGAGAAATCTTGTTTTATTCGTGATCTACAAGGAAACGAACTTATGTCTGGCTCGCGTAATTCAAGTCTGTACACTATCTCTATGCAAGACATGGTTGCTTCATCTCCCATCTGCTTACTTTCAAAGGAAACATCAACAAAATCCTGGCTATGGCATCGTCGTCTCTCACATCTAAACTTTCAAACCATTACCAACCTTGCTCGACACAAACTAGTTGAAGGACTCCCACGATTCTGGTATTCAAAAGATCACCTTTGCTCAGCTTGTGAAAAAGGGAAAAGCACTCATGCTCATTTTCCTTCAAAGGTGGAACACAACTCTCAGCATGTGCTTCATCTTCTTCACGTGGATTTGTGTGGCCCAATGCGCGTGCAAACGATCAATGGCAAACGCTACATCTTAGTAATTGTTGATTACTATTTACGATGGACTTGGGTCTACTTTCTACGAAGCAAAGACCAAGCTCCACAAATGATCATCACCTTTCTCACGAAAATACAGGTTCAACTCCGAAACACCGTCTGACAAATCAGAACAGACAGAGGAAATGAATTTGTTAACCAAACTCTTCGTGAATTTTATGAGAAAGTAGGAATTCAGCATCAGACATCTATTGCACGTACACCTGAACAAAACGGAGTTGTTGAAAGACGAAACCGAACGCTAGTAGAAGCTGCAAGAACAATGTTAATCAATGCTAAACTCCCAGATTACTTGTGGGCAGAAGCTGTATCTACTGCATGCTATACTCAAAACCGTTCTATGATTACAAAACGCCACAACAAAATGCCTTTCGAGCTTGTCCACAAAAGAAAACCGAATCTCAAACACTTTCATGTATTTGGATCTCTTTGCTATCCAAATAATGATCGTGATGACTTTGGAAAGCTCAAAGCCAAAGCTGACATTACAGTCTTTATTGGATATTGTGATAATTCTAAAGGTTTCCGAATCTGGAATCGTCGAACAAAGGAGGTTATGGAAATGATTCATGCTCATTTTGATGAACTTACGGAAATGGCTTATGAGTATAACAGCTTGGAACCCGGTCACAACCGCTTAAACTTCCCCCAAACCCCATCATCAGCTGAACAAAGCCCCCAGCTCACTCGTCAACAAATGGAAATGTTATTTGCTCCTCTGTTCAGTGACGATATTGATGAACGTTGTTGGATCGATATACTTTAATCAAACTAACTTAACTAGCTTGTTAAGGTTTAATAACCTCGGATAAATCCTAAGTTATTAACAAAGAAACACTGAGCAATCTTTATCAAGTACGCGGAATTTACTTAACAAAGCTAAGAAGAAAAACTTTATTAACAAACTCTAAATCTGCTTATTATGCAGATACTCTAATACAACTCTAAGATAATCAAACTTTTCTCTAAACTCTAATTCGTAAACTCTAAAACTCTTTTTCTGAAATCGTATGTAATCGTACCTCTAATGCCAATCTAGGAGTCCTTTTATAGGCTCAAGGATATCCTAGTCGGTTTACAATTGATAACCTTGTACGACAAGTAATCTAAACATGGAATACAATACTTTCCATAAACGAATATAACAGTTCTTTTGTTCTAGCAGTACTTTGACTTCATCTTGCAGTACTTTGACTTCGTCTTTAGCAGTACTTTGACTATTTGACTTCTTCCAGTACTTTGCAGCTTACAGTACTTTCATATCTTCAGTACTTTGATATCTTCAGCACTTTCATATCCCAACAAACGTGCTCAAGGTGTATCTGCTGTTTCCGCTGCTCAACCTGATACTACTCTTATACCTGATACACCTGCTACAACAACTACTGTTGAAGAAGCACCACCAGTTGACTCCACCACAACAGTTGAACAAACCGCTTCCAACAATGATGAACCGGCTGATGATGTTCTGAATGAAGTACCCCCACCTGCAGATTTTGATCCAAATGCGTTCTTTAACCCGTTTGCTAATGAAACCGCTACACCTGATGTCGCGGAATCATCAACAAGCCATTTGAATCCTCAAAATCTGCACAACGTATACCAACATCAACCCTCTACACATAGATGGACAAAAGACCATCCTCTGGAAAATATTATTGGCAACCCAAATCAACCAGTCGTTACGAGACAACGTCTTCACACAGATGGTGAACATTGCATTTATGCACTCACTGTCTGCCAATCTGAGCCTAAAAACATTAAGGATGCAATGACAAAAGATAACTGGATTGAATCCATGCAAGAAGAACTCAACCAATTCAAACGTCTTGAAGTATGGGAACTGGTCGAAAGACCAATAGGGGTCTACGTCATTGGTCTAAAATGGATTTGGAAAAACAAATTGGATGCTGAAGGGAACGTTATCAGAAACAAGTCACGTCTGGTGGCTAAGGGTTATAGACAGGAAGAGGGTATTGACTTTGAAGAATCATTTGCTCCGGTTGCTCGTCTTGAGGCTGTTCGGATATTTCTGGCGTTCGCAGCTCATATGAACATAACGGTCTTTCAGATGGACGTCAAAACTGCTTTTCTGAATGGTCAACTGAAAGAAACAGTTTATGTCAGCCAGCCAGAAGGATTCGTTGATCCCGCGCTTCCGAACCATGTTTACAAACTGAACAAAGCTCTGTATGGTCTCAAACAAGCTCCTCGGGCATGGTATGATAAGCTATCATCTTTCCTAATTGCCAACAATTTTACCAAAGGTTCGGTCGACCCAACTCTTTTCATACAATATCACGGGGAACATATTTTAATTGTTCAAATTTATGTGGATGACATCATTTTTGGGTCAACTCATAAAAAGTACTCAATCGCTTTTGCAAAACTAATGAAGAAACATTTTGAAATGTCAATGATGGGTGAACTTACGTTCTTTCTAGGACTGCAAGTTCATCAATCACCCCGTGGTATTTTCTTGAGTCAGTCCAAATATGCCCTTGAAATTCTGAACAAATTCGGAATGAATACTTGTGATACTTATGCCACACCTATGTCACATACCAAGAAGTTGGACGCTGATTTGCATGGGAAATTAGTTGACCCTACAAAATACCGTAGTATTATTGGGTCTCTCATGTATCTAACAGCCAACAGACCTGATATTGTCTTTGCCATTTATCTTTGCTCCCGTTATCAGTCGCGACCAACTGAAACCCACCTCTCAGAGGCTAAACGAATCCTCTGATACATCAAGGGAACCATTAATTTGGGGATCTGGTATCCGAAGGATTCTGGTTTTGAACTAATAGCTTTTTCAGACACTGACCACGCAGGATTCTTAGACTCTCGGAAAAGTACTTCAGGAGCACTACAATTTCTTGGTGACAAACTGGTATCTTGGCAATCGAAGAAGCAGGACTGTACATCGCTGTCATCAACCGAAGCAGAATATGTAGCCATGTCGGCGTGTTGTGCTCAAGTCATTTGGATGAGAACACAACTCAAAGACTATGGTTACGTATTTGATAGAATTCTGATGTACTGCGAAAATCGAAGTGCTATTGCGATCTCGTGCAACTCTGTTCAATACTCAAAGTCAAAGCACATCGATCTTCGATATCACTTCATCAAGGACCACGTGGAACAGGGTACTGTTGAATTATATTTTTTGGGTACAGAATACCAATTGGCAGATCTTCTCACCAAAGCCTTAGCCCCTGCTAGGTTTAATGAGTTGGTCCACCGGATTGGTATGAGGTATTTGACTCAAGAGGAACTGGATGAACTCTTAAAACATTCTTAAAAACTAGTCAAACACCAAAATCTCTTTTGTAAATATTTTTTCAAAAACAAAATACAAAAATATAAAACCTGATAAAATAACAAAAATATTCTTCTATCTATATTTCTTTTAACATGGCAAGTACATTTCTTTCGTCAACACTCAAATCTTTCAAAATTCAGTATTTTTTCGATCAAGTGTTGAGGGGGAGAAAATAAATACGTAACTGTTTCAAAATAATTGCGTACTTGCATGTTACCTTATCCCGGTTGTTTCTTTTATCAATGGTGGTAAATTTTTCTGGTTCAATGACACTCCTCGTACTAAAATTTACAGCCTTTCTTTATTTCTTAAGTCGAGGGGGAGTGTCGTCAAGTTTCCTTTCTAAAAACCTTTGTTTGATAACCAAAATGGAAGTTAAATGGCTTTAGATGAAAATGGAAAAGGTGGAGGGGCTAAAACTGTCACAACCTGAAAGTATTTTCTCATAAAAGATCCCACCTAACTCATTAATTTCATCACAATTAATTTTCACCAAACCTATCCTACGCCTAAGAATCGTTCACCAAATCTGTGTTTTGGATCATCAATTTGTAAGTGGTTTAATGTTTCTTACATGATTTCAAACAATGGTTTTGATTTTCACATAAATCCAATGGTCAAATTGTTGTGTATGCTTGATTTTGTGTTCTACGCGTATGCGTATGAACACATGATCAAGATTGTGTGTTGGTGGTTAAAAAGATAGTGTCAAAACATTTTTATAACATCAATGATATCATTTTTATCCTCAAAATGCACCCAGAAACACGAATTGATGGATTTTGGAAATTAGGGTTTATGCGTGGGTTTGGGCGTTTTCATATGTGAATGTTTTTGGTGTTAAATATTGTTGTATAAAGTTGTTTTCAAGTTGAATTAATCATATCCATGCCCAGAAACTACCCAGTAACACTAATGATTCATAAATTGAAAATTAGGGTTCTAGTTCATACGATTTGGGTTTTCTTGATTGGACTTGAATTTGATGTTAAAACTTGGATAGAACAACTTACTATGCCTCTAAGACTTACCAGAAACACTTTGGTGCAATTCCTATGGCTAGAAATCATATGCGTAATTCATGAACTCTAGGGTTTAAGTCTACGCGTAAGACTTTCTACGCTTAAACTGTTTATTGAGTTTCATTCCATGATCTGTTTAAGAATGAATGTTAATGTTAATATTGATGTTATGGTGATTTTATTTCAGGCTTGCTACTCGTAAAACTCAGAATCAAGGTTGTTAACCATTTACGCATAAGGATCACCTTACGCGTAGCATGTTATGCGTAAGAGAAATCTTACGCGTAGCGTTACGCGTAAGGTTCTACAAAGGGACTACGCGTATCCTGTGAAGGATATGCGTAAACAGTGACCTTTACGCATAAGGTCTACTCTTACGAGTAAGCCTTACGCGTAAGGTCTTATATACGCCTACGCGTAAGCTTTACGCATAAGGTTCCCTTTTTCCTACGCGTAAGTAAGGATCCTACGCATAAGCTTGCGCCTACGCGTATACTTCTCCTGTTTACGCATAAGCTACCATTTCTACGCATAAGCCTTGATCAAACCTTCATTATGAATTGTTACGCATGCAAACTTGTAAATAAATAAATCATAACGTCACGAAACCAAAAATGTCACTAATAAGCTTAAACGTTCAATATGTTGTGTTAAATAAGTGATAACATAAACTTTAAAACTTAAAGTTAACTAACTCATGAAACTTATCGCGACGTCATTGGACTATTGAACACACAAGTGACTTTGGACTCTTAACTATCATTAACATTGCACATTCAATAATTAGACAATAAAACCTTCTGTTGACTAACATTATGTCTTTCGATATGTTGGTTCTTTTGGCTAATGTTATTTCATATCACGACATGGCTGCTCAAATGAATGTGGATGCACCAAATGTTCTCACCATTGCTGATATCTTCCCGCATGGCTATCCAATGAAGATTGGAAAGAACAATCTCAGAGTGGACTTTGAAACTCTCACCTGCTCGGAATCTTCTTGTCTCATTGCAATGGATATTCTGAAGAATCATCCCTATCAGAATATGCTCACTAACTCGGCCACTGTTCCGGAAATCTATATTCAGCAATTCTGGAATACTATGCAGATGGTCAAAGGTCAAAATGCTGTGACGGTGACGCTCAATCACAAGAAACTCACCATCACTCCTGCTGACTTACGGGCTGTTCTCCTCATTCCCGACATCATACCGACTGAATTCTCTACTGCACCTACTGAAGAGACTGTTCTGTAATTTTTGATTGATATTGGGTATGACGAAGCTTCAGGGGTTATCTCTAAGCATTCTCACGTGGATCTCAAGAACATCCCTCGGCCTTGGAGGACCCTTTATATCATCATCACAAAATCCATTTCTGGTCGTGACAGCGGCTATGAGCATCCCAAGCTCGTAGAACTGCAAATTTTCTGGGCTCTGATCAACATGAAGCACATCGAGGTAGAAGGTCTGATTTGGCATGACATGATGACATTCCTCAAAAAGCTTAGCTTAAAGATTCCTTACATCAGATACACTAAACTGTTGATCCAGAGAGCACTTGGGTATAACCCAGATATCCCCAAGAGAATCAATGACCCTGACAATCATGACATGTTGTCTGAACCTACCCTAACGGTCAGATTCAAGGAATCAACAACTAAGAAATAGGGTGTTGTGTTAACAGAACATCTTCTCTCAGATGAACTCAAAAAGCTCTATTCTTATAAAAGATATTTGGTTGCTATGGAAGAGAACAAAGTTGGATTTCTTGATGAAAAATCTTCTGGTACGTCCACAAGGAAAACTAGAAGAGGAAGTGCAGGAAGTGCTGCAAGCACTGAGAGTCAGAGGAAGTTCCCCAAGAGGAATCCTCCACGTAAGAGGACAGTTCCCACCAAGGAAGCTGTTCCTATTCCCGTACCTAAGCCTGAACCACAAAGACAACTAAAAGACGAGGACTCTGAGGGTACTGCATCATATGAAGAGACTTTCTACTCTGAAACTGCTAAAGATGACACTACAACGGTACCTAAACCTCCCAGTCCTCCAGTGACCAAGGAAAGGGAAGACTCCGTACTTGTACCTTGAAGAAAGCTCAGATGAAGAGCCACTGAAACGATTAAAAAGTTCAAATTCCTTAGACTCCAACACGTGGCAAAAGAATTTGCTAAGGATCAAATGGGTGGCCCCGGAGGGTCAAGTGGTGGAGTTCAACCTACACCAAATCCCGATGCGGTTAATCGACCCAATAAGGGATCTGGTGCCACCACTTTGGTACAACAACAAACACGTTTGGAAGACACTCTTGAGTATGACTTTGAAGAACCTGAAAAAGAGAAGTCTGAGAAAGAAAAATCTGATAGTGAGGCTGCAGCTAAAGACAAAGCATATGAAGAGGCACGGACTCAGGCTGAAGAAAAGACTAACTCTGGAAATGATGAAGAAACTGATTATGATAACCTTCTTCTAGATAGTCCACAACGTTCTAAGGAGGAAACTTCTGAGCCTCCTAAGGACCCCGAGTCTCCTCATATCTCCTCTTCATCAGATTCATCATCTCATTCCTCACCACCACCATCAAAAAGACCAACCAAATCTTCATCCAAATCTGTGAAGAAGCCAACTGCATCTTGGATGTCTCATGCAAAGTCACGAATTTTTAAAGCTGTCAAACAGGTCAGAGAGAAAAATATTACTAAGAAGAAGTTAGATTTTCTTGCTGACCAGATACAGTATCTTCATGATGAGCAAGACGAGATGAAAGTTGAAAGGGAGTATGTCCAGAAGCTCATGAAAGATGATCTTCAAGGAAACATGAATGAGATGATCAAAGGATACTCTCACAAGTTCCTCATGGAGGTTGTTCCTAAACTGACAAAGGAGATGTATACCAAACAACTTTATCCGAATCTCTTACATTTAGCCAAGCAAGCCATGAAATCAACTCCAATGAATTTGAGCATCAATCCAGTTGAATCCACAATCTTCTCAGATGATGAATTGGTGAACCGGCTAGTAGCTCAAATGTAGAAACGCTCTGCAACGTTTGCCTCCCACAAAGCTAAGTTGTTTGAAGCATTGCTGGAATACCAACTCAGGTCATCATTCAGAGAAGAAGCTGTAAGGCCTAAACGTTCAAGAGATGACGATGACAAAGATCAGGATAAGGATAACGAGCCAAAACGCACGAAGACGTCCGGTGAATCATCCTTCATTCAGTACTCAATGCAGCCTCCACCCCAAAGGACTCCAGCTCAACAAAGATCCCCTCCTCACTCTTCTGCAGATAAACCTCAGGATTCTGAGCTACCGCCCCAGACTCAAAAACCGGTGATCACTTTGAGTATACGGGTGGTGACGATGAGGAATACCATGAGCCCCAACAACAACCCGCCTCTCCCGAAAAAGTACAGAAACCAGAACCCTCATCTAGGCCTAAGAAAAAGAAGAAGAAGGCGCCCAAGGCTGACGTCCTATCATGGCTAGATGACGACAACACAGAGGAATTTGAATGGTTTTCTACACTTGTTAATTCCACTCCCTACCCTGCTGAAGGTCAAAATCTGGTAGACGGTAATACATTGAAGCATGCTAAGTTACTGCAAGAAAAATTCCGAGTAAAGAAGATGACGAAATCTGAGTTGAGGCGAATCAAGAATGAAGCTTTTCAACTGTTAAAAGATAGTTCAGAAAGTGCCATCGAGGTCGAATATCACCTTGAAAACATTGCTCGAGCTATGTCTGACAACATGGATTGGCTCAACCCAGAAGCAAACATCGACTTCACCAAACGGGACAACCCTCCATATTACACCGAGTGGTCCAAACCTCTACCAACAATTGGCCAACCAAATGAGCCTAGAATTCCATTCCGATATTTCTTCAACAAAGACCTGGAATTTCTTCTACACGGTGGCGATGGTTCAAGGAAAAACGCTACATCTTTGACACTTCCATTCCCGGCAGCAATATACTCAAAATGCATAGCCATCGAGGAAAGATCTAACCAGTTGTTATCCAACAAAGTGGAAGAGTATAACCGTGATGCAATGTATGGGATTCACCATTGGCCGGAACGCCGAAGAATCTATTACAGAAGCTGCCAGGTTCAGAAATCTCAACATGAAGTGTTCAGTACTAAGAGTATCGTTGCCATCAAACACGTTGATCTTTCGTCCAAATGGGACTACACTTTTCTCAAGAATATTGTGGTCAAAAGGAAAGACGAAAGGGATTATGTATTCTCTGAAGCTGACTTTGAGAATTTGTCTATCAACGACATTGAAGACATGTACCTTGCCAAAGTACAGGGTCGCATGAGACAATTTTCAACTGAAGTACAACGTGAATTCATCAAGTCATTGCTCATCTTCATCATACGCATAGTCAACAAAGAACGTGTAGAAGATCTCCAGCTTGCAGTTGAATCTTATCAGACCCGTGTCAACTTCACTCCACCGCAGCTTGATCTTCCCGACATCAACCAGCTCTCACAATGTACACTCATCAGCAAACCATTCGGCGTCATTTACCGCAGTGAACTTCAATGCAATTGCTTGATGGCATGCAGAAATCTTCACAAATTTGGGGATCACACTTTGAAGATGGTTAGGGACGGATTGGCTTATCGGTTGAAGGACATACATCAAAAGATTGGGTCTCCTAAGCGATGGAATTCTCAGGATCAAAGGGATGTAAAGAGGATCGTCACCATGATTGATGAACGGTTGTATCGAAGGGATCAGTTCAGAAGATTGGAAAGCTTTGTTGGTGGTCGACCCAGGATTAACATCACCGGCTTTCAACGCTCGATTCACACTCCTGTCAACTTCACATAACTTTGGATGTATGATTTATTATGTCAGTGGCTTGTGCACACATTACAGTGTACAACTCGCACCTGTAAATAAAGGACCCTATGGTACGCTTCAGTGCCACAATCCTTATAAAAGGAGTGAAAGCTTCTTACTTTTGAGTAAAATCTATCAAACCTTTCACTTTTCAAGATTTTGCTCAAAAGAACAAGTACTTCCCCTTATGATTTTCAAAACCTCAACTGTTTATATCACTCGTTGAGGGGGAGTATTTGACTAAAAATCTTTGTTCACAAATTGTTCTCAGTGGTTATCTTCCCACAAAACTCAAAATGGTCATATTTATTCTCAACATTTCTTCAAAAATAACACTTATATACCATTTTTGAGGGGGAGAAAAATACGTGATAAGAAATATGTTGTGTTTTGCTCATGAATTCTCGTGTGAAAAGACTTTAACCCATGAATTGACGAGATCTTAACTGTTAGTAACTCGAAAAGACTTGTCTGGGACGGGTAATAATTTCAAACTAGTTCGCTAGTGATGTAAACGTGTCTCGCAAAGGACTTGTCCGAGTAGAATGTACCATTCGAGAAACTCTTGGTAGACATGAACTCTGACGGGTTTGACAACCTTTCGAGGTTAGTATACACCTTCAAGGTAGTTATTAGAGCTAGTTGTCACCTAAAAGCTGACAATGTAACTCTTTAACTATGCAACGCAACCGTGTCTCGCAGGGGATTGTCTATCTTGAGTGGATCAATTCAAAAAGTGCGCGCTCTTTCCTCACTGTGCAAATAACCGTTTAAACTCTTAAGCACATGTGGAGGGGGAGTATTTACGCAAAATCTTATCTCAACAGTGGTACAAAATGTTTTTCATTCACAAACACTGTGTGAGATTTTTCAAGTAAATGGTTTTGTGGCAACATAGGTTAGTCATGGAGTTATATGGTGACTAAGGTTAGGAATAACCGTCCTATGATCTGCCAGAGCCGGATGGATCTACCCAAGGACACCACAAATAGTTAGAATTTAGAAGTCCTTAGGTATGATTATAAAAAGAGAAAATGAGAATCGGAGAAAGAAGGAGTTGAAGAATTAAAAAGAAATGCAAAGAAAAGGGTGAAAAGAAATAGCTCTCCAAATTATTCAACTTAGGGCAGACACCGGGTTCAATTCATATGCTACTGGTTGTCACTTAGTGACACTGGTATTGAAGATTAAAAGTCGTCATGGACCCAGTGACGCATGCGCTAAAACCTTCTTAGCCACTCAAGTTTCTCTCAACGGAAGCTTGTTTCATTCTCACAGGGAACCCTACGTAATCTATCGGCTTTCTCTTAGAGATCGCTGGTATTAAAGAAGGAGACCCTCTCCCTAGTCTCCGCTCAGGAAAACCAAAACGCACTATTGAGTCTAGAGCCACGAGATTCATCAAAAGATCTCTTAGGTACACTTGACATTTCATCACTTGATGTTCAACAATAAGAACATCAGTGGTACGTTATCGAGTCCTTCATAGATCTTAGCAATCTGTCGAGAACATTTATGAGAGGTTCACAATTGTGATCCTCGGTGATTGAATGGAAACTCCTGCCGGGGTCAACATCAAACGCCCGACGGCAGGTCACGGTAACTCCTCGTGGATTACGCTTAGTGTGTCTCAAACGGTCTACAGTCGTGAGGTGATGCGTCGATGTACCTCACGACTCATCTCGAACCGTAGATGTACTTCGATTTTTACATCGTGTTATCTCACTTGTGGGACTCCGGTTGAACGCCTTTGTGAGAATTAGAGTTGTGTTTTCACACTATGCTGTTAACTCTCTAGAAGTTCAAACTTGTAAGTGCCGGAATCCGCTTATTACTAACCGTGTTAATGTTTTCTTCTTATGGAAGCTCTGGAGCGGAATGATCGTGCAAATTCTTCACATGCTCATGCCATCATCACTAATGGAAGTTCCATCTTAAAGCAACACAAAAGTCAGAATGATTCTTCATCAAATCAAAGAATCTACAAAGTTAAAGACTTAAAGAACTTCATCAGTACTGAAATCCAACGTCAAAGAGCGTGTGAGCATGTTGAAGAATGACGTGGAGACACTGGAGCAGCGAAGCAGACCTGAGGCAGACTTGATGCAGACTACAACATACTATCACTTTCTTCACAAAAGAACAAAGAACAAAGTTAAAGATGACGTCAAAGCATAACTGTTCAAAGAAGACAATTTCTCTACACTGGGGAGATTGTTCGAATCAAGGAAATTCTTCTCACAAGAAAGAAGAATGTCAGAAGACATCAAAGCTACTATTACATCAGCACCTTAACCGTTCATATTCATTCATCACCAACACTTAGGGGGAGATTGTTGGAATCACTCCTAAACCTAAATCAAGTGTTAGTGATTCATATGTAATAGTTAGCTTAATTATGGCCTTTATGTTTGTTTTTAGCCTTAGGCTTATGTAGAAGGCCCATAAGCCTAGGCATAGCCCAATAAGGAAAAGGATGGGAACTAGGAGTGTTGCCCTAGCTTCCCTCCTATAAATACTCTTGTATAACCCTCACTTGAGGGTTGGTTGTTCAATTTATTTCTTTCACACATACCTTACGCGTAACCGGTCTAGTCTATTGTGTGTGTGTGTTTGTTTATTGTTCAACCGACTCTATCTCCTCTCTATTTCTTGTGTTGTTACTTGTGTTGCATATTTGGGAACCTATCACTTATAATTATTTATTTATTTATTTATTTATTCTAAATTGTGGGATTGAGTAACAAGCGTAAATTTCGAATTGTATGCCTTATATATTTGGAATTTAGGTGTATTGGAACAGCACATTTGGATTCGTGGTTCAAATTAATGGTATGCTAAAGATTTCCATTTTATATTGTTTACGCATAGAATTGGGTCGAAAAAGGCATTGAATTACTTTGTGTCAATTTCAAGTACGAGGCGGACATAGATTTATAATGCATGTGATGTAGGTGATGGTACTGAGACGGTGGTGAAAATGGTGGAAACATTATGTGCATTGCAAACGTATCTCTTAGAATATCCTTCATCATGTGGAGTTGATAATCCTAATGAGTTGTGATTTAGCACCAGGAAGGATATGATTCTATTAGAGTATAAAAGAACCCTATTTGACGCAAAAACAAACGATTTCGAAACACTCACATACCACATCAGCTTCTATACCTTTGTAACATTTTAATGAGTTTTTCTTATCATATGTTGTCTTTTTCTCAAAGTATTCAAAAGATTTTGTGTTGCTTATGTAGCTTCAGCTTGAAACATAAAAAAGGTTCTATTATTACAAGTAAGGCAATTCTCAACCTTTTATATAATTTATAGTTTATGTTGTTAATCTTATAATCTTATAAATAAATGATATATTAGAGTATGTTTATAAATCTTTTATCTGAATGGATTATCACAAAATAAACGTGAGGTCATTCCTTATAGGTGTTTCTTCTTCTTCTTGCTGCAACTTAAGGCGATAACGGCCTCGGCAAGATGTATTGATGCGTCACGTTGTTTGTGATGTTTGTACAAATATACAAACAAGTGTTGCATGGTCATTCGGTAACGGGTTCACCACTTATCGATAACAAGTGTTGCATGGTCATTCGATAACGAGTCATTGCTTATAGGTATTATATTGTTTGTGATGCCTCCACCAAGAGTTGCATGGTCATTCGATAACGGGTTCACCACTTATCGTTAACCCCAAAACCCGCCTTTGGTTTTTTTTGCAGGTATGGGAGAAGAGTGGTTACAATACGGCTTAATGGGTTAGGTATATTACCAAAGCATATTCATTCGAAATCAGATGCTAGATACAAATGATGATATGTTGTAATTGTGAGCCTACATGAGTTTGTGAACCTAACAAAGCGTGATTGTTCTAATAGATACTGCTGATGACCCCATAGCATTTATTATTGACTTTACTTATCCAAACATGTTGGATAACATACATGATCCGGCCTACTTCCAAGAAAAGGCGATTTTGGCAACCACAAATGAGTTAGTCGACACTATAAATGAACATTTGCTGGCCAAATTTCCAGGAGAAGAAATGGTCTACTTAAGTTGTGACAACATGGATAGAAGTGAACGCAGTGCTGTCATTGATCATTCTATTTTCTCGCCTGAATTCATAAATGGATTGAAGTTCTCAGGTGTTCCAAACCACAGGCTTGCTTTAAAAGTCGGAGTGCCGATTATGTTGTTAAGAAACATAGACCAATCAAATGGTTTATGTAATGGTACAAGACTTCAAGTATTTAAATTAACAAGAACCTCTATTCAGGCGCAGATCATTAACGGAACCAACTTCGGAAATAAGGTGATTATTCGAAAGTTGAGGATTACTCAGTCAGATAAGCGTTTGCCTCTTAAGATTGTCAGGAAATAACAGTATCCTTTGCCATGACAATCAAAAAAAGCCAAGGGCAATCGCTTTCTAAAGTTGATTTGTACTTGCCCCGTCCTGTGTTCACACATGGACAACTGTACGTTGCCGTATCAAGAGTAAAAAGCAAGCGGGGTTTGAAGGTTGTCGTTTGTGATCAGGATGGTAATCTCTCCAAAACCACAACAAATGTCGTGTATAAAGAAGTACTTGAAGGTCTTTGAACAAGGTTCATGTCGTATCATGTATGTATCATTTGTGTAATCACGTTATATCTTCATTATTTTTAATGTTACAAGCTTTGATACCAACTTAAATTTTCATTGAAATCACACATCATTTTATGTTCGAGTCAACCTATTTTATTTTGGCAACGCGATGGTTGTAAATCGATTGTGACTCAAACATATTTTAAATTTAACAAATTTACGTTATTACTTTTATTATCATCTCATTTATCTATTTCTTTTAAAACTAACCCGGTGTCAACGGGTCTCTAAGCTAGTAAATAAAATATTCTGTATACTAAAGATTGGGTACAACTGTGTTCCTGATGCATATTTTTCAAACCACTGCTTTCCTAATACATAATTTTCATACCACTGCTTCTTCATTCAAACACACACACGACTCCAGTAAAGCCCTCTACACAAATTCAAGTTTCAGTTTGAATCTACAATTCGATTTAGGGTTCCAATTTGGGGTTTTTGGTTATGAACTATTCACCCCCTCTTTTATCCCTATAATTGTCTTGCTTCCATTTCACAAAGCGTTTCTCTTTTAACTGTGGATGCCATTTTTGGTCATGTGATCTATTAAGCCTATGAATAAATAAGAGTATGTCAAACATTCAAACATCTGATTATCTCATTATTAGAACTTCAATCGGCAGAAGCACATTCACGTCTAAGTACTATCTTCTACAACCCGTTAGAATTGTGACTATTTGACATCAACTTAGCAAGTGTATTATTAGTTTGGCGCATAGAAAATATAGGAATGTAGGATTTGGCCAGGACCCATATTAAATTGTTCTAAAACTCATTTATTTGACGCCTTTACTCAATTGTCTTAATATGAGGTCAAAGATGTGATCTACAACTGTTCGTTCAGTAATTTTTCTAGCCACATATTATGAATAAAATTGAGTGCAATATATGTACCTTATGGAAAATCAGAGTGTGTATTGACATGGCGATAACAAAGCGCCACAAGAAACTATGTTCTTGTTTCTAGCTAAATTTGATGAATCAGCCTTATCTCAGGCATGACTTCGTAAAGAATCGCAAGTATCAACTATAGTTGGTCATCACTAAGAATTTCCTTTAAAGCTCTCCCTTTTTTGCACAACGAATCTACTTGGCATGTATTAGCATACCATATAAGTTTATTTGCTCTTTGGACCGCTTGCTTGATGAGGGTATACTGATATGTAAATGTGAAATATAGTTGCAGATCTTATGGTTATTTGAATTCTAGGTTAAGAGACGACACCTAATTTTATGTTTATTACAGCTTAAAACTTTCCCTTCTATGTATGCTTATCAACATTACAGTTTCTATGAAGCCTTATGTTTGTGAATTATGACATGCAGGCTTGATCAAGGGCTAACTGTTGACGTGGATGATCGAAACTACTCTTCTGGAGCTTCAAGTGCACGGGGTCTAGGCATGGAATCTAGCGCAGACAGTACATGGCGTCTGGTTGCCCAACTTCCCACCGCTTCTCTAATGGAATCAAGAAATGACTCTTATCTACAAAAAAAATCCCCACAACTGACCATGGTTAATGCATTCGATCCCATATTTGATGCTATACCAGTCTCGAAATCAACCCAACAACATTGTTTATTTGGTAACAAGATTGACTCACCGGTTGAACCTAAACATGAACAACACATGATGCGACCATTCTTTGATGAGTGGCCCGAAGCCCGTGAACAATGGTCCAGTCTTGATGTTGATAGCAAGAGCTCCTTTTCAACAACGCAGCTATCTATGTCAACTGCTTCTGAGTATTTTGGAGGAAACGAATGCTCCCCAAATGGTATGTTAAGTGTAATCACTCGCTAATTAGCATTTACATGTGTGGTTTATACAAGTATAGAAAATAAACTGAACCATTATTGTCTTGTGCAGATGCGTAAGAATGGACACTTTAGTGATGAAAGATTGTGCCAAAGATGGTGTGTGTATCTGATTATGTTGTATGATCTTGAAATTACATCAGGATTATGTAAGTTTTGGATGTTGTTGTCATGTTGACTGTTATTTTCTGCTGGTTACAGAAAATGGAGATTCTTCCTGTGAATGATTTAGATGAAGCATTACACAATTTCATAAACAAGGATGACAGGATGGCTTTCCATTCGTGTGAATGATGTTGAAGATATAATTGTCAAAGTCGAGAATTGCTTAGAGGCAAGAAGCTTAACTCTTATACTTGTGGTATATCTGTAACTCATAATTAACCTATGGTATGTGTAGGCACGTGTCAAGGAAAGGTCCAAGTCTAAAGAACACCAACCATTTACTTCTAGTGCTCAGACCATGGAGGTAGTATCTTCTAACTTTTACTGTCTTTATGCCTAGTTTTATTTGGTGACTCGATCACTACAAATGGGCATTTTCTTATGCAGAATATAAACAAAGCTCCTAGGGGAATTGGAAGTAGGGCTGAGCGTCGGTCCAAAACCGAACCGAACCGACCCGAACCGACAAAACCGAAAACCGAAAACCATAAAAAACCTAAACCGAAACCGAACCGAATATGGTCGGTTCGGTTCGGTTTAGTGTCGGGTCCGTCGGTTCGGTCCGGTTTACGTGTGTTTGTGCATGTTTTTGTCGGTTTTGGGTCGGACCGAACCGAACCGAAACCGAAAATTGTAAAAAACCGAAACCGAAACCGAAGGGTTGTCGGGTCGGTTCGGTTTTTGTCGGTTCGGTCGGTTTTGTCGGTCCGGTTCGGTTATGGACCTTCCATGCTCAGCCCTAATTGGAAGTGTATCTTCTTTTAGTGACGATGAGGATGCCACAAAATTAACTGGTACAATGTCTACTGTTAGAGGCAGAAAAGGATCACTTCAACAATTTACGTTGTCTGCTCGTGAAGTTTCTGAAATTGGAAAGACTTCAAGAGGAAGGGGAAGAGGGCGAGGTAGAGGATCGAGTAGTTTGAATCAGACGACTCTTGATGCATCTACAATGTTTCGTCGTTCAGAAAGGTCTGCTAATCTTACTCGTGAAGATGAATAGCTTAGTTGTGGAGACCATTGACGGCTTGATTTCCTATAGAGTACTCTAGGAAAACGTACCTTCATCTTGTTGATGAGGTAGCTTGTAAACTGATGAGTTTATACAATGGTTGAATTGTATATGATATTTGTGTGGTAAATTTAAATAGGCACCTATCCTATCAAAGATCGTAACTAAGATGCAATATATATGTAATTCTAGACTTAACAATAGATTATTACTCCGTATTACAAGTACGGATATCCATGATACAGTTTAGGTTTCTATTTAAACACCTTGAATTCAATATTATATAACTGTGACCTTCATAAGAAGCATGTAATATGTAAACTTAAGTCAATAGTATTGAACAAATTCATTCCAGCAATTATGAAATCTTAAAACCTTTATTTTAAACCTTTATTTTAAGAAGTAACATAGTTAACCCATATTTTAAGAAGTAATGGATGTTCATGATAGCAACAGCTAAAAGCTAAATAATCACAAGAGCTAAAAGCTTGCAGCTTAAACAAAATCACAAAAAGTAAACAAGATTATAGAAGTACATCATCAATCATCCAAATACCAATAGTCATTCCATTTCATGGTCAAGTACTTTCAACATCCAGATTACAATCACTATCGACTCGAGAAAACTAAAATTGCATAAGATAGAATGACACGGAAAGAAAAAACATTCCGATGCTGTAATCCAACAGTAAAAAAATGTAAATACACGTGAGAACCCATAGCCAGGAAAAGTATTGATGGTTTGAATACGGGATTTATTGAAAGAAACAAAACGGATATGGACAACACTTCACACCTTGCTCCTTTAAAACAGCAATGAAAGCAAGGTCGAGGTTGCACAACAATGTGTGACAACACTTCACCAGACTCCTTGAAACAACTGGAAGTATGGTCGAGGTTGCACAAAAAAGGAGAAATAATCGTGTAAAATGTTCAATTGCCGGTGAAGGCGAAAACTAAGGAAAGATAAAAAAAAACTCTTTACCAAATACCCGAAGACTGTGATTACTAACACTGGCCGCCTTTGCAACAGTTAATTACTCCAGCACCAGCAGTTATGGTACCAACCAAAGCAGATGACTTTGCACCTAAATACCCGAAGACTGTGATTACTAGCACTGGCCGCCTTTGCCTTTGCGCTAAAATCAGAATAGGTTTGTATTAACTATCAATACCTCCTTAGCAAATGGATTATTAGGGGCCATAAATCTGTTTCCTTGACTGTTAATGGTCGGGTCTGCACTTCCACCAATAGCATACATCTCCCAATGTTTTCAGTCATTGATCTGAGCAACACAAAATGAATTCATATGCACGAGAAGTATCGATTCAGAATAGTACATGATATAATAATGAACACAGAAAAACAAGGACAATAGACTTACAACCAAGGGCGTCATTTAATCCTTTGCCACCGGGATTTGTGTTCTGCTGACCAAAGCTTTCAAAAACTTAGTGAAAAAATATCCCAAAAAATTTGCATATACCCTGCAAGATTTTGATTTGCTCAAACAAAGACAACCAAAAACATGAAAAAATATTATGAAATTCAATAAGAGCATACCTTAAAAAACTCAACATTCATTATGTCTAATCTTTGCATTAGCCTTGCGTATTTATCCATCAGCCTATTGCATATAAATATTCAGTATAATGCACTAAAAACACCTAGTATACAAGAATTGGAGATGTAACTAACCTTAGAACAAAGATTGAAGATCCTGTGTGTGCTTCTATCTCATCAGTATACGAATGTGTAGAATGATTTTTAGAACGGTTGGGCTTCAGGATTCGGCTCGGTAGTTGGCTATCCTCATCGATAAAATCTGCATGAAGATCTTCATTTTCATCGCCAGGATCAGTGTGTTCTATGATTTGTATCACTATTAATTGAGGATTTATCGTTGTGAGATGACTCATTAAATTTTTCATTGGGTTCTTCTGAGAATGCTAACGTGGCATGTGAAGAAGCACTGTCGTATTCCTTTGAAGCATTTTTTGTACAAAATGTATTCCCATTACTAATCCAATGGGAGAACCCACTCTGTCTTGGGTTATGGTTAATTTTCACCAAATCTGGTATGGATTTTTGGGACAGCAACTCTCTTGAAGTAGATTGAATAAATAATGCAGCCTCATCACCAACAAGGCCCACGAAACTAACTACCTGAATTGTCTCTGGTGGTATCGTAAACCAACTCTCTTTTTCCAATACCATTTTTAAATCCTGAAAGATGAACAATAATTTTGGTAACGGGTAAGTTTCGTAACGGGTCAAAATAGGTTCGGTTTGAAACGGGTCATTCTGGTAAGTGTTGAAACAGTCTGGGTCAATTAGTTTTTTTGTCATCTGTTTAAATGTTAACTACAATTACACAAAAAAATAACAAGAAATATCTAAATCTCTTGATTAAAACACGTAGGAGCCTATGAAGTTGCATGGCTAAAAAATTTAGACTTCGGGCAACTTTCCACCCGGCCCCTTTGATCACATATCAAATTAGCTAAAAACATTATCGAAAAATGACTAGTTTGAGATAAAACACAACTTAAATTGACCAAATAATAAGCAAGACACACTACTGCCAAACATCATATGTAAATGAATATGTCAATTTACATATTGAGATCAGTAGATATATGCATACGTAAACTTACATATATATTTTGGCGGTGAAAAGATGCAAAGTAACTTTCACATATAGTTTTCACTCTCAGCCTAAATTCAACAGCTTCAGCCCCACAGAAAGCTTCACCAGCCAAGATGAAGGTATTGAGATCTTCATAATTTTTTGAAAATTGATGAATGCTAGTAGAACCAACAGCATCAGAAGAAAGCAATACTGACAGGCGGCTTGATGTAAGGTGCCAAAGATTCCTTCGGCCCCTTTGCAATGTTTGTGAAAAAAATGTCGTTGCATCACTTCTAAGCTGAAACCAAGAAGATCCACTGCTTGAAGCTCCACTCCCATTATTCCTTGATTTTGAACCAGAAGGATCATGAGGTAAAGTGGTAACAGATGTCGTAGGCTCATATACTGGAGCTAAATTGGGCCCTTGGCCCATGGGTTCAAATAGGGAACCATTATCTGCCTTTGGATCAGAACCGTATTGTGATGATGAATCGGCATCTTGGACATTTTTAGAAGAAATAGTGTCTTCACATTCTTCCTGCATAGCAGGTGATGAATGGCGTAAATAAACCTGTAACAAAATATTTAAGACATTGAAATCTCCAAACATAATTTAATACATACTATTTATAGTGAAACAAGAAAGTGAGAGAAACTCCGAGTTATACCTTACGATCGAAATTGAAATTCATGATTGCATGATATGAGCACATCAAGTTGAAGATGACAACTAATGTTGCCAACAAACACTCCCTAAACTTGGATTCAGGTACTCGTGAGCAAAGATCACTATATGTAAGCCTGATACACAAAAACAGAGATAGCTTGATAGCTTGATCGGGAGTAACAATATGTTATAAAGAAAGTTTTAAGTATATAAACAACCAATAAGGTACATAACAAGTATACCTAGTTTTTTCAACTTCAGCAGCTTCAAGATCCCGCCACATTTAATTAGTCATAGCAGTATTAGCTTCTAACAAATGCAATGGTTATAGTTATTAGGGGGTAGTTGGATGTGAGTTTTCGAAACTGATTGCATGATATTGAACAATCAGCTTTAACTATATTTGCTTTGCATGTAAAAACAAATGCACGTGCTTTCAAATGAGGCAAGTTATCTTATTTCTACTTTGTTTTCAGTAACATTGCGAATCCAAGTTACAGCTTATTTGTAAAACAATGTACCTGTAGCACTATAGTCTTCAGGACATTATGGGTTTCAGATATAACTTCCTGCATAAAGAGGGTTTGTATCTTTTCAGCAAGACCAGAAACATCACCAATTAATGCATAAGCATCTACCACTTGTAAGCATCTACCACCTGTAATTTTGTTATGTTTTAGGTAAGTAAGAAGAGAAAAATTACTATGATTTCAAGAGCAGGGGACTCTAATTATCATTTTCTCACTTAAAGATTAATAAGAATCACTTTGGTTAAACATGAAATCTACAAACAGTAAACAACAGAACCAACTTCTGCAAAAAAAAAACTAAAAACCGAAAGCACAACTTTTATTTGATAAAGTAATTTGTTTCAGTCACCATGTCTATAGGATTGTGACTTGAGTTGAATTGCAGTTTTCTTCCATTGGCTTTTATTGATATGGCTTTGGGAATGCAGGATGAAGGTAACAACTATGTCAAGATAGGTAAAAAAACACTATTCAGAGGCTATCGACTGCCATACAGGGGCCATAAATCAGAAGGCCTTAAGTGAAACCGGGGCGCTAGATATGTGTTTGAATGGTAATCGTTTTTGGTACCATGTTTAAATGATGACCCTACTTGAATCTTTAAAATATAATAAAGACATTGTATATTTACTAAACATGATCACTTCTATTTTACCACACATGTTTAATAGTAATATCGAAGCTAATGCCATCTTTTAGTATTTCACGACATTATGTCCACTAATACATTATTAACAACACATAATCATATCATGTATTCTTTATACTAATTAAACAATAGTATAACTATAAAATTATTACTCATAATACGCAGTTCAACAATAGAAACTAATCCTATTCACTAACTCAAGTTATCTAAACTACTGATATATATACGCAATTCAGCAGTCTCAATACACAATTCATTAGTAAGTAAAAATGAACCTGTAACTAATTAAACTTGCGTCTATAAGCTTAGCTTATATAAGTCATAAGCCAATAAGCCTAAGCCCACTAAATAAGCTTAGCCAAACAAGGCCTTCAATCACAAACCCTAACTATAACATAACCGTAAAAAAACAAACACTAACATAAAATTAACACGATCGAAAAAAATTAGAGCAAATTAGGGCATAAGAATTGGGGATTTTTGTATTGGAATAAAATTAGGGCAAAATTAGATCGGAAAGTGAAGACAATTATACCTTTGATGAAGGAGAAAGTGAGAATTGTGAATCGCCGGTGAGTTTGCCGGAAGGTTTCCGGTGGTGGTTTTGAAGTGGATTTTGTTTTGGTTGGATGTTTATGTAGTCTACGTTAGGACTTTGGGTAGTAAATGCTCTATTTCAGTTTGTTTTTTTAGAGAGCTTTCCTCTTCCTCTGCGAACCATGTTTGCAAAAGAAGAGGTGCATATAAGCTTTTCATTTGCAAGAAGAAGACGTTTATTTTTTTACTATTAAAGACTTAATTCCTTTTTCTTCTTTTTCTTTTTCTTTTTCACTAACTAGTATGGTAGCTCGCGCGTTGCTGCGGGATTGCCTTGACACCAGTAAATCAAGTAAATATACACATTAAACCATTGTGACCATATAATGTACCTCAAGAATCTGGATTGTATAAAAAATGTATAGATTACTTCACCATAAGAATTGCGCAAATTAGATAATTGTCAGAGGTGCAAATACTTTTACTACTTCACCAGAGTTGGTTTTATGTTGAGCTCTTCATATAGTTCCTTTGTCTTCAAGAAGGGATGTGACAGTGCGTTGCTCCAGTTTTACACTCAAAATAAACTGAACTTTGTTAATAGAAAGAAAACGATATGTTTTGAAAACACTGAATAGCAACTTCATAAAATGCCAATGTGTAGTACTAACTTGAGTAGAGTAGCAGCTTTCGGCGCGACACATATGAATGAAATTTCCCCAACGGATATGATAGTCTAGCGCTCTTTCCTTCCTTGAAAACAGCATATCCAATTATCCTTTGGCCATCTATTTCCTCCAGAGAATCTGCATCCCAATAACAAATTTTCAAAACCAAAAGTCAAGAGTTAGAGAAAAAAATAATGCTAATTACTTGTAACCTTACTTTTAAAAAAATTGACATTTTTTAACTTTATCTTCACGTAAATAAATGGTAACAACATATACCTTTAAGACCTAACTCGAACACCTTAACGTATCTCCACTTGGCTGTAGTAATTCACTGGGTACAATCCTATCTAGCTCATTTAAATTTTTCTAAAGCACACGAACTTTATAGGCTTCCTGTCGTAATCAATTGAAAGACAAATGTTAAAGACTGATAGCACACTCTAGTAATTACTGACAAAATAATTCATTCTATTCTAATCTCAAAACATAATAACCGTCGTTTTCATAATATAACAAATTGTCATTACATCTCTATTTCAATGAGTAAATAATTACGTCACCATAGTGTTAACTTTGGAATTTTAAATAAGCGCTTTTTTGCTTACCTGTGACGGGCCTTACTATTTATCGGTTTCGCAATGATTGTTTCCGATATACTATTACGGTAATATGATTTTTGTATTTTTGGCAGCGATGGTAAATTCGGGAGGATATGAATTATATTTTTTGGACTAATAACATGAGCCATCTAACTGTTTTTTGTAACTATTTATATAGCTATACAATTTCATATTTGTTTTTGTGCATGGTCATTATTCTTTGGCAAACGAAGGCAAAACATGCTTGTGTAAGCTACAATAGGATTTTCTAATCCACATTTGTCTAACACCTCATCCTTTGCTACTAAAATAGATGATATAAGGATGGTTTCAATTGAAACTAAAATTTGTATACAGCAAGTGCAACAAACTGTGGTGAAGTAACAAATATGTAATAGCTAAACAATTCATCTGCAATATTAGGTGCTACCCTGCTATAACAGCAAATACCAAAAGTTTTTTCCTATTGCGTAAACTATTTACAAAGTAGGTTATGACTCAAATTTTCATAAAAGACAGAAAAAATAAAAAATATTTACCGCAGTCAATATTTTTAACGTAGCCGTAATGTATGCTCGTGTTTTGTCCTCCCATGTTTCATCCATTCTACTCACTGCCGCTTCAGTCGACACATCTACAAACTAACCGGGTGCCTTTTTTTTGTTAATCGGCACAACGTCAAGCTTTTCTTTATCTGATAAAACGCTCCTGCCAATATCCACGCCAGTTATCGTTATTTACTGATAATAAAAAGGCAATGGAATCTTACATTCTAACGAAGTTAACCTCCGTAAACCGAACACCCAAGTAATGGAAAAAGATACGATGTTCCGGACCATATGTTGACATCCTTCGCGGCTGTACCAGTTGATTGACAAAAGTATCATGTCAAGTTTGTGATTAAGTTTGATTTTACTCCATAGTAAGCAATTCTTTCCCCCAGACATACACCTGTATAAAACATCAGTATGATGAGTTATCGAATTTAAGTTCAATGACTTATGAGCTTATGTAACTCGGCCTATATACCATAAGCCTTTTTTTAAGGCTTACTTCTCAATTTATGAGGTCATACCCATTTTCAAGTTATAAGTATGTAATCAAAAAATATGAAAAAAAAAAGCATATTTCTTTGTTCAGGTTAATTCACGTTGGGTTGGACTGGTCCTAACCTGTTCAACCCACTTGGCATATTTCTTTTATAGCTCAATTTTTAGTTATCTGTTTGCCTTCTTAAAGATATAGTATCACCCAAATCGACCCATTCATATGTAAATGGGTCGAAAGTTCCGTCTTTATAAGTAAAAGCTTTTCCTAGGTTCCTTATTTTCATAAGCTACAGAGTGTATCCTAAGTAATCTCCAAATAATGGTTTCTAATTTAGTTCTTGTTGCAAGCGATAAAAAAATAGCTGCATGACTAAATGTCAATTTGGCAGCCACACATAGAGCATAAGCTATTGTACAACGGCGTAGGTATTACTATAAGACTATAAGTAAAAGCTACACAGACCTATGCAATTTTATTGCCCCCTGAACTGCACCTTCTGAACCACACCCCCTGAACCTCAACCCCTGAACCTCATACCCTGAACCGTACAATAGACAATCTTATCAGCTGGTAACTCACCCTATATCCAACTCTCAAAAACCATTGAGCTGAGAGATGCAACAGCGTGAACTTCTTAAGCGTACAGAAATCCTGTAAACTAAATATCCATGTCAAATTCGTCACTATCCATGAAATTTGTTTAAAAGTCACCATGATAACAATAGAGATATAATAAAAACATATGATTAAATAGTCAAATGTTCGATGTAATCGATCGATTTTATATGTGAAACAGTATACTTGTGCTATCGTTACCTTTTTCATTGGAAAAAAAAATTATATTTCGCTAAATGAAAAAAACAATGGAGAAAACCGAAAGGGGCTCACTTTGGAGACATATACATCGTGATTACAATGTATTTGATTCGTTATGCATAACATTTTGATGGAATTCAATCAGATTATCTGATTTTTAGGTTTTGGTGGAATTCAAACAGATATAGACACATACCAGCAAGGAAAGTGTATATATCTGTCGTAGCAACATAAAAAGCAACACCTGTTTAATAAGCTGTCAATGCAAGACCTTGAATTGACTCCACTTGTCTTCGGGTGTAAATCTCCTCAATACACCATAAGCAAATCTGAAAATATGTATATGAGAATCAATGATGAAGAACATAAAGTCACATGTACACATCTTACGGTAGATAAAACCTTTGTAAAATCCTTGAAAAGCTTACGATGGTGTATAACAGGGTCTTCCTGCACCGAGAATTAGTGACACGTAGTTCTTCATTGACGTTAAAACTGACCTCTTCTTAATTATATATACCCCTAGTATAAGAAAAACATGTAAATTTTACTTAATTAGCAGCAAGAAACAAACACCACATTAAATGACATAACTACTAAACGAAGGTTCACAATACTTTTGGCGAGTGCCTTTGCGAGCAGTTCTACAGGTGATAAGCCAGAAGATTCTAATAACTCTGCTGCAGGAGCCTTAAAAACAGGAATGGCACTGCAATTTAAAACACATAATCAGATGTAAGTTACTATTTTTATTTTTTAAACTAATTAATTACACATAATCAGATGTTGAAGACTATCACCACAAAAAAATCCAGAAGCATTTCACAAAAATGAAAAGTGATACTCTTAGCTTATTTATCAGGCTTATGGGGTTATTTTGTTTTGAGAAAACTTATAGAAAAAGGTAGCCAAAAGAGCCGGTGTTTGATGGTTGTTTGGGGGTATCTATACCTCTAGAGCATGTTGTTTGCCCCTCTTCATACCAAAAGAATGCACCATGATGGCGAGGAACCTGGTTGGTGTCACCCAAATACATGGAGTCCAAAAGCATTCCTACGTATCAAGCCATCATCATCGGCCATCATCACTCAAAACTACTCTAGAGTCCAAAACTACGTATCTCTCGGAATATTACTATCACTAAAATAGAACTCAACCTGCAAATATATCATATAAGCATAGAAATTAAAATATCACCAATCAATCATTAAAAAAATTAATAATAACAATAACCTCGGCATACCTGTGTAATGACTTTCTTTACGGTCTCGTCATCTAATTGAATCGCCACCATCTTATCTTGTCTGTGTTATCTGTTAATACAAAACATCTTAAATTAAGCGAAAACAGATTTTATTTAGGAAAAAAAAAAAAAGGCTTAGTGGGTATTTGACATGAATTCTTTTTCTGCTTATATGGTTGTTTTTAATAAGCAGAAAAGCATTTTCGATATCCAAACACTTCCTGATTTTGTATCAAATCAGCAAATCGAAACACTGTTTCTAAAAGTACTTATAATTAAGCAGTACTTTTACAAAGCTCGATAACCACACCAACGAAGGAACCACATCCTCACCCCCTTTCGAAATCGATATAGTCCTGGCCAATTCCACCAACAACATCACATCAGACATCACCTAAACAAAACAATGTTACACATATTTATAACAAAAATAGATTAAAAAAAAAGAGTATAATTAGTACCACCTCAAAATGAGATGATTGAGGAAATCGATTATAGTAGAGAAGCTTGATGAGCTTTCCGCTTCGTCTCTTAGGGTTAAGAATGATGTCTGCCATTACCTAATTGATATAATTTGAGAGAGTAAAAAAAAAGGAACATTCAAATCAGTTGATTATCGAGATATTAATCTTACCTAATAAGAAAAATCAGAAGACAATGATAACCAAAAATCATGAACCAATAACCAATCCGGTGTCTTTGAGTTCATAACTTTAAAACGATTTTAGTGATCAGGAGTGTTAGGTTTGCTTAGGATTTTTCTCAAAAAAATATGAAGGGGTGTGTGTGTGTTTTGATGATAAAAGGCGGTTGTGGAAGGTGCTGGAAATCTACCAGTGTGTGTTATTTGTGTGAAATGTATACATGTGTTATGTGTATTTGGTACAAATTGTATGAGAAACAATCAACAGTAAAGAGGCAAACACACTTCACCCAATGGGGTGCTGCCACAATGATTTTTTTTTTTGTGTATTATAACATGTATAGGACCAATCAAAATGTGACACCACAGCATTTGTAACATGTATTTTCATACTCCCTCCAACTCCAATTATGTATTTTCATACTCCCTCCAACTCCAATTAGTATATATATATAATATATAATAATTTTTGTGCTATTGAAGTAGGGTTTTTTTTTTTTTTTTTTTTTTTTTCACTAGTTTTTTATGCTATTAAGTGCAAAACAAGCAATCGCTTAAAATACGAAGTATTAAAAACAATACATAATGGTTCAAAATATACCAATATCGACCGTTTTTTGTGCTATAAACCATTTTGTCATATGGGTCAAATGGATCATTGGTTTTCTTACGTCTTGGTATTTTTTTACGTTTTCGACCGTTTTTTACATTTTCGGCTGTTTTTTACGTCTTCGTCTTTTTTTTAAGTTTTTCTTTGTTTTTATACGTATTTGTCCGTTTTTATGTTTTCGTATGTTTTTTACGTTTTCGCTGTTTTTTACGTTTTAGTCCATTTTCGTTCGTTTTTTCCGTTTTCGTCTGTTTTTTTTATGTTTTCATCTCTTTTTTTACGTTTTTGTCTGTTTTTTTACGCTTTCAAATGTTTTTAACGTTTCCACCATTTTTTTACATTTTCGTCTTTTTCTTTACTATCTTTTTTTTACGTTTTTGTCTTTTTTTTACGTTTTCCTCCATTTTCTATGTTTTCGTCTGTTTTTAACGTCTTCGTCCGTTTTTTTACATTTTAGTCCATTTTCTTACGTTTTCGTCTGTTTTTTTTACGTTTTCATATTTTTTTACGTTTTAGTTTGTTATTTTACGTTTTCGTATCTTTTTATGTTTTCTTCCGTTTTTTACTTTTCAGTCCGTTTTCTTACGTTTTCGTCTTTTTTACGTTTTAGTCCGTTTTTATCTTTTTTTTTATGTTTTCGTATGTTTTTTAAGTTTTCGACCGTATATTACGTTTTCGACCGTTTTTTACGTTTTCGTCTGTTTTTTTTTTTTTCGTCTGTTTTCTTTCGTTTTTGTCGGTTTTCTTACATTATCTTACGTTTAGTTAGGTAAGATAAAATAACGTACAAAAAACTTATAAAATTACATGAAAACAAATGAAAACGTAAAATAATCAGACGAAAATATAAAAAACGGACCAAAACGTAAAAACGGACGAAAGCGTAAAAAATGGATGAAAACGTAAAAAGGACGTAAAAAGCGAGAGAAAACGTAAAAAATGGACGAAAATGTAAAAAAGCAGTAGAAAACGTAAGAAAACGGACGAAAACATAAAAAATGGAAAAAAAAAAGTAAAAAAAATTGGTGAAAACGTAAAGAACGGACGAAAACGTAAGAAAATTGACGAAAACGTAAAGAAATGGCCGAAAACGTAAAAATGGGGCGAAAATGAACGAAAAAATCGATGAAAACATAAAAAACGGACGAAAACAGAAAAAAAAAAAACAGACGAAAATGTAAGAAAACGGACGATTATGTAAAAAAAACGGACGAAAACGTAAAAAAATGGTGAAAACGGACAAAAGCGTAAGTAAACAGGTGAAAACGGACGAAAACGGACAAAAACGTAAGAAAGCGGACGAAACGTAAGAAAACGGACGAAAACGTAAAAAAATGGTTGAAAACGTAAGAAAACGTTAAAAAACGGACGAAAATGTAAAAAAATGGCGAAAACGTAAAAAAAGAGGTGAAAACGTAAAAAGCGACGTAAAGAATGGAAAACGAAAAAGATAAAACGTAAAAGATAGACGAAACGTAAAAGAGATGTAAGATATTGAGAAAGAGATGTAGGGGTTGTGAAAGAATAGGTAAGAAGTGAAAGATAATGTCTGAAATTTAGAATATGAAAGAAGTGAAAAGAAGCACTTATGTCTGCAAAAAAACAAACATAAACCTCTGCCCTCCTGTAGACAAAAGAAGTGAAAAGAGGAAAAAAGTGCTTATTGGGAAAAAACAAACGACACCTAAAACTAATTAAAGAAGAGATATATTATTAGATGATAAAGCATCCAGAGGTGGCTGTCAGATGGTGGTAGTGTCGGGTTGTTGGGTGGTTGTGGTGGTGTGAGTTGTGATGGTTTATGCGGAGGAGAAGAGGGGTGAGTTATGTGGTCTGTGTTTTATGTGGATGTGTGATTTTTTTTTTAATTTAAAATGTAATGACCAAAATATCCTTGTGTATAAATACAAGTTGCCAAAAAATATAAAGTTGCCTAAAAAACAATACAAGTTGCCCAAAAAACAATACCTTACAATACATGACAAATAAATACTTCTGTCATACCTTTGTCGGACACGTGGCACCCCATGGTTGGCTCCAAGAAAATCGCTGGGCAACTGGTCCATTTTCAGAAAGCAAAAAAGTGTGGTCCGAAAAGTGATAAGCGTTAGGGCGCGCGGTCTATTTGGCTAATTTTCCCTACCTTTATTTACTTAGCCCAATGTTAGATCCATGTAACTGCATCATTCACTTTGAGCTTTTTTTTTACCATAATCAACTTGTTCGAATTTATTTACTATTCTTCTAACAAACTGTCTGAATCTTCATTCTAACTTCACTATGCTATATGTTTTTATCGTAAACGAATATCATGTCGTTTGTTAAGAATTATGTAACAGTGGGTTCCTGCTGATAAAGGATCCTGCTGATAGTATTATAGTTTCTGCTGATAGCATGGTTTCTGCGGATAGTGCAGTTGCCTCTGATAGTTGTTTTGTTTCTGCGGATATGTAGTTTCCGTATTATTAGTTATTTAGTTACGATATGCATGAGTTAAAATAGGAATAGATAGTGCATATCTTTTATGTGATTAGCAAGCTGCAACATTAGGGTTTCTTGTACTATAAAAGAAACTAGCGGCTAGGGTTTGATGTACGTTTTTCAATAACATTCATAGTGAATAAATATAGATCCATAGAGGATCAAGTTATTGGTGTTTATTGTCTTCTTAAGTATTGTATTTATTTTCCACGTGAATACAATTCTAGTAAAGGTTCTCCATAGTTTTCTTGTGATTGCACAGGTTAGCTATACTCTCTCAAGGCTCATAAGATCTATCTGGGACTGAACCCAACAAGTGGTATCAGAGCCTCGTGAGAATCTTTCTAAGAAGACAGTCTTATTCTTCTACACAAAACCCCAACAATGACATCATCAAAACATTCAGATTTTGAGAATGATGAACAGCCTGAGCCATCAAACACCCAGTCTACTATTCAGCAAGTGGTCATTATGTCCAACACCAATGCAAAATTCCCTTACCTAAAGAAGGACGAATATGACATATGGGCCATGAAGATGGAAAATTATATCTCCAACATGGATGTCAATCTCTGGAATATTATCCTAATAGGAAACAGTAAGAAGGCTACTGGAAGAGATGCTGATGGGAATGTGATAATACTTCCAGCCACAACAAGTGATGAACAGATTTCCCTTCAGAGGGAAACCAAGGCAAGGACTACCTTGCTTCAAGCTCTTCCAGATGAGCACATGAGCGACTTTTATCATCTGGATGATGCTAGAGAGATCTGGAGAGGAATAAAAGCAAGGTTTGGTGGAAACGATGAGTCCAAGAAAATGAGGAAATCTATGCTCAAGTAAAACTTTCAAGAATTCACAATCTCTGAAGAAGAGGGCATACATAAGGGATATGACAGGTTTCAGAAGATCCTCAGCCAGCTTAATCAGATGATTTATATAAGCTTCTTGGAAGCAGGTTGCCCTTACTCTCAAGGCAAAAGGAGGACTTGATTATATAAGCTTTGATGATTTATACAACAAGTTGAGATCTCTTGAAATTGATATCAAGGGTCATTCTACATATTCTCCAGCTCCATCACACTTAGCTTTTGTTAGTACTACCAGTGCTAACACAATGGTGTCTTATGCTGAGAGTCCCACTTTTTCATCATCAACATCCAGAACACACAATTCCTCTACAAGAAGATCAAAGTCTAACTCTGTGATGGAAGATGTGCTCTACTCTTTTGTTGCTGAATCTGAAGACCAACAGCAGTTGGCCTATGAAGATTTTGAACAAGTGGATCAGTGGCATTTGGAGGAGATAGATCTTAAATGGCAGATGGCCATGCTTGCTATGAAAGTCAAAAGGTTTGAGAAGGGCTCTGGAAGAAAGTTTGGCTACAAAGGAAGGGAATCAGCCAGGTTTGACAGGAATAAGATCAGATGCTTTGAATGCAACCAACTTGGTCACTTTGCTAGAGAATGTCCTGACAAGAAGGGAGGCGACAGAAGAAGGTATAATGCATACAAGCTCAAGGAAGCTGAAGAGGTGAAGCCTAAAGCCTTGTTATCATTGGAGAACAGGGTTGATTGGGATGATCTTGTGAATGATGGTGAGGATGAAAAGCCTCAGGTTGGACTGATTGCTGATACTGCTGGAGAGTTTGCAATGATGGGCATCACTTCTCAGGTACAAAACTGTATATTTGGTTGTAATGCTAAATATGATGCTATTAAAAGTGAACTTGATGATGTTAATGATAAGTATAAAGAATATTTTATTCAGGTCCAGGCCTATAAGAAAACTGTTAAAGCTTTAGAAAAACAAAAGGCCTGGTATGAACAAAATCAATTAGCTCTTGAAGAAAGAATTAGGGTTTTGGAAAGAGATTTGGATAACACCACTAACAAACTAAAATTTAATAAGAACGAATATGTAAAGGTTGTTGCTGAAAAACAGGGTCTTCAAGCTAGTTTAGATTCAGAGGTGGCTAGACATAATCAGTGGCAAGAACAGGCTAAAAACCTAGATAAACTGTGGAATGGCTCTATGTCTGTTAAAACTAAGACGGGGTTAGGCTTCAAGGACTATATTAGTCCAGATGAGGTGTATGACCCCAATGAATACAGTGTTTTTAATCCTGTCACTTATGAAGAAGAAGATAAATATAGAAAACCTGTTAAATATGTTAAACAAGGTGAAATGCATTCAGTTCCTTCTTCTATAAATGGTATTGTTAAGCCACCTAACCCAGACTCAGACTCAGATGAATCACATATGACCTATGGTCAAAAGTCCAATGACTTCTCTGACACTGGTAGTGAATCTAATACTTTTGTCTCTTGTTCTTCCAGGACTTCAGAGACCCAATCTAAAGACTATGCCAGTTGTGATTCAAATGAAGAGTCTTCAATGTCCGCCTCTCCCAAGCCTTTACCAGTTCACTATGCCCCAAGAGTTGCTGTTAAAGAACCTTCTTCAAAGACAGCTTCTTTTAGAAACATTTCTTGTTCTGTTGATTTTGTTAAAAACAATTATGATTTTGGTTGTGGTTTGAATAATTCTGTTTGTCATAAGACTATTCCTGTTTTGAACAAGCATTTTAAGAAGAAATCATGCTTTGTTTGTGGTAGTGCATTTCATCTTATCAAAGATTGTGATTTTTTTGAGAAACAGATTAATGTTTGTACTAATCAACAAAAATATAGATATATATGGAATGATGTGACCAAAATTCCTCCGTTTGTTCCCTCTAGAACACATGTGAGGACCAGCAGAACCAATTCCGGTAGACCGTTCTTCACTGGTAGACTAGTTGCTGCGGTAACCCAGCTTGTCACGACAGGTCATCTTTATCTAGTTGGAGAAGAAATATTTATAGGCCATTATACAGACCTACAAGTGCTTATTTTCAAAATGAATACAGGCCTGTTAATAATGACCCATTGTATAAAAGGGGGCAAGGTGGGATACTATTGTTAAGCCCTCAGCAGGTTGCTCTTGGACACACAATCGACCATCTTTTATAAAGGGTTCCAAGAACAATAGTGGATCTAATCAATCTGCAGGTTTTTCTACTGTGAACCACAAGGCAGGCCCAAGTAATTGATGACTTGGGTCTCCATGTATACTAATATTGTTGTATATCTTTTATCTTTTAGGATGATCCTCTTTCCAATAAAGATTTAGGTATTGTTGATAGTGGTTGTTCTAGGAGTATGACAAGGAACAGAGACCGACTCCATGACTTTGTATCTATTCAAGGAGGTACTATTACTTTTGGAGGAGGAGATGGTAAAACCACAGGGAAGGGAACTATTAGAACTGCCCAGCTTGACTTTGAGAATGTGTATTATGTGGAAGCATTGAGAAATTTCAACCTATTTTCTGTGTCCCAAATTTGTGACAAGAAAAATTATGTGTTGTTCACTGATACTGAATGTCTTGTTCTCTTAAAAGATTTCCAGATACCTGATGACAATCAAGTTGTTCTGAAGGTGCCAAGGAAACATAATCTGTATACATTCAATCTCAATGAAGTTCAGCCTGCAGGTGATTTAGCTTGTTTGGTGGCAAAAGCATCCTTGGATGAATCTAACAAATGGCATAGAAGGATGGCTCATGTGAATTTCAAAACAATCAACAAGCTAGCTAAACTTGAGTTAGTTAATGGACTTCCTTCCAAGGTTTTTACTAATGAGCAAAACTGTGTGGCTTGTAACAAGGGAAAGCAACACAAGGCTTCTTATAAGTCCATTACTGCTGTCAGCACTATCTCTGAGCCTTTGCAGCTTCTACATATGGATCTTTTTGGTCCTACATCTATCAGAAGTATTGATCACAAGTACTATTGTTTGGTGGTTACTGATGATTATAGTAGGTATTGCTGGGCATTCTTTTTGGGGACTAAATATGAAACATTCCAGATTCTTCAAGATTTTATTGCCCTGGTAGAGAATCAGTTAAACAAGAAGGTTAAAGCCATTAGCTGTGATAATGGGACAGAGTTCAAGAATTCCAAATTGATAGAGCTCTGTGCTACAAAGGGGATAAAAAGGGATTATAGCACTGCCAAGACTCCACAACAAAATGGAGTTGCCGAAAGGAAAAACAGAACCTGATTGAAGCGCAAGATCTATGCTTGTCGATTCTAAGTTACCTACCATGTTCGATCAGCAGCTTAGCACGCTTGTTATGTATTGAACAGGGTATTGATAACTAATCCTCACAAAAGGACACCTTATGAACTTCTGTCTGGCAAGATTCCTACCATTAGCCACCTTAAGCCTTTTGGTTGTCATGTCACCATCCTTAACACCAGTGATCATTTGGGCAAGTTTGATGGGAAAGCTGATGAGAGATTTGTAGTAGGCTATTCAGCTCATAGTAAAGCTTACAGGGTATATAACATCTCCACAAAGAAGGTTGAAGAGACACTGAATCTGAAATTTATGGAGACAAGCCAAGTGTTAAGGGAGAAGGTCAAGAATGGTACTTTGATCTTGACTACTTAACTGACCACTTAGGTTATACTCGTTATAAATTTAACCTTTCTGCAGAACCACAAGATGCTCAAACTAACATTGCAGGTTCCTCAGATGATGAGTCAGATCCAGAGTGTGATGAACAACTTATAGTTGTTCCTTCCTTTCCTTCTAACCACTTTTCAGGTACCAAAGACTTAGCTGCTTCTGATTTAGCTTCAAGTGATCTGGGGTATGCAGAAGAACTTGTGAAGCTCCAACGCCAAGAGCATGCAGCAAAGGATGATGCTAAAAAGTTTGGTTATGAATTATCCAAAGAAACATAGGAACTTCTAAGGCATGCAAATATTGAAGTCCGCGGGAACTTTGATGTTGCTGGTAGTATACCTGTTCCTGCTGGTAATGTGGCTGATCCTCCTGATAATGGCTCAGTTGCTGTTGATGTTGATGTTGTTGTTCGTGTTCCGGTTCCTTCTCATAGTGAAGCTGTTCCTGCTGTTACCTCAAATACTCCATCTGCTGACAGTTTGGGATTTGTAGACTCTCCCACCAGATTTCCAAGTCCATCTGACTTAGCCAATTCACAACATTCCAGCTCTGAATTGGATGGCATTCATCATATCTCAAGAACAGGCATTTTTTACTCTTCTTCTTATGATGATGACTTTGGTCCCACTCTTACTAATCTGGCCACATCCGTTGATGTTAGTCCAAATGTCACTAAGAGGATTAACACAGTTCATCCCCAATCCCTAATCATTGGTGATCCTACTTCCACTGTGCAAACTAGAAGCAGGGTCAAAAAGACAACATTTGGTGAATTTGCATTTCTTAGCTACATTCAGGATCAACATAGGAACAATCATATAGACTATCATCATTGTCTATTTGCTTGTTTCCTATCTCAAGTTGAACCTACCAGTGTTGCACAGGCACTGGCAGATGATGATTGGGTAGCTGCTATGCAAGAGGAGATGCAAAAAATTTTGAATCAAAATTGTGGGAGCTTGTTCAGTTGCCTCCTGGTAAGTATGCTATTGGAACTAAGTGGATTCTAAAATGTAAAAGGGATGCAAGGGGGATTGTCGTTAGAAATAAGGCTAGGTTGGTTGCTCAGGGTCATAGACAAGAAGAGGGTATTGATTATGATGAGGTTTTTGCTCCTGTTGCAAGAATAGAGGCCATCAGACTCTTCTTGGCATTTTCTTCTTACATAGGATTTATGGTCTATTAGATGGATGTGAAAAGTACATTTTTATATGGTGAAATTGAGGAAGAAGTGTATGTCACTTAGCCCAAGGGATTTGTAGACCCTCACAATCTAGATATGGTCTACAAAGTGGTTAAAGCACTATATGGACTTCATCAGGCACCTAGAGCTTGGTATGCTAGGCTCTCTTCATTCCTGCTGAAACATGGATACATGAGAGGTGCTATTGATAAGACTCTCTTTATCAAGAAGAACTCCAGGGACATTATTCTTGTGCAAGTGTATGTGGATGACATTATCTTTGGTTCTACCAAAGAAGCTTGGTGCAGGGAATTTGAGGAGTTAATGAAAAGTGAGTTTGAGATGAGTGCAATAGGTGAGCTTACATTCTTTTTGGGCCCTCAAGTGCAGCAGAAATCAGATGGCATTTTCATTCATCAAGAGAAGTATGTGCATGACATCCTCAAGAAGTTTGATATGGAACTTGTTAGGACTGCCACTACGCCCTATGAGGCTCCTAAGGCTAAGTCAAATAATGAACCAGATCCTGCTGTTAATGTGCATCTCAACAGATCAATGATTGGTTCTCTCATGTATTTGACTGCCTCTAGGCCTGGCATAATGTTTGCAGTCAGTGCTTGTTCTAGGCATCAAGTCACTCCTTTGACTTCCCATTTGACTGCAGTCAAGAAGATTTTCAAGTATCTCAAAGGCCAACCTAAACTGGGTCTTTGGTATCCTAGAGAATCTCCATTTGAGTTGGAAGCTTATAGTGATAATGATTATGCTGGTGCTAATTTTGATCGTAAATCTACTACTGGGGGTTGTCAGTTCTTGGGAAGGAGGTTAATCTCCTGGCAATGCAAGAAGCAGACCATAGTGGCTACATCTTCTACTGAAGTTGAATATGTTGCTGCTGCTAGTTGTTGTGGTCAGGTACTTTGGATTCAAAACCAATTATTGGATTATGGGTTCAATTTTATGAACACTAAAATCTTTATAGACAACCAAAGTACAATATGCATTGTTAAAAATCATGTTTTTCATCAAAGAACTATGCATATAGAAATTAGACACCACTTTATCAAAGATGCTAATGAAAAACACCTTATTCAAGTGGTTAAAATTCATAAAGATGAAAATGTTGCTGATTTGTTAACAAAAGCTTTTGATGGTCCAAGATTTCAATATTTGGTTGTCCATATAGGCATGATCAACTCCTGATTGTTGTGTTTGAGGGGAGGATTGTGCCTAAGGGGAGGATTCTGGTTTAAGGGGAGGTCTTTTAGATGTATATTTTGTATATTATATGTATATTTTTGTGTATATTTTTCGTTGTATGTTTTGTGTTCTTCTAACCATCTTGCAGATTGAAGCCATTAGAATATTCCTTGCTTTTTCATCATATATGGGCTTTCCTGTTTATCAAATGGATGTCAAGAGTGCCTTTCTTTATGGCAAGATTACAATGGCGGTCTATGTCAAACAACCTCCTGGTTTTGAGGATCCTGCACATCCAAACAAAGTCTAAAAAGTTGTTAAGGCTCTGTATGGCCTTCATCAAGCACCTAGAGCTTGGTATGAAAGACTCTCCACTTTCTTATTGCAACATGGTTACAGGAGAGGAGCAATTGACAAGACTTTGTTTATCAAGAGAGACAAGAAGGATATCATGCTTGTTCAAGTCTATGTAGATGATATCATTTTTGGAGCTACAAAACAGTCTATGGTGAAAGAATTTGAGAAGCTCATGCAACAAGAATTTCAAATGAGTTCCATGGGTGAATTAACTTTCTTTTTTGGGGCTTCAAGTTAAACAATCAGAGGCTGTAATTTTCATTAGTCAAGAAAAGTATGTCACTGACATTCTTAAGAAGTTTAACTTTGATGCTATGAAGCCGGTCACCACACCCATAAAATCTATCAACTCATTGGGCAAGGATGAAGATGGTCAACCGGTGGAAGTCAAGATTTACAGATCCATGATTGGCTGTCTTATGTACTTAACTGCATCTAGACCTGATATCATGTTTGCTGTCTGTTTATGTGCAAGATATCAAGTCTCACCTAAGGTCTCTCATATGAATGCAGTCAAGAGGATCTTTAGTTATTTGAAACAACAACCTAAGTTAGGGTTGTGGTATCAACAGGATCCACCTTTTAATTTGGAAGCTTTTTCAGATAGTGATTATGTAGGTGATAATTATGATAAAAGATCAACCACTGGAGGATGTCAATATCTTGGAAGAAGATTATTTTCATGGCAATGTAAGAAACAAACCATTGCAGCAACATCATCCACTGAAGCAGAATATGTTGCTGCTGCAAGCTTTTGTGGACAAGTATTGTGGATGCAGAATCAACTCTTGGATTATGGATTCAACTTTAAGAATACTCCTATCAACATTGATAATGAGAGTACAATTTGCTTTGTGAAGAATCCAGTTTATCACTCCAAGACCAAGCATATTTAGATTAGGCATCACTATTCATGCTTCACTATTCATCATTTATCGTAAACTAGGTTTACGAGTATCAAATTCGCGTAACCTTAATGGTTTAGCTGCGAATTCATGAACACATCATCGAGGACATTTCATATAGACTAGATTTAGTCTACATATCATTAGTAACATCATCATCATATTAGTTCATGCATGGTTTTGCATTTTACATTAAACGTATAATTTCCTATTAAATAAACGCTATCGCGTAATCAATTATTTTGAACATTTGATCCGACACTTCCAAAAATTATTCTGATATATTTTTATACTCATATTAAGATTATAAAAATAATATTATTAGTTTACCCGGTGTTTTAAATTTATTTTGTATATAAATTGTTATATTTATATAATTACGACGGTTTTCGTAAATACTACTCGATAATTATTATTTCACTCAATTTTTGTAAGAAATGTATTTTTATAATTTTTATCACTTTGATATATTTTATTTTGTTCCGTTAAAATTTATTTTTAGCTAACGCTACCCTAAATAACCAATTATATACACAAATTACCAACTATACTTAAACAATTACACATTTACTTATACAAAACATATTTAATTATCTAAAAATACAATACTTATATTATTTTTTTTGAGCTTGTCGACATTAGGGGATGCCACAACATTTTGGGTACAAAATATCTATTTGATACAATTATACTTACATATATTAATTATATACTAATAATAAAACGTACTTACATATTATCATAAGGTGTAAAAGTCATATGCTCTCCCATTTTCACTCTACAAACCGGCCGTAGGAAGAACCAAGAAGAAATCCAATATTTTTGCAAGATCAAGCTTAATTATCAACTCTAGTATACTCTTAATCAAGGTTTTGAAATAAAAACCTAGGGTAATTAGGAAAAACCTTGCTCTTTAAACCTCATCACTATACTAGTAAGCATTTCATGATCATTTTCATTCTTTCATATTCATACTTTGGTCATTTTTATCATGCTTGAAGAAAACATGCAAGTTATATGATTATCTATACCACTTTATTTGTTTTTAGTACATATAATGAATATGTATCATCCTATAATTATCCCTTGAAACATATCATTTTTGATGATGTCTAGGAACCCATGACACCCTAAGAAGGTGTGTGGTAGGTTTAGAATAGCTTTGGCATTGATTTGAAGTGGTTAGAATAAGTATTACGCGAGAAAAACGCATTTCGACAACTATAAATAAGGGTCTGATAATTTTTACTAAATCTGGAAATTTCAACAGTTTACAAAATATTTTGGGCTAGATATTCAGAAAATATACTTTAAAACGAATACGTGGTCGCTTGAACGGGTTAAAACGGAGTTATAACGAAGAAGTTATGCTATTTTCAAGTTTAACGACGAAAACTATTTTTCCGGAAAATTCAGCATGTTGTCCAGATTTTTACGGGTCAAAAATGGGTCTCAAGCGTTATCTAAATGAGTCGATTTATAAAAAATATATTAGTATATGTTAATACGAAACCGTGGATATAAAGAACGTAGAAAACAAGCTTATAACGACCAAGATATACACGTTTGAAACCCGACGAAACTCTATTTATTTTGACAGCTTCTAATAGCAAAATAAACCTAAGTCTAAAACAGTTTTTGAAATACGTCATGTTGAGAGCCATTTTTCTCATTGATCGAGACCCGTATGGTCAAAAGTTAAATGATACGACTTCTAGACATTGTTGCAAGGTTTTCAAAAACGCCGAGTTTCATCACTAACCCTTAACGTACAATATTTCACGACTAGTTTTACGAGGCCCTTTTGGGCATATTTTCAAAGTATGAAAAGTGTCATTTTACGACGAAAACATTATATTTACCAATAAAACACCAAACGAGGATCGTGGAATACCGTTTCAACATATTTACATGAAAAGTATTTATTAACTTAACGAGACGTCAAAAATGTATTTTTCGACGATAAACATTATTTTCAAAATTCACAAGTGGTATAGATATCATACGAATTGCATGCATAACATTACATCATAACTTATTATAGATCATATCATTCATAATAGGTCACGATTAGAGATTTGCGATTCATTTCAGTGTACTCACTTTTGCCATCGCATCATTGTCCAAGTGAGTTTTCATAGCCCCGATTTATTCAAGTTTATACATTATTTCAAACCTACGGGGGAGAATACATCGCACATCATTTTATTACGAGCCCAAGTATATTCAAATTCATTACATTGCTTAAGTTACCTCATTGCCAATTGAATGTCCCCATTTCATAATCATGAACCGTTAATTCCGGAAGAAGCCAGGGTGAGTGGATAGATCTATTGAGGGTGACTCCTCCATCCGGGTTGGTGGTCCCAACTGGTCAAACGGATGCATTTCATTTCATTATCATTATTTGAGTTGTTTGGCAAAACACTCTGTTGGGGCGAATATCATAATCAGTCAAGCTTCGGTGTCTTGTGCTTATAGCAATTGTATAATTTTTATGTGACATAGTTGTCATACATAACTTATACTTGTGGTGGTCGTATAAAACATTTACATAAACTCTATGAACTCACTCAACTTTTGTGTTGACACTTTTAGCAATGTATTTTCAGGTAACTAAGGCATATACATCATGGCATACATAAGGACTTATTATAGAGTCGCGGTGACGACGCGTCTCACAGGGATTTTATGCACTTTAAAACATCGTTTGGATTGTAACAAACTTATTTCCGCAAATGTTGATTACCTTTTTGGGACCTATCTTTAGTAAACTCTGAATGTTTTTAATATATCAAACGATGTGCTTTTCAAACGACACTTTAGGTCGTTCAATATAACTGTGATTGTGATGCTATGACAGTCAACCCCCAAGAATTCCATTCCGCTGCAAAACAGGTAATTTGGGGGTGTGACAGATTGGCATCAGAGCTTCGGTTATAGAGAACTAGGTTGCATCATTGACCCTAGACTATAACTACATCATCATAACATCTCATCATTTTATCACAAGTGCATATTCACTTTACATTCGGTTTATACGTACATTTTGCGAGTTATTTACTTTCATTTCAAACCGATTGTCACATAGATGCCTTCAAATACTCATTCCATTATCCTTTCTTTAGACTCCAACGTGAAGAATGCCTTGTCATTCCCTATCACAATTTTAACATCAGTTGACTCATTACCGATAACGTCGAATGCCTGGATAAAACCTTTAAGTAGGGTGAAGTCACTCTCACTCCTTTGTTTCACCATTAACATGTCGAGTTACACGCTATTCACACACTAAGTCACTAAACCGTCACTCATTTTGAAAAGTAAACTCAAATTTATCGCTTCATATCACATATCTTTAGAGCGCTTATTATTAACATAGGACTTTGCTACGTCTCACCCTTCCTCTTATCTTGAAGAGTTATGGCACCGAAGAAAGCTGCACCATAAATGACACCAGCTGCTATCCAAAAGAATGTAGAGGATAGTATAGCTGAGGCACTAAGGAAAGAACGAGCAACGGTAGCTGCTGTTGCTGAGGCCGCGGCTGCTGCTGAAACTGCTAGACTTGCTTACATCAAAAGGTTTCAAGAGTTGGTTGCTCTTTGTCCATCTATGTTTTCAGACAATGAGAAACTACTGGAAAATTTCATTGGAGGACTTTCACAAAGTATCCAAGGTGATGTGATTTCATTTGATCCGCAAACGATTGAAGAATCTACTCGAGTATCTCAAAAGCTCATGGCACAAGTAGTGAAGGGGGGAAACATTACCAACACCAACCGAAACAACAACGATAACCAAATCAACAACAACAAAAGGAAATGGGAAAATGACCAAGGAGGTTATAATAACAACCAAAACCGTAACACTAACCATCACCAAAAATAGAATAGAAGACAAGAAGTCGCCAGGGTCTATGTTGCTGCACCAACAAAGGGAAGAGCTTATACTGGAAACTTACCACGATGCCACCAATGCACGCTACATCATAATGGTCCATGTGGTATATGCTTTAGCTGTCACAAAGTGGACACCTTGCTAAGGACTGCAAGGGCAAGGCCATAGTTACATGTTTCGGATGTGGGGAGCAAGGACACTATCGGAACCAATGTCCCCAAAACCAAGGTCAACAAGTTGAGGGTGCTCATGGGGAAGTATACATGTTAGAAGGAGGAGAAGCTCGCCATGGTCTCAACAACGCGGCGGACTGATAAAGTTTAGAATGTAGGAGTCTTATTTCCCTATGCTTTATGTCGTGCTATGTTTATGTCTTCCATCGTATCCGGATCTTTATAACTTAAGATGTATTACTGTTTGATAAACCACTCGTTGTAAAATATTCTCATCTATCGTACTTTATTTTCTTTCGATTCGTTATCACTTACAAGGATTTTACTTCCTTTTACTTTAACTGCCATTTTAACGACACGGTTTAAATATATGTAAACATTAAGAGTTATAACAGCTAAACCGAACGTCACATTCTCGTTCCTTAAGTATACATAGCCTAGCTAACTATGTCTAATTCTGGAGGGATCATGTTATGTTGGGAGCAGTTATTTATAAATTTTAAATCAAGCAAAATTTTTCACATATTCTTAAAAGTTGATGCGTGCCAAACCGTCAAGTTTTCTCACGCAAGCTGACCACTTATGAATGACCAACTGTAAGAAACTTAAAACGGCTCAAGCACGGTCGTTATGTCCCAGCGAGCTATGCAATGGATTATCAAACGTAAAGTGATCGAGAAATTTGAACGAAAAAGGGATTTGAATATGATTATAACTACAGAAAAGCCAACAAAATACAACGGCTTGAATGCAAATTAAAGGAAATTAAAAAGATAAAAAAATATTAAATAAACGCTATCACTATATTTAAAATGATGTTTTTGTTTTTATGTTTTTACAAAACTGAAATAAAAACTACGCGTCGTACAAATAAAAATGTGAAACTAAAGCAATCTTAATCCTAAAAATATGAAAATGATATTTTTACAAACCTAATGATAAAAGAAAATTTATAGAAAAATAAAATTACTTTTATCACTAATTAATTAATTAATATTAATTAAAAACTAGTTTTAACTATTTAATATTAGCCTAAAATACAAGAAAATATGAAATAAAGCTAGAAAAATAAAATTATGACTTAGAAAAATCTAAAATATCAAAAGAGAATTTTCAAAACTATTTTTGTATTTTTCTGATTATTTTTGGATTTTCTAGGAATTAAAAACTATCTAAAACTATTTAAATTACTTAAAAATACAAATTTAACTAAGAAAAATCTGGAAAAATATTTTTTTGCCTTTTTATATTTATCTTAACCTAAGAAAAATGAAAACTTATTTTTTTGAACTTTTTCTTAATTAATTGTAATAAAAGCTAATTAAAAATGCCTAAAAACTGTTTTTAATTAAGAAAAATAGCAAACAGTGTTGGAAAATTATGAAAATTTCAAGAAAACTCTAAAATAATGTTATGAATCTAAGAAAAATAGAAAAACATGTGGTTGTGTGCAGGAATATGGAACTGCTATGCAAGGTGCTTATGAATAAGTACTTTAATAAGCCAAATGAACAAAACAAACCACCAACTGTTTACAGAAGTTATAAACTGCTAAAATAACTAAAATGCAACAAATCCTACTTGTTTTTAACCACTGGATCACAAGCTACAAAGATTTGATGTTTTTGAGTTTCAAAGCTAAAACAGATTCTGAGGGGTTACTAGCAGCCACAAGATAAGCACTCAAATAAGCTAGACAACAAAAACCAAATACAGAGACTTAAACTAGACCTGGGTGAGACCTAGCAAACCAAAACTCAGACCTTGGGAAGCTCTTATGAGCCCTGTGCAGACCTGCACAAAACTGAGGAAATCTTAGTTTATAATGAGAGTTGTGAGCAGGGCAACTGGTACTTAAAAGAGAAGCTTGTTTGGAGCTTTTAAGAAATTTGTAAAATTCTACTAAAATGGTGATAAGAAAGAACACCAACTGAAGTTTTCAAAATGCCAAGGCTCACTTCATGTGGCTCAAAAATGAGCTCATGAAAAATCCTTGCATATGAGCCCAAAACAGGTTTTTGCAATTTTGACTTTTGACAATAGTGATGAACTTTGACCAAAATGAACTTTGAATCCAATTTTATGACTGATGTTGATGTAATAAGGTATGATGAACACAATGCAAGCAATGTTTAACAATTCTAAACACAAAACAAGGTTTTGCTAATCCAAAATTTATAACAGTGAGGCAGTGAGACAGATTTCATGGAATGTTGACTTATGACAAGATCGTGCACATTTATTGACTGAAATGAGTTACTATGGACTTAACAAGTATGAACCAACAGAAAGTATACACTGAACAAGCCTCTGGGACAGTTATCACAGTAAATCCAAACACCCTTTATATCAACTGATAAGCAATCTAAAACTAAGCTAACACTGAACAAGCATAGATTATGATCAAACTGACTTAACCAGACCTAAATACATCTATTTAAACAGGCTTTAACTATTGGTGACCACTAAAACAGATTATGCTACATAATTTGAAACTAACTTACAATTGTCCATAGCCACAATGGCTTGCAAACAGTGAAACCAGAACCACTAACCTATCCAAAACCAACCCAACTAACTATAAATCAACCCAAATCCATGTCTGCTTCAACCATTTCCCTTTCTGCATCAATTTTGCTCCTATGTTGACTTTTGTTGACCAGTATCTAAGATTGTTTAGAATTGAAAATTTGAGCTTACAGAAAGCTTTAATAAGATTGAATAAGCATGTTTGAGCTTAAAAACAAGTTACTAAAAGCTTGTACTTAAGATTTAGAAACTGAAAAACTCAACAGTGAACATAAAGGATGGAAATTGAACATTAACTGAAATTATCACTTAAACAGAGTTGCAGAACACTTAAATACTTTTGTTTGAGACAAATGAACTGGAAATTACAACTGTAAACTATTTAAGACATGATAATAAGAAAAACGACATACACTTAAGAAAATAAAATTAACTACTCTCTAACTTCCTTCTTCCTTCCTTTATTTATGCTCCAAACTATCTCTCTCCTCTCTCTGGACATATCCCAGCATTAAAATGGGCCATTGGATGGCTTAGGATCAATCTTGGCCGTTTGAGCATTTTGGCGCCAATTTTGGTTTTTGATATCTTAGACAGGGACAAGGTGCATTAAATGCATTTGGCAGGTAGGTGAGGAGGGGGGAGACAAAGAGTAGAGTAGGGTGGATGTTGGTGCTGGAGGTGGGGGTTGCAGACAAAGATGTCGGGGAAGACAGGGAAAGGGGGGCGGGTTGTTTATTTTGAAACGTGGGTAATGGGTTCGGGTTTGGACCGGGTGAAGGATTTGGGCCAAGGTTTTATGTTTGGGCTTGGGTTTATAACTAGGTCCGTTTGGTTTGTGGAATTAATAACACAAGGACCATAAGTGTAAAGTTTAAAATTCCAGGGGCCAAACTGTAAATTATGAAAAGTAATCCAAGGATTAGTTTTGCCAACCTCCAATATTCCAAGGGCTAATTTTGACACTTTTGAAATTCCAAGGATTAAATATGACCATTTTAAAAATCCAGGGACCAAAACTGTAATTTCTCAAATATTTTGGAACTTTTCACCAAAGGACTAAATATGACAACATATGATTTCAAAGGGACCTCTGGTGACTTTTCTTTTAAAATAAATGCCTAAGGACTGATTTTGCCAACTTTTGAAACTTGGGGGACTGAAACTGCCAATTATGCAAACTTTGCTCATTTTTCATCTGATTTTGAACATTTTGCATCTGAAACATATAAAATGCAATTTTGGAATATTTTCAGTATTTTGATGCATTTGTGAGCATTTTTAAACGTTTTGCAGTTCAGATTTGACTAAAAATGATGAGTATTTACACACTCATCAATCCCCCACACTAAACTATTGCTAGTCCCTAGCAATCTTTTGAGAAAAACTAAATGGATTTGAATCTCTTTACCAAAAGCCATTACTTCTGGAGTAGCCAAATGTTTCAGTTCAAGTAAGAACCATGGTACACCGATAACCATGTGATTTTGAGCAAACCACCAGCTTCCAACGGATTTGATTTGTCTTTACCCGAAGCCGTTTGCTCTGGACTAGCCAACTCTTAGATAAATTATCAATATTATCTTTGGTGAGTCGATTACCAATTATGGTTTTTCCACTGCCTTTACCACAAGCCATAAACTTGCGGGCTAGCCAACTCTTCACTAATTAAAGATATGGTGAGCTGAATACCATACAATTTTGGGCAAATTGCAAGCCGTCAACGGATTTGAGATATCTTTACCAAGAGCCGTTTGCTCCTGGATTAGCCAATCCTTTTGTTTATTAGACATGGCGGACTGATAACCAAGCTGAGTAAGTGAAAAACACTTACTCCAAAAAAAAATTTGGCCAAAAACGGGGGAATTGGGTGGATAATACATGATAAAATTCGTGAGAATCCCCCCCACACTTAGAAATGAATATTGCCCTCAATATTCAAAGTACCGGCTGTTATGCCGAAACAAAGAACGTAAAAGGGAAATACTACGGCCATTATTTAGAAAGATTTTTTTTTTTTTAGAGATATATATATAACATGTGGGGCATCACCCCCACACTTAGGTGGTAGAAAGGGGTAAGAAATAAGAAATATGGGTGAAAACCCATATGGTGTGTGCTACTGTTTTTGATTTTCGAGTCGCTAGCTTGACTCGACCCCGAATTCATTGGTTCATGGGGAAGCAAAGTGGAAGAAACAATCTCCATCGGACTTTCATTCAAGATGTTTAGACAAACATTTGAAGCACGCGAAAGTTCCACACCGATGAGATATACAGAGACAGACCCGGCTCACAAATAATAAATGAAAATGCCGGGGTCAAAGATAGTGTCCTCACTCCCGAACGAGTGAAGAAGAGAGGAAGTCACCAGGTAGGTGAAGAAAAGAAGGAAAATCATGATGACGATCATGATAAGATCTTCTTCCTCATGATCAAGTGCAGTTGCACTCGTTTGGATTTTATCGGTTGAGCTCTTTGGTTTGGAAAGCATCTCGGAAGGGAGGGTTGGAAAATTTGTCATAGAAATACAAACTCTCATGATTGAGAACTTTTCCCCCTGATCATGATTTTTGCCATCCAAGCAATCATACTCCGGCGAGTCATGATATGAGTGAGTTCACCGGCGAACTCCTCATGAAGAGAATCATTCACATGATGTGAATTTGTGAACTCTTGTTCCATTGTGGACTCATCACTATCCTCAATCTGAGTATCAAAGAGTGGATTCTCCGAAATTAAAGTGAATTCAGAGTCGAATTCAAATAGAGGATTGGTGAAAGTAGCTTTGAATGTTTCGGGAACAAAGTGATCAACATTCTCTATTGGCCTGTTGGGATAAGAAGTGAGTGAACGATCATTGATGTGAGTGAGTTCATCGGTGAACTCCTCAAGAAGATGATCAGCATCAGATTGTGGAAGAGATGCCTCAACATACTCAATGTTTCCATAAGAAGCACAGTCTTCGCTACCATCGGAGAAAGTCTCAAATTGATCTTTTGAACACTCAAGAGGGGAAGAAGAATCACACATATGATCAGAAATTCCCTGTGACTCTCTCGGGATTGGGACAAGGTTCTCAACACTCGACTTTATAAATTCGTCCGATTCCTTTTCAGGAACAGTGTCAAGAAGCTCATCCCCCATGTTTAGAGAGTGAGTGGGAATATCGGGTGTGATAACAACAGACTGAGGGAGTTTAGAAGGACTAGCATACATATGTTTTATACTTTCCATTTGTTCTTCTGCTAGTAATTCCATCATAGTCTTTTCTCCCTGATTTTTCATGGAAGGAATTTCAACTGATGAACTTGATGAACTTGTACAAAATTGACGAATATCAAGGGTAACTTCATCATCATCGTCATCAGGAATGAAACGGAATCGAGAGCTAGATTTGGCTGCTTTTTCTTTTGCAATTGATTCCCTAATAGATTTTTCAAAGGCAATTTGGGAATTTATTTTAGCAGCCCGCTCTTCGGCTAACAATTCTTCCATGGATTTTTGATTTGGATTATCTTGGGAATGGTTACTTTCCTTCAAACCTTTCACTAAATCCAAAAGATCAAGGAGAAGATTTTGAGGAAGTGGCTCAGGTGAGGTGGTGCCGATTCATCTGGTATTGTAGAGGTTGGTCATGATACGAAGAGTCGTAATTGTTACAAGGAAATGGATTCCTTGTTTGACAATCAGAGCTAAAGTGAGGACCTCTACAATACTCACAACAAGAAACTGATGTGGTACGTGAGTCATATGCGTTGTAGTCATAATTGTTATCAGGAACCTGCTCATAGACAAGCGTGTTTCCCGATTGACAATCAGAACTGGAGTGTGAACCAACACAGTACTCACAACAAGAAAACTGCGAGTCTCACAGTGTGGTAGCCGATGGAATAAATCGTTGTGTTATGGTAAGAATAGGGATCTTGGTTATAGACAGACCCGTTTCCTGACTCCACCATGCTACAACTGGGGCAATTGCCACCATTATAAGGACCACCACACCATTGACAACCAAGAGGGTGAGGATAAGACATAGAAAGAATCAAATGTTTTCAGAGGGGTAGGGATGAAGAATCAAAGATGTGAGAGGGTAAAGATGGATATTTTTGGATTTTTGGATAAACATGATGTAAAAACAAAGAATGAAAATCTTTTTGGGTTTTTGATTTTTATAAGAAAATATAAATACATATAGATGGTATGAACAATGAGTGAATATCCAAATCACTAATCTGCTAGACGTAAGATAATCAGCACAGCTCCCCGGCAGCGGCGCCAAAAATTTGATGCGTGCCAAACCGTCAAGTTTTCTCACGCAAGCTGACCACTTGTGAATGGCCAACTGTAAGAAACTTAAAATGGCTCAAGCACGAATGCAATGAAGATCTGAGGAGTGTAGGGTTTCCCCGGGTCGTTATGTCCCAGCGAGCTATGCAATGGATTATCAAACGTAAAGTGATCGAGAAATTTGAACGAAAAAGGGATTTGAATATGATTATAACTACAGAAAAGCCAACAAAATACAACGGCTTGAATGCAAATTAAAGGAAATTAAAAAGATAAAAAATATTAAATAAACGCTATCACTATATTTAAAATGATGTTTTTGTTTTTATGTTTTTACAAAACTGAAATAAAAACTACGCGTCGTACAAATAAAAATGTGAAACTAAAGCAATCTTAATCCTAAAAATATGAAAATGATATTTTTACAAACCTAATGATAAAAGAAAATTTATAGAAAAAGAAAATTACTTTTATCACTAATTAATTAATTAATATTAATTAAAAACTAGTTTTAACTATTTAATATTAGCCTAAAATACAAGAAAATATGAAATAAAGCTAGAAAAATAAAATTATGACTTAGAAAAATCTAAAATATCAAAATAGAATTTTCAAAACTATTTTTGTATTTTTCTGATTATTTTTGGATTTTCTAGGAATTAAAAACTATCTAAAACTATTTAAATTACTTAAAAATACAAATTTAACTAAGAAAAATCTAGAAAAATATTTTTTTGCCTTTTTATATTTATCTTAACCTAAGAAAAATGAAAACTTATTTTTTTGAACTTTTTCTTAATTAATTGTAATAAAAGCTAATTAAAAATGCCTAAAAACTGTTTTTAATTAAGAAAAATAGCAAACAGTGTTGGAAAATTATGAAAATTTCAGGAAAACTCTAAAATAATGTTATGAATCTAAGAAAAATAGAAAAACATGTGGTTGTGTGCAGGAATATGGAACTGCTATGCAAGGTGCTTATGAATAAGTACTTTAATAAGCCAAATGAACAAAACAAACCACCAACTGTTTACAGAAGTTATAAACTGCTAAAATAACTAAAATGCAACAAATCCTACTTGTTTTTAACCACTGGATCACAAGCTACAAAGATTTGATGTTTTTGAGTTTCAAAGCTAAAACAGATTCTGAGGGGTTACTAGCAGCCACAAGATAAGCACTCAAATAAGCTAGACAACAAAAACCAAATACAGAGACTTAAACTAGACCTGGGTGAGACCTAGCAAACCAAAACTCAGACCTTGGGAAGCTCTTATGAGCCCTGTGCAGACCTGCACAAAACTGAGGAAATCTCAGTTTATAATGAGAGTTGTGAGCAGGGCAACTGGTACTTAAAAGAGAAGCTTGTTTGGAGCTTTTAAGAAATTTGTAAAATTCTACTAAAATGGTGATAAGAAAGAACACCAACTGAAGTTTTCAAAATGCCAAGGCTCACTTCATGTGGCTCAAAAATGAGCTCATGAAAAATCCTTGCAGATGAGCCCAAAACAGGTTTTTGCAATTTTGACTTTTGACAATAGTGATGAACTTTGACCAAAATGAACTTTGAATCCAATTTTATGACTGATGTTGATGTAATAAGGTATGATGAACACAATGCAAGCAATGTTTAACAATTCTAAACACAAAACAAGGTTTTGCTAATCCAAAATTTATAACAGTGAGGCAGTGAGACAGATTTCATGGAATGTTGACTTATGACAGTATCAGGCACATTTATTGACTGAAATGAGTTACTATGGACTTAACAAGTATGAACCAACAGAAAGTATACACTGAACAAGCCTCTGGGACAGTTATCACAGTAAATCCAAACACCCTTTATATCAACTGATAAGCAATCTAAAACTAAGCTAACACTGAACAAGCATAGATTATGATCAAACTGACTTAACCAGACCTAAATACATCTATTTAAACAGGCTTTAACTATTGGTGACCACTAAAACAGATTATGCTACATAATTTGAAACTAACTTACAATTGTCCATAGCCACAATGGCTTGCAAACAGTGAAACCAGAACCACTAACCTATCAAATCCAACCCAACTAACTATAAATCAACCCAAATCCATGTCTGCTTCAACCATTTCCCTTTCTGCATCAATTTTGCTCCTATGTTGACTTTTGTTGACCAGTATCTAAGATTGTTTAGAATTGAAAATTTGAGCTTACAGAAAGCTTTAATAAGATTGAATAAGCATGTTTGAGCTTAAAAACAAGTTACTAAAAGCTTGTACTTAAGATTTAGAAACTGAAAAACTCAACAGTGAACATAAAGGATGGAAATTGAACATTAACTGAAATTATCACTTAAACAGAGTTGCAGAACACTTAAATACTTTTGTTTGAGACAAATGAACTGGAAATTACAACTGTAAACTATTTAAGACATGATAATAAGAAAAACGACATACACTTAAGAAAATAAAATTAACTACTCTCTAACTTCCTTCTTCCTTCCTTTATTTATGCTCCAAACTATCTCTCTCCTCTCTCTGGACATATCCCAGCATTAAAATGGGCCATTGGATGGCTTAGGATCAATCTTGGCCGTTTGAGCATTTTGGCGCCAATTTTGGTTTTGATATCTTAGACAGGGACAAGGTGCATTAAATGCATTTGGCAGGTAGGTGAGGAGGGGGGAGACAAAGAGTGGAGTAGGGTGGATGTTGGTGGCTGGAGGTGGGGGGTTGCAGACAAAGATGTCGGGGAAGACAGGGAAAGGGGGCGGGTTGTTTATTTTGAAACGTGGGTAATGGGTTCGGGTTTGGACCGGGTGAAGGATTTGGGCCAAGGTTTTATGTTTGGGCTTGGGTTTATAACTAGGTCCGTTTGGTTTGTGGAATTAATAACACAAGGACCATAAGTGTAAAGTTTAAAATTCCAGGGGCCAAACTGTAAATTATGAAAAGTAATCCAAGGATTAGTTTTGCCAACCTCCAATATTCCAAGGGCTAATTTTGACACTTTTGAAATTCCAAGGATTAAATATGACCATTTTAAAAATCCAGGGACCAAAACTGTAATTTCTCAAATATTTTGGAACTTTTCACCAAAGGACTAAATATGACAACATATGATTTCAAAGGGACCTCTGGCGACTTTTCTTTTAAAATAAATGCCTAGGGACTGATTTTGACAACTTTTGAAACTTGGGGGACTGAAACTGCCAATTATGCAAACTTTGCTCATTTTTCATCTGATTTTGAACATTTTGCATCTGAAACATATAAAATGCAATTTTGGAATATTTTCAGTATTTTGATGCATTTGTGAGCATTTTTTAAACGTTTTGCAGTTCAGATTTGACTAAAAATGATGAGTATTTACACACTCATCAAAAGTCAAAGTGATACTCATGGGAGATTCTTCCAATATATTTTCTCTATCGCGATGTTTATACACTCTTAATCATAGATAATCGTAGCGACACTTCCTCATATCTTCTCTTGTTATTCATCACAAACCCTACACCGTAGAACCCAACATGGACTGAATTCAGGGACTGAATTCCTTTTTGGATGGGCGAATGTGACAACTCATACTTTCAGGTCATTTCTCAAATTTACTATTCATCTCCGGAATTTACTATTCATCGGTTACTATTCATCATTTTCGGAGTCGATTTGATATTCTGAGAACGTATTTCAAAATTTTACTATTCACGGAACACTATTCATTCCCCGGAGAAAATCACTATTCATGCTTCACTATTCATTATTTATCGTAAACTAGGTTTACGAGTATCAAATTCGCGTAACCTTAATGGTTTAGCTGCGAATTCATGAACACATCATCGAGGACATTTCATATAGACTAGATTTAGTCTACATATCATTAGTAACATCATCATCATATTAGTTCATGCATGATTTTGCATTTTACATTAAACGTATAATTTCCTATTAAATAAACGCTATCGCGTAATCAATTATTTTGAACATTTGATCCGACACTTCCAAAAATTATTCTGATATATTTTTATACTCATATTAAGATTATAAAAATAATATTATTAGTTTACCCGGTGTTTTAAATTTATTTTGTATATAAATTGTTATATTTATATAATTACGACGGTTTTCGTAAATACTACTCGATAATTATTATTTCACTCAATTTTTGTAAGAAATGTATTTTTATAATTTTTATCACTTTGATATATTTTATTTTGTTCCGTTAGAATTTATTTTTAGCTAACGCTACCCTAAATAACCAATTATATACACAAATTACCAACTATACTTAAACAATTACACATTTACTTATACAAAACATATTTAATTATCTAAAAATACAATACTTATATTATTTTTTTGAGCTTGTCGACATTAGGGGATGCCACAACATTTTGGGTACAAAATATCTATTTGATACAATTATACTTACATATATTAATTATATACTAATAATAAAACGTACTTACATATTATCATAAGGTGTAAAAGTCATATGCTCTCCCATTTTCACTCTACAAACCGGCCGTAGGAAGAACCAAGAAGAAATCCAATATTTTTGCAAGATCAAGCTTAATTATCAACTCTAGTATACTCTTAATCAAGGTTTTGAAATAAAAACCTAGGGTAATTAGGAAAAACCTTGCTCTTTAAACCTCATCACTATACTAGTAAGCATTTCATGATCATTTTCATTCTTTCATATTCATACTTTGGTCATTTTTATCATGCTTGAAGAAAACATGCAAGTTATATGATTATCTATACCACTTTATTTGTTTTTAGTACATATAATGAATATATATCATCCTATAATTATCCCTTGAAACATATCATTTTTGATGATGTCTAGGAACCCATGACACCCTAAGAAGGTGTATGGTAGGTTTAGAATAGCTTTGGCATTGATTTGAAGTGGTTAGAATAAGTATTACGCGAGAAAAACCCATTTCGACAACTATAAATAAGGGTCTGATCATTTTTACTAAATCTGGAAATTTAGACAGTTTACAAAATATTTTGGGCTAGATATTCAAAAAATATACTTTAAAACGAATACGTGGTCGCTTGAACGGGTTAAAACGGAGTTATAACGAAGAAGTTATGCTATTTTCAAGTTTAACGACGAAAACTATTTTTCCGGAAAATTCAGCATGTTGTCCAGATTTTTAAGGGTAAAAAATGAGTCTCAAGCGTTATCTAAATGAGTCGATTTATCAAAAATATATTAGTATATGTTAATACGAAACCGTTAAAGAACGTAGAAAACAAGCTTATAACGACCAAGATATACACATTTGAAACCCGACGAAACTCTATTTATTTTGACAGCTTCTAATAGCAAAATAAACCTAAGTCTAAAACAGTTTTTGTAATACGTCATGTTGAGAGCCATTTTTCTCATTGATCGAGACCCTTATGGTCAAAAGTTAAATGATACGACTTCTAGACATTGTTGCAAGGTTTTCAAAAACGCCGAGTTTCATCACTAACCCTTAACGTACAATATTTCACGACTAGTTTTACGAGGCCATTTTGGGCATATTTTCAAAGTATGAAAAGTGTCATTTTACAACGAAAACATTATATTTACCAATAAAACACCAAACGAGGATCGTGGAATACCGTTTCATTATATTTACATGAAAAGTATTTATTAACTTAACGAGACGTCAAAAATGTATTTTTCGACGATAAACATTATTTTCAAAATTCACAAGTGGTATAGATATCATACGAATTGCATGCATAAAATTATATCATAACTTATTATAGATCATATCATTCATAATAGGTCACGGTTAGAGATTTGCGCTTCATTTCAGTGTACTCACTTTTGCCATCGCATCATTGTCCAAATGAGTTTTCATAGCTCCGATTTATTCAAGTTTATACATTATTTCAATCCTATGGGGGAGAATACATTGCACATCATCTTATTACGAGCCTAAGTATATTCAAATTCATTACATTGCTTAAGTTACCTCATTGCCAATTGAATGTCCCCATTTCATAATAATGAACCGCTAATTCCGGAAGAAGCCAGGGTGAGTGGATAGATCTATTGAGGGTGACTCCTCCATCCGGGTTGGTGGTCCCAACTGGTCAAACGGATGCATTTCATTTCATTATCATTATTTGAGTTGTTTGGCAAAACACTCTGTTGGGGCGAACATCATAATCAGTCAAGCTTCGGTGTCATGTGCTTATAGCAATTGTATCATTTTTATGTGACATAGTTGTCATACATAACTTATACTTGTGGTGGTCGTATAAAACATTTAAATAAACTCTATGAACTCACTCAACCTTTGTGTTGACACTTTTTGCAATGTATTTTTAGGTAACTAAGGCATATACATCATGGCATACATAAGGACTTATTATAGAGTCGCGGTGACGACGCGTCTCACAGGGATTTTATGCACTTTAAAACATCGTTTGGATTGTAACAAACTTATTTCCGCAAATGTTGATTACCTTTTTGGGACCTATCTTTAGTAAACTCTGAATGTTTTTAATATATCAAATGATGTGCTTTTCAAACGACACTTTAGGTCGTTCAATATAACTGTGATTGTGATGCTATGACAGTCAACCCCCGGGAATTCTATTCCGCTGCAAAACATGTAATTTGGGGGTGTGACATTACTGTTTGATGATGAGGAAGGGGCTGTTTGTTTTGATAAACAACTTCTTTGGGATACACTAAGGGATATTGGGAAGGGTCTTTAACTGAAACAACTTTCAAGAAACCCTTGTTTAGTTCACACTGGAAGTACCTCGTTCATGTTTTACTTCATTGTATAAGTTCCAAGAGTACTTCATGGGAGCAATTTGGATCCAATATCGCATCTGCTTTAGTTGGATTAGCTACCAATCGCCTCTTCAACTTTTTTAGACTGATTTTAGATGGTATGCTATCTCATATCTCCAATGGTTCACCATGGTTAATGTACCCAAGATTTGTTCAAGTTTTCTTGAACAAACAACTTCAGGATGTACCAAAACCTTCGAGCTTATTACCTGTTGTGGTACAACCCCTAAAGATATTCACTTTCATGGCTAGGAAGAATGACAAATTCTCTGGGAGAACTACACCCTTGACTACTTCTATGATGGAGATAGTGCAAGCTGTTAGAGCTGAAGTTGCTGCAAGTGAAGAACATGAGCTTTCAGAATCAAGAGAAGATACTGCTTTTCCACAAAGTACCGCTGCACAAGAAGGTCAAGAAGGTACTGCAACACAAGGTACTGCATCTCCACACGATATTGCTCATGGTGATTCAGAACAGGAGGTAAACCCACCATCATCTCTCAATGATTATACTTCCACTGATGGGTCTCAAGCATCTGGAGGAGATGAGGGAGATATGGCTACTGAGGGTAAGGTTTTGGATAACTATTCTTTGACAAGGGAGTTATTGCATTTGAAAAAGGATAATGAAGCTCAAGCTGCACAACTTTTGAGGCTAAAGACAAAATTTAGACGATTAAAGAAGTTTGTCTGGCCATTAGTACAACATCACAGATTGTGGGTCAAGTCTGAAAAGAAGAAAAGACAGCCATTTAAGAAGGCTTCAAAGGGCAAGAAGGTTCACAAGCAGTCTTCATCCAATTGGGGAGGATATTAGAACAAGAAAATTTGAATGAAGATGCTCAAGCTTATGAAGATGCTGACACTTTTAATGATTTACAAACAGAAGCTAAAGAAACTAAGCAAACTGAGCCTCAAGGTACTGAGCCACAAAGTACTGATGATCAAGGTGCTGGTGATCAAGGTACTACTGCTCTTTAAGGAACATATAGACAAGAGCTTATTACACCAAGGACTCTAAATTTTGAAGAAGAAGCTGGTCCTTCAACAGTCATACAAGAAGAGGAAGCTGATACACCCAAAGTAGAGCACACTGCAAGTGATGATAAGACTGTTGCTCAAATATTGCAAAATCTATCAAGACCAAGAGGTGTTATTATTCCAGGAGTTGTTGAAGAACAACCTCAAGTTTCTCAACCTGCTTTAGATCCAAAGGACAAAGGCAAAGGTAAATTGGTTGAAACAAAGAAGAAGAAGAAGCTCACTTTGGCTGAAATAAGAGCTATTGAAGTGGCTAAGAATGAAGAAGCTGCTAAGAAGTTTCAAGCCGAATATGATGTTGAGGTTTCTCTACCAGTGAAGGAACCTGAACCTGTTATACCTAGAAGACCTCAGAGTATTGCTAGGGAGAGGAATGCTATGATGGCCTATCTGAAGGGAAGAGGTTATACAGGTCTACACAAACTTAAATATATAGAAATGAAAGACTTGTATGATGCTGTTAGAGAAGCCTATCAGAAGGAAGTAGGAGGCTTAATATCTTTTGAAGATGATAAGAAGAATGAGGATGCTAGAAAAAGAAGTTTAAAAAGAAAGAGAATAACTGAAGAAGAACAGCCATCTAAGAAGATTCAATTGAGAACAAATACAGTTGATGAACTGAGGAATTATCTTAGAGTTGTAAACTTTGAGCATCCTAAGTCTAAATATGTTGCAAAAAAGAAGTCAAAGATATCTAAATTTGAAGTTGTAGAATCAAAGGAAGGAGATTATCTGATGTTCCATAGAGAAGATGAGAGTTTCAGAGTGTTTAATTTGCTATGGGATATATTGCACATCATCAACAGAGAGGATTTGTTTCATTTATACCAACTAGTGCAAGAATATTTTGAACACATTCCATCAAATGGAATTGGTTTAGTCTTGCTTGGAGATCTAATAACCATCTAGGAAACTGAAGAAACAAGCACTGATGCAATCTGGCAAAACCAAGAAGTTTGGGAGATTACTAGCTGGAGATTATTTGAAGAATCTGGAGTGCATGTTTTAAAGCTGGAAGATGGGACCATGATCCATATGTTAGCAGAAAGAAGATATCCACTGACTAAAGATCTTATGAGAAGAATGCTAGATCATGGTATGGAGGTTGAAGAAGAGAATGACACAGCTCTCATGGTCATTGAACTTTTCATCAAATGGACAATTATGGCTGATGATGATGCATAAAATACTGGTATGATTCATAATTGTATAAATTTTTAAAAAATTAGTACTTCATTCAAAGTATTGTTGGACAATCAGTACTTTAACCAAAGTACTGCTTGCAGCACAAAACCAATAAAAGATTTTTTTAATAGAAAATAAGCAAACTTTTGTTAAGTGCAAAATATTTTGAAACAAAAGTTAACAGCAACAAATGGTTTTTGAGATGGTTTTAATTGGTAAACGTGCTTTGCACTAACACAACAAAAGGTTATCAGTCCACCATGTCTAACAAAAGGATTGGCTAATCCATGAGCAAACTGCTCTGGTAAAGATATCTCAAATCCGTTGATGGTTGACAACTTGCTAATAAGTTGCGTGGTAATCAACTCACCATATCTGAAATAGTGAAGAGTTGGCTAGCCCACAAGAAAAACGGCTTGTGGTAAAGGCTATGAAAAAACCATTTATATGGTAATTAGTTCACCATGGTTGCAAGAACTAAATAGTCCAAAAGGGTACGACTTTTGGTAAAGACTTAACAAATCCATTGATAGCTGATGATTTGCTAAAAATCATATGGTTATCAATGTACCATAGTTTTACACACATAAACATTGGCTACTCCATAGTTAATGGCTTTGGTAAAGAGACATAAAAATCCATTAAATTTTCAATGATTCACCTCTCACAGGAGTTTACACACCTGGAAGTGATGAGAATAGACCGAAACCTTATGATCTGATGTACAATTTGCCATATGTTGCTGAGTAGCTAAAAAGATGAAGATTGTTGATAGTTGCTGAAAAGGATTGCTTATAAAGACTACTTTGATGATGATAATACAAGCACAGAGAGTACAAAGACAAATCTGAAGATAAAGACACAATCTTTCCTTGAAGACAAAGATGTTAAAGATACAAATACAAAGGAACTTGAAATCAAGCAAGTAGAATTCAAGTTAGGGGAGGATTGTTGGGATATAAAAGACAAAGTACTAAAGAAAGTCAAAGTACTGAAGAGAGTCAAAGTACTGCTAAGTACAAGTCAAAGTACTGCTCAACATCAAAGTACTGCATAGCTTAAAGAACTGTTATATCGTTTATGGAAAGCTTTGTAATTCTCGAATATTCTTAGTTTAGATTACTTGTCGTACAAGGATTAGAGTTGTAAACCGACTAGGGTAATCCTTATGCCTATAAAAGGACCTCTAGATTGGCATTAGAGATACCTTCTTAGAATACGACTTTAGAGAGAATATTAGAGTTTATCAAGTTCGATATTAGAGTTGTTAGTGAATCTGTGTATCAAGCAGGTTCAAAGTATTAATAAAATCGTTGAAGTTAAAGTTATTCTTCTTAGCTTTATTGAAGTAGTTTCCGCATACTTAGTAAAGTAAATTCAGTGTTTCATTTTTAGTAACTTAGGATTTATCCAAGGTTGCTAAGCCCTTACAAGCTACATAGTTAGTTTGGTCAGAGTATATCGATCCAACCGAATGTGATGAATGGAATTTGTATGACATGTGGGACATCACGATTGAGGATGTTGAACGGCTTAGGAAAATTCTAACACCTCCTATGCGTCATGAACCTATTCCTGAGCTAGTAATGCAACCCCTGACATCACATATCACCCCTACTGACGATTGTTTTGGATGTGCTTGCAAGGGAATTAGAAGATAAGGTCTTGGACACTTCAGTAGTTGACGAGGAAATTTACGTAACATTTAAGCCGATTAACCAGCCACATCATGAGGTGAACCAATCATCAATGCCATCCACTAAAACGGGTAAGGTATGGAGGGAAATGACATCTCCGGTAAGGTATGATCATAATTTATCATTTCCACATCCCATAAAAAATTCACACCCTCATAGTGTTCATTGCTATTTTCACTCACACTTGATTTCAAGTGAGGGGATGAACACCCTTTTACTTAGTAAATAAGGGTGGAGTCAAGCTCGTGACTCGAACAAAAACAAGCGCTTCGTGGGAGGCACCTGGTATGTGTAAAAATACATACCATTTCTTTACCAAAATAGACCCAAAATAACAAGAAGAGAGCCGTTTATGCCTAATATTTGTTAGTTTCTTGATTTTATGCATGTGCATGTACGGATATGACAAAACACACAAAGAAAGACAAATCAGACAAAAACCCGAGCACGTGAAGGAAAAGAGTGCAAAAGCTGAGCCGGGAGATCAGGAGTGAGTGATTGTGAATATTTTGATACTAGAAGGATGATTTTTGAAAGACTGGATCAACTTTGAAGAAATGGCAAAATGAGCCCTTCAATTTTTAGAATTTGTCAGATTTTACCCTTGGAGTTTCAAGATTGACAAGAGAGGCCCCCCATATTTCCCACATTGTCAGAATTAACCCTTGTGCCCAATTTCCCAAAAATCCCATTTCATTTTTCCCAATTTACACATTAAACCCTTTGAAATATAAACCCTTTACCATTTAAACCCTTAAATAAACTAAAAGTTCAAATCTGAAAAGACCCTTCACTAAAACCCTTTGACCAGTCATACATTCACCCCTTGAACCTTTCCTACCCTTTGGACCCTTACCCTTTCATTTGACCCTAGCCATTAAAACCCCCACGAACCCTTTCTTTTTACTCGGTCAATGAAAAGTCAAACGTTAATATTAAATTACCCAAAACATTACCCGCCACCCTTTTCAACCCTAATCCCCTTTTTACCATAAATTGAATAAACCCTAAATTACCCTCTCTTCTAATTGGCCAAATTAAAGCAATTAAAGGACAATTTTGTACTTTTCTGACAATGACTGACACATGGGAATGCCAAGTTGGCAATCTGTGTGCCTTGCTTGCTTCCCATTGGTCAAAGCAACGTGGAGAAAGTGATCTGATGGTTGAAATGGATTTGATAATGTGGAGATTTGATCGAATGGATGATATGAGCTCAAAAGAAACACACTTCCTTCTTCTGGATTCTTCCCAAGGCTCAAGCTCTCCTATAAAAAGCCACGAATTAACAATTGTTAGGCATATCAATTTCATTAGCTTGTAGTGTGTTTAGTTTACTATTCAATTGTTTTCAGTATTTTAATCTCAATATTGTATTTCCTTAATTGTAATCAGAATTTAAATTTAATAAAATCACTTTTTAGCTCAGAATTTCTTATTATCTCGTAATTGATTTAAATTTCTTATTAGAATTATTTTTTATGTCAATTAAGCTTATTACAAACTTGTTTCAGCTTATTTTCACTCTTAACCAAAACCACAAAAAAATAAGTAAAATACTTAAAAAAAAATATATAAAAATTACTCAAATCTGTTTATTAGTTTCATTAAGCTTCAACTACTGTTTGTCTAAGATCATTTAAGCTTAAAATAGCTTATTGTGAACTTAGTTCTGTTTCAGATTCATAATTCACTCAAATTTCATACTCAGTCAACAATAGTCAACTAATCAGGTTGGAAAAAAGGATGGGTTAAATTGCTGTTTTGAAGCAGATTTTGGGTTGAAATTAGCATTGATTTGGATTGGTTATTGGTTTTGGATAGGTGATTGGTCCTTAGTTGCAAGCCATAGTGGCTGGACCTCTTGTGAGTTTAAGATCTGTTTCATCTTTTAAATCAGTAATATAGAATTTATAATTGTTGCTTGATTAAGTTTAGTATAGTGTAGTTAATATTTGTTATTGTTTAGTTGTGGTTTATCTGTTTTCTCATAATTGGATCTTTGCTGTTTTACTGTTATTGATTGATTTGATCTAAATATCTAGGAATAGTGTTTAGTTGTTAGTTTTTACTGAATTCATTGCATCATTTAGGTGTTATGTCATCATTTGAATCTGTTTTAAAGAAAGATATGGTTTAGATTTAAGATTTAATTGATAATAGTGGTAAAATAGTTTTATAAGGGGTGTTTGGATTAGTGAAATAATCTGTACTAGAGGATTGTTAATTGATTAAGTTCAATTGCTATAGTCTTATTCAGGTTCTTAATAGTCATTTTGATCATTAGTTTGCATCTCCATTCACTGAAAGTCAATATCCATTTGAATCTTTTCATACTTGTGCATCAGTTAGAATTAGACTGCTATAGCTTGCACAATAGGTGTAGGATAACTAAGGTTAGCTTATTTAGATCTCATTACATCTAAAATCAACATTTAGAATCTGTTTTAGAAGATCAAATCTCAATAAAGTCAAAATTCAATTTCTGATAAAAATTCAAATAGTGTGTTTTCAGTTGGTATTTCTGGATTTTTAATTCATTCATAACTGAGTTAAATTTGTTGAAAATATGGATTCAAGTACTTTGGTTGATGGTCTTTGATAAGATATTTCTAGAAACGTTTTGTGAATTTTCTAAAATGGTCAAATCAGCTTCTCATTTGGGTCTAATTGCCCTGTTCACAACACTCAGCATTAACTGAGTGTGTAACAGGTTATTGCATAGTACTTAGAGAGCTTAATTTAGCTTCTCTAAGGCTCAATTTTGGTTTATTAGTTTCTTGCTAGGTCTAGTTGAGATTGCTGTATCTGGGTTTTAGTTTCTAGCATTTTAGCTAACTTATTTTTAAGCTGCAAATTCAGTAGTTAGGCCTGTTCAGTAATAAGATTAAATTGAGCTAAATTGCTTTTAGTCTGTGCTTATTGGACCACTTTTAGGTGTCTGCAAGATCTGGTAGCCTGCTTATAGCTTTTAGCTTATTCTCTTTTTACTTAATCAAATCAGTTACTAAGCAAGTAGGATAATCTGCATTCACAAGTAGCATTTAATAATTTTCATAGCATCTTAATCTCATTTAGGAGTTTTCTGGAAATTTTTATAATTTTCTGTAGCTTCTAGTTATTTTTTTGCATTTAAAACTTTTTTTTAATACTTTTTAAATAGCTTTTAATAGAAATTAATCAGAAAAATCCCAAAAAAATATAATTTCAATTTTCTCAGATTAAGAAAAATCAAAAAGACATAAAAAATATTTTTCCTAAATTTTCTTAGTTGAAATAATAATTTTTAGAAATTTAATTAGTTTAAAATAGTTTGAAATTCATAGAAATTAGATAAAAATTCAGAAAAATACAAATTCAGTTTTGAAAATTATTTTTAGTTATTTAAGATTTTTGAAAAATTGTTGGGATATAGAGAGTCAAAGTGCTGAAGAGTCAAAATACTAAAGAGTCAAAGTGCTGCTAAAGAAGAAAGTCAAAGTACTGCTCGCTTCATCAAAGTACTGCATGGTTAAAGGACTGCTATGCAAAATCTTTAAGGATTGTTATGTAATTCTAGAATGTTCTCAGTTTAGTATAGTATTACTTGTCGTACAAGGAATAGAGTTGTAAACCGACTAGGGTTATCCTTATGCCTATAAAAGGACCCCTAGATTGGCATTAGAGGTACGACTTTTAGAGATACGAATTCATACGTGCATTATTAGAGATATTAGGGATTGTTAGTGAATCTGTGTATCTATCAGGTTCAGAGTTTTAATATAATCGTTGAAGTTAAAGTTAATTCTTCTTAGCTTTATTCAAGTAAATTCCGCATACTTGATTGAGTTAATTCAGTGTTTCATTGTTAGTGACTTAGGATTTATCCGAGGTTGCTAAGCCCTGTTGGATCGATATACTTTAATCAAACTAACTTAACTAGCTTGTTAAGGTTTAACAACCTCGGATAAATCCTAAGTTATTAACAAAGAAACACTGAGCAATCTTTATCAAGTACGCGGAATTTACTTAACAAAGCTAAGAAGAATAACTTTTATTATTAACTCTAAATCTGCTTATTATGCAGATACACTAAACAACTCTAAGATTATCGAACTTCTCTCTAAAACTCTAAACGACTTGTGAATTCGTAAACTCTAAAACTCATAAACTCATAGACTTCGTACCTCTAATGCCAATCTAGGAGTCCTTTTATAGGCTCAAGGATATCCTAGTCGGTTTACAAATTGTATCCTTGTACGACAAGTAATCTAATATAGAATATTCTAGAGTTACAATACTTTCCATAAACGAATATAACAGTTCTTTGTTCTTGTAGTACTTTGACTTCATTGTGCAGTACTTTGACTTTATCTTTAGCAGTACTTTGACTCTTTGACATTTTTCAGTACTTTGCTTACAGTACTTTCATATCTTCAGTACTTTCATATCTTCAGCACTTTCATATCCCAACAATCCTCCCCTAACTTGAATTCTACTTGCTTGACTTCAAGTTCCTTTGTGAATGTATCTTTAATAGCTTCATCTTTAAGGACAGATTGTTTCTTAGTCTTTGGATTGTATCTCTGTAGTTTCTGTACTTTGTTAAAGTATCTCTAGAATTATTCTTTCACAGCAGCATCCAGCAAGCTCCATCTTTTCAGCAACACAACAACATATGACAATTTGTACATTAATTCAGTTTAAGTTGCATACTATTCTCATCACTTCTAGGTGTGTTAACTCCTGTGAGAGGTGAATCATTGAAAATTTAATGGATTTAGATCTCTTTACCAAAGCCATTATCTCTGGAGTAGCCAAATGTTTTGGTGTGTAAGACCATGGTACATTGATAACCATATGATTTTTAGCAAATCATCAGCTATCAACAGATTTGAGTTGTCTTTACCAAAAGCTATACCCTTCTGGACTAGTTAGTTCTTCTATCTAATGGTGAACTAATTACCAATAATGATTTTTCCACAGCCTTTACTACAAGCCATTTTCTTGTGGGCTAGCCAACTCTTCACTTTAACAGATATGGTGAGTTGATTACCATACAACTTATTAGCAAGTTGTCAACTAAAAACAGATTTGAAATATCTTTACCAGAGCCGTTTGCTCATGGATTAGCCAATCCTTTTGTAGCCATGGTGGATTGATGACCTATTGATGTTGCCATCACAAAAACCATTTATTTCATTTAACCTTTGTTTCAAAATATTTGTTACTTAACAAAAAGATTTCTTTAAAGAATCACTTAACTGGAGTAAAAGCTGCAAGCAGTACTTTGATGAAAGTACTGTTTGATCAGCAGTATTTTGAATAAAGTACTGATTTATCAAAAATAATTTATTCAATGAAATTCTTACCAGTTTATTCATCATCTTCAGCAATGGTAGTCCATTTGATAAACAAGTTGATGACCATGTATGCAGTTTCATTATCCTCTTCTACTTCCAATCCATGCTCTAGCATTCTTCTCATAAGATCAACAGTAAGAGGATATCTTCTATTTACAAACATGTGTATCATTGTACCATTTTCCAGCTCTAAAACTTGAACACCAGACTCTTCAAAGAATCTCCAGCACACAATTTCCCAACTTTCTTGATTCTTCCAAATATCATCAGTGCTCTCTTCTTCAGTTTCCCATGCAGTTGTGAGATCTCCAAGTAAAACTAAGCCAATCCCTTCTAATGGATTATGTTCAAAGTAAGCTTTAACCACATGATATAGGTAGAATAGATCCACTCTATCTATAATGTGCAATAAATCCCATAGCCTATTAAATACTCTGAAACTTTCATCTTCTTTATGAAACATCATATAGCTTCCTTCTTTGGATTTCACAACTTCAAAAGCACTAATCTGAGATCTGTTCATCTTCATGTCAGCATCTTCTTTTGAATAATCAAAATCTACTACTCTGAGATAATTCCTTTGTTCATCCCTAGTCTCATATCTTAATTCAACTTTTTCTTTCTTTGAGAACTGAACATCTATAACATCAGTTTTCCTTTTTCTTTTTAAACTCTTCTTCCTTTCTGCTTCAGTCCAATTAGCTTATTCTCTAAAATCCTTGATGCCTGCAACACCCTTTTTATAAGCCTCTGTTTCAGCATCATAGAGTCTTTTCATATCAACATAATTCAGCTTCTGTAATCCTTTATATCCTCGACCTTTCAAATAAGCCATCATAGCATTTCTGTCTTTAGCTAAATTAGGTCTTCTTGGCATATATCTAACAGGAGTAGGTGACTGTAATGGTTCAGCAGCTTCAACATCTAATTCATCTTGTAACTTCTTAGCTGCTTCTCTACTTTGAGCTTCTTCAGCTTCCTGAGCTTCTTTATCTTTAGCATTTAACTCCTCTTGAAACTTTCTAGCTGCAGCTTCATTCCTAGCAACTTCAATTGCTCTAAGTTCTGCCAAAGTTAGCTTTTTCTTCTTAGTTTCAACCAGAACACCCTTTCCTTTATCTTTAGGATCAATTGCAGGTTGAGAAGTTCTTTGTTGTTCTTCTTCTTGCACTTCTCGAATAGTAAAACCACCTCTTGGTTGTGATAAATCTTCTAAAATTGTAGCAATGAACTCATCATCACTTGTAGAATGGATGGGTTTGAGTGTAGCTTCCTCCTCTTGTAAAATAGTAGAGGGACCAACAACTTCTTCATGTACAGTTGTTGAAGGACCAGCTTCCTCTTCAAAATCCAACAACCTTGGTGTTAACAATGTTTGCCTGTAGGATCCTTGTTGTTGAAAAGCAGTACTTTGTTGTTCAGTACCTTGATCTTCAGTACCTTGAACTTGAACTTGCTCTTCAGTATCTTGAATGATCTGTTCTTCAGATGTTTCATGTTCTTCAGTACCTTTAGGTTCTTTCTCCTTGTCAACATCTTCTTTCAAATTTTCTTCTTCTAAATTCCTCCCCAATTGGACAGAAGATTGTTGGTGAACCTTTCGGCGTTTGTGTTTTCTAGACTTTTTTTGCTCCTTCTTCTTTGATTTGACCCAGATACGAAATTCTTGAACTAATGGCCACATAAAAGTCTTTAGCCTTCTAAACTTTAGTTTCAATTTCTTTATCTGCTTGGCTTGAGCCTCAGTAGTCTTTTTCAACTTAACCAACTCCCTTGTCAAAACATAATTATCCAATGTTATTTCTTCAGGAGGTATGGTATGTGAATCCTCTCCTTGAATTGGTGAATGTTCCTCTGATGGAGAAGCAGGAACAGATCCTTGTGGAGATGGAGAAGGTGAAACTGCAACATCTTCGTGAACTTCAGTACTTGGGGAAGCAGTACCTTGTGGAGATGCAGTACCTTCTTTTGATGCAGCTTGTTGAGAAGCAGTACTTGCAGAGGCAGTACTTGCAGATGCACTACTTGCAGATGCAGTACCTTCAGTAGCTTCATCAGCTTCAGTATTAGCTCTAACAGCCTGAAAAACTTCCATCATAGAAGTAGTTAAGGGAGTATCTTGACCCCTGAATAAAACACTCCTTTTTGCCATAAAGGTAAAAATCTTTGATTGTTGAACAATAACAGGCAGTAAGTTTGTAGGTTTTGGTATATCAGCAAGTTGCTTGTTCAAGAAAACCTGTATAAACCTTGGGTACATTAGCCAAGTAGATCCATGTGAGATATGTGAGAGCATTCCATCCAATATTAGCCTTGAGAAGTTAAAAACCCGATCTGTAGCTAACCCAACTATAGCATATGCTATATTTGACCCAAACTGCTCCCAAGAGGTACTCTTAGCACTTATGCAATGGAGCAACACATGAACCAAAAATTTCCAATGGGGACAAAATAGTTGTTTCCTAAATGTTTGTTCATTCAAAGATCCTTCATAACCAATATGTCGAAAAGTATCCCAAATCAACTGCTTATCAAACCGTATAGCTCCATCTGCATCATTGAACAATAAATCTTCTCTTATGGAGGCTTCAGTAATCTTAACAGTTCTTCCAAAGCAATCTGTTGATCGAACATAATATTCATCATTCTCCATGTTATCCCTAGCATTAGCCCAAAATTCTTGAATCCAGGGCTCAATTATATCCGGCTCCACTAAAAGAGCATAACTGATTGGCGAGCCAGTAAGATAATCAATAATATCATGAAAGAGTGTATTCGCTTCAGTCTTATCTAAATTAGCCACCATATTGTGCTTTGAAACGGTTGGACGATTAGCCATTGTTGATTATGTGAGCACAGAAGAGATATAACCGAATAATATAAAGAAGATGAGAGAATTATGTAAAAGATGCTAATGTATCAATATGAGAGGGAAAATCGGAGAATAGTTATTTATAGGTGAGATTTAAAAAATCACAGCCATAGATACCAAAGTTACCGTTAGAATTAATTACCTCTCAATATTACCGTTGGAACAGTACTTTAATAAGACAAACAGTACCTTCCACGTATGCAGTACTTTCCCAAGCAGTACTTTCCAAGCAGTACTTTTAGGAAAAACAGTACTTATCCAAATTCTTCTGTGAAAACTAAGTATACATAAGTATCCTCCCCTCAAGCAATACACAGGACTATACTAATACGAAATAGTCCTCCCCTCAAATGTAGCTCAGTAGTTAATCATGCCAATGCTCACCACCAAGTGATTGAATCTTGAAACATCAAAGCCTTTGGTGAGTAAGTCAGCTACATTATCATCTGTGTGAACCTTAACCACATTAATGAGCCTGTGCTCATAGCAATCTCTGATAAAGTGATGCCTAATCTGTATGTACTTGGTCTTGGAATGATAAACTGGATTCTTCATAATACAAATGGTACTCTCATTATCAATGTTGATAGGAGTATTCTTGAAATTGAATCCATAGTCCAAGAGTTGATTTTGCATCCACAAAAATTGTCCACAACAGCTTGCAGCAGCTACATATTCAGCTTTAGTAGAGGATGTTGCTGCAATTGTTTGTTTCTTACATTGCCAGGACACTAACCTTCTTCCAAGATATTGGCATCCTCCAGTGGTTGATCTTCTATCATAGTTATCACCTGCATAATCACTATCTGAAAAAGCTTCTAAGTGAAAAGGTGACTCTTTTGGATACCACAACCCCAACTTTGGTTGTTGCTTCAAAAAACAGAAGATTCTCTTCACTGTATTCATGTGAGAGATCTTTGGTGAGACTTGATATCTTGCACATAAGCAAACTGCAAACATGATATCAGGCCTTGATGCAGTGAGATACATAAGAGAGCCAATCATTGATCTGTATAACTTGACTTCAACAAGTTGTCCATCCTCATCTTTGCCCAATGAATTGATAGATTTAATAGGTGTAGTAACAGTCTTCATATCATCAAAATTGAACTTCTTAAGTATGTCTGTAACATACTTGTCTTGACTGATAAAAATACCTTCCTTTGACTGCTTAACCTAGTCCCAAAAAGTCAATTCTCCCATTGAACTCATTTGAAATTCCTTCGCATCAGCGCTCAAACTCTTTAACCATGGACTGTTTGGTAGCCCCAAAGATGATATCATCAACATAGACTTGAACTAACATGATATCTTTCTTGTCTCTCTTGATAAACAAAGTCTTGTCAATAGCTCCCCTTCTGTATCCATGTTGCAATAAGAATGTAGAGAGTCTCTCATACCAAGCTCTAGGTGCCTGATGAAGACCATAAAGAGCCTTAACCACCTTGTAGACTTTGTTTGGGTGTTTAGGATCTTCAAAACCAGGAGGTTGTTTGACATAAACTTCCTCTGTAATCTTGCAATATAAAAAGGCACTCTTGACATCCATCTGGTAAACTTGAAATCCCATATAAGAAGCAAAAGCAAGAAATATTCTAATAGCTTCAAACCTTGCTACAGGAGCAAACACTTCATCATAATCTACTCCTTCTTCTTGTCTGTAGCCTTGTGCTACTAACCTTGCTTTATTCTTGATAACATTACCTCTTTCATCTCTTTTGACTCTAAAAACCCATCTGGTTCCAATAACTCTCTTCCCATCTGGAAGATCATATAAAACCCAAACTTCTTGAAGTTTAAATTGAAGAAGTTCTTCCTGCATAGCTTCAACCCAGCTTTCTTTAGTCAAAGATTGAGCAATATTCTTGGGTTCCTCTTGAGAGATAAAATAAGTAAATAGGCAGGTTTGATGGTCCTTATGATTAAGCCTGTTTTGTTTATACACAAAGCTAAGTAAAGCATTGTGAGGTGTAGATAAAGTCTTAGCTCTGTGTCTAGTCATCACTCCAGAAGTAGAAGGACCAATGATTTGATCAGAAGGATGATTCTTATGAATTCTTAAGCTTGGAGACTGTGGAACGCCATAAGTATCCTCCAAATTAGTAACATCAGCACCTTCATTGGAATTTGGGAAAATACCTTCATCTTCAAATTCATCATCAGTTTCTTCTAATCCAGGCATGGTAGGATCATCCAAATCTTCTAAAGTACAGTCAACAGTGCATACTTTGTTCGAAAGTACTTGTCCAAAGTACTTGTGAGAGTACTCTGCAGTCTTGTTCTTCTTCTTTGCCTCTTCATAAGCTCTCCTTTGTTCATCGTGTAAGAATGTGCTAAAACATCTTGAAGAAGCATCTGATTAAGTTCCTCTTGAATAGATTGATCCTCAGCAGATAATGAGGATGTTGGTGCAACAGTACTTTGTTGTGGAGCAACAGTACTTTGCTTTGGAACATCAGTACTTTGTTTTGGACTAACAGGATCTTCATCAGGGACAGCATCAGGTCTAATATGAACTCCACGAACAACATATTGTAAATCTTCTCCATTGTGCACAGGTTGATTTTCTTCTCTAATAGGTACATAGTTCATTGAAGGAGTTAAAATCTCAAGATCAAACATCCAATCAGGTCCTTTACCTTTTTCATTGTCTTGATCTTCTAAAAACTCAACATGAAGACAATCTTGAACCTTTTTAGTTACTCTGTTGTACACTCTAAAGCCCTTACTGTTAGTGCAATAACCCAATAAGTATCCTTCTTCAGACTTGCCATCAAACTTCCCCAGATTATCAATTGTATTTAAAATAGTGAGAGGGCATCCAAAAGGCTTCATAAAACGAATGTTGGGTTTATTGCCCATCAGCAATTCATAAGGTGTCTTCATCTGTGGTTTGGTGACTAAGACTCTATTAAGTACATAGCAAGCAGTACTTACAGCTTCTGCCCAGAATTGAATAGGTAGATGGGAATCCACTAGCATTGTTCTTGCTGCTTCAATCAAAGTCCTATTCTTCCTCTCTGCAACACCATTTTGCTGTGGTGTTCTTGCAATACTAAACTCCCTCTTTATGCCTTTGTTTGCACAAAATTCATCCATAAGCTTGTTCTTGATTTCAGTCCCATTATCACATCTAATACCTCTAACCTTGAGTCTCAATTGGTTTTCAAGGGCTATTATGAGAGTCTGAATAGCATCAAAAGTATCATCTTTAAAACCCAAGAAAAATACCCAACTGAATCTACTACAATCATCTGTTACAACCAAGCAGTACTTTTTCTTGTTTAAACTTGCCACAGAAACCGGTCCAAACAAATCCATATGTAACAGCTCCAAAGGTTCTCTAATAGTCCTCTCCTCAAGCTTCTTTCAGGAAGCTTTGTGTTGTTTACCCTTCTTGCATGCTAAGCATGGTTGATCATTCTTGTAAGTTTTCGAAGGTAAACCTCTAACTAGATTGCCTTTGACCAATTTGTTGATATTATTGAAATTAACATGGTCCAATCTTCTATGCCATTGATGTGCCTCTTCAGTTGTTGCTTTAGCCACCAAACATGTGGCTCTTCCATAAGAATGTAAACTCTTCATGTGTAAGCTATACACATCATTTGTCCTTGGTACTCTAAGAACGACCAAGTCATCATCAACAGGCTTAAAGTCAGAGGAAAGGATGAGACATTCTGTGTCAGTGAATAACACAGGATGCTTTTTATCACAGATTTGTGATACTGACAATAAGTTGAACTTAAGCTCCTTCACATATCTAACATTCTCAAAATCTATAAGCCCTGCTTTGATAGTTCCTTTTCCAGTAATCTTTCCTCCATTGGGATCATTCCCAAATGCAACTCTTCCTCCACTAATATTTCTAAAATCAGACAGGATCTCTTTGTCTCATGTCATACTTCCAGAGCAACCACTATCCACAATAAGATGATCTTTTAGCTCCTCTTCCGGGTTGCCCTGCACACAAAGAAAAGAGTTAGTGATTTTTAGGAACCCAAGCCATTACTGACTTGTGTTCCCCTTGTGGAGTTACAAACTCAAATTCTTTGAGTATGTAATGTCCACTATCTTTCAAATGATGATTCAGGATTATCTTTTGATCTTTAGCATGTGGTTTTTCAAAACTTTCTGGTTTTTCAACACAAATCTCTTTTTCAATATCATTTGATTTTTCTTGTATTACAAAACATCGATTCACTTTTGGTTGAAAGTACTGTTTGTCCCTCTGCAGTACTTTCTCTCTTAACCCATTCTGGTTTAACACGTGGTTCCTATGATCTAGATCCCCTATGTGAATTGTAATACCTTCTAGGTTGATAGTGAGATCTTCTAGGACTCCTATTCCAAATAGTGTGATCAGTACCTTGTTTTGACTGAGCAGTACTTTGAGAAATCTTGGTCCAGTATTAACTGATACTTTGGAAAGTACTTGTGAGATCTTGAAGGTTTTGAAAAAGGTCTTCTCGGTGTGGGTATCTATGATCCGGTGAGAAATTTCGTGATTGACCCTATTTGAATTATTCCAGACTGGTTTGTGCTCTCTAGGTTTCGGTTGGCGGACACTGTTCTTTTGGAATTTGCTAAGGTATTCGAGTGATGTTCACAATCCTTGATTAAATGAGTAGGACTAAAACACACAAAACACAGTTTTGACCCATACTTCCAAAGTGACTTCTTCTATGTCTATGCCCAAAATTATTTTGCCTTCTTGGTGAATGATTAAACCTGTGTTGACCAAAGTTATCCCAAAAAGGTTTAGCAGTATTGTTTTGAAAAGGTTTTGCGAAGGTGCTTGCTTGGGAGCAGATACTTTGATTTGAAGGTACTGCTTGACTTTGAACATTGTTTTCAACAGCTTCTTTGGGTTTTTCAGACCTAGATTGAGCTACAAGCTTTTTCCTAAACTCTAGACTGTCCACTCCAAAACGAGAAACATCAGGCCTAGGGGGTTGATGAATGCCAGTGGGATGGGGAACATCATGATAACCATTATCTTTCTTATACTCAGGAGGTGGTTCACTTATTGAGCCCTCATTACTAGATGTATCTACATAATTAATGAGTTCATCATCACTAGTGGTTATATCCTCATACTCACCTTCATCCTGATCACTAGGTTGGTTTTCATCTATGTTACTAAAATCCATTCCAAAACCTAATCCAGTTTTAAGGTAGGCTCTTTTCTGTTTTTGAACATAAGTAACATGTGACAGATCAGCTTCACCCTAAACAGCAAACTTAGCTAACAAATCATCTCTTTCCTTAGTTAAATTCTCAATTTCAGCAATTTTACAGTTTAATTTCCATTCACTTAGTTTTAATTGGTAATCCTGTTGTTCATATTTTTCAGCCCAAGCTACTTCATTAGTTTCATGTGCTAAGATTTTGGCTTCCATAGATTCTAAGGTTATTTGATAACCAGCTACCTCAGACCTAGCCCTAACACAATTATCTCTTTCAATCACATAACTGTTAAGTAATTTTTGATAAAAATCATAACAGTTTGAGCATACCTCAGAGATAGGAGACTGAGTTGGTGAAGTAGCCACCATTGCAAGAAGAACAGGATCATCTTTACTTTCCTTACTCCAATCAAATCCTCCAAAGCCATCATCAGATTCCAAAGCAGCATGTTCAGGTTCCTCATCAAAAGCAGTGCTCCAGTCCAATGCTTCCACTGATTCTTCAACTGCTTCTTCCACTGCTACCATACAAGTAAGTCATGGTTCATCATCAAACTCTTCACTCCAGTCAACTTCCGATAACTTCTCTTGAGCAACCAAAGCCTTTGTTTCAGTAATTGGAATTTCTTTGAGCTCAAGTTTTGGCTTCTCAGATGTTCTGTTTGCTTGATACTTAGCAAACCTGCACTCCCTTGCAAAGTGACCAGTCTTTTGACAATTGAAGCATTCAATTTTGGATTTGTCAAAAGTTATTCCCTGTTTTGGTTTGAAATCAATGATTTTGCCTGTCTTCTTCATGTACTTTTTGATCCTTGCAGTGATCATATCAACTTGCCACCTGATATCAATTTCTTCAAGTGCATCTTCTTCAATCTGTGCTAGATCTTCTTCATAGGTGACAGGTAAACTAGCTTGTTGTGCAAAGAAGGAGCACATAACTTCATCTGAGGGGATAGTGGTAGTTGGTGGGGCCTGTTGAGAATATGGGGGGTGTAAACAGCAGTAGTTTGAGAAACAGTACTTTGAGATAGTACTTTTGATGGAAGTACTGCCCTTCTTTTCAGATGATAAAAAAGCAATACTGTGAGACTTGGAATTTGTTTGACCACTCATCTCATGCTCATACACCTTTAGTTGATGATAGAGATCATCAAAGTCCATGACATCCAAACCTTGTTGTCCTCTGATCATTGTAGCAATCACATGCCATGTAAATGGCAGACTCCTTAGAAACTTTAAATTAGCATCCTCAACTGATACTTCTGCCTTGTATAACTCCAACATGTTGAGGAGATTTTGAAACCTATCATATGCAGCATCAAGAATCTCTCTTTCACCAACTGTGAAAGTTTCAAACTGTTGCTTCATCAAATTTCTGTGCATCTTCTTAGAAGCTTCATTCCCTCCAAATCTGGTCTTGAGAGCAGCCCAGAGCTGCTTAGCATCTTTAGCATCATGAAATTTGAGAAGATGACCATCTGGAATTGCAGACAAGAGAATGTTGAGTGCCTTCTCTTGATTCCTTAAGGTTGCTGCTGGTAAGACTGGTTTTGGTGCTTTGGGTTGTCCAGGAACATCAATGGGTTCTGGAACAACTTCATTCCCATTAACAATTACATTCCATAAAGCATGGTCTGTAATGGCAATATATTGCCTCATCTTCATGCACCAGAGATCATATTCTCCCTTCTTGATAATTGGAATTCTGAGTGAGGTGATTGAGGGTGGTGGAACAACTTCAGTCGACATCTTGAATATTTTTGTAGTAGGGTTTTTTCCTAGTCAGAGTTTCCACACAAGCTCTGATACCACTTGTTGGATCGATATACTTTAATCAAACTAACTTAACTAGCTTGTTAAGGTTTAACAACCTCGGATAAATCCTAAGTTATTAACAAAGAAACACTGAGCAATCTTTATCAAGTACGCGGAATTTACTTAACAAAGCTAAGAAGAATAACTTTTATTATTAACTCTAAATCTGCTTATTATGCAGATACACTAAACAACTCTAAGATTATCGAACTTCTCTCTAAAACTCTAAACAACTTGTGAATTCGTAAACTCTAAAACTCATAAACTCATAGACTTCGTACCTCTAATGCCAATCTAGGAGTCCTTTTATAGGCTCAAGGATATCCTAGTCGGTTTACAAATTGTATCCTTGTACGACAAGTAATCTAATATAGAATATTCTAGAGTTACAATACTTTCCATAAACGAATATAACAGTTCTTTGTTCTTGCAGTACTTTGACTTCATTGTGCAGTACTTTGACTTTATCTTTAGCAGTACTTTGACTCTTTGACTTTTTCCACTACTTTGCAGCTTACAGTACTTTCATATCTTTAGTACTTTCATATCTTCAGCACTTTCATATCCCAACAAGCCCTTACAAGCTACATAAGTTAGTTTGGTTAGAGTACATCAATCCAACAAGTGGTATCAGAGCTTGTGTGGAAACTCTGATTAAGAAGAAACCCTTAAAACCTAGTTAACAACAAACCCTAAAGATGTCGACTGAAGCTGCACCACCCCCATCCATCACCTCACTCAGAATTCCTATCATCAAGAAGGGAGAGTATGATCTTTGGAGCATGAAGATGAGGCAGTACATTGCTATTATAGACCATGCACTGTGTAATGTAATTGTCAATAGTAATGAAGTTATTCCAGACCCTATAGAAGTTCCTGGACAACCTAAACCACCTAAGGCTGTCTTGCCAGCAGCTACAGTCAGAAATCAAGAAAAGGCTGTCAACATATTACTGTCTGCTATTCTTGATGGTCACCTACTCAAGTTCCATGATGCTAAGGATGCAAAAAAACTATGGGCTGCTCTCAAGACAAGGTTTGGAGGTAATGATGCTTCCAAGAAGATGCATAGAAATCTGTTGAAGCAACAGTTTGAAACATTCACTGTTGGTGAAAGAGAAGGTCTTGATGCTGCCTAGGACAGATTTCAAAATCCTTTTAGTATGATGGAGTTATACAAAGTAGAGGTATCTGTTGAAGTTGCAAATCTGAAGTTCTTAAGGAGTTTGCCATCCACATGGCATGTGATTGCTACTATGATCAGAGGAGAACCTGGTTTGGATGTTATGGACTTTGATGATCTTTACAACCACTTAAAGGTGTATGAGCATGAGATAAATGGCCAAACAAGTTCAAAATCACACAGTATTGCTTTTGTATCTTCTGAAAAGAGAAGCAGTACTTCCACTAAAAGTACTGCTTACCCTACTCAAAGTACTGTTGCTCAAAGTACCATTACCTATCCTACCCCCAGCTCAGCACCAACACACATCATCCATTCTGATGAAGTTGTATGCTTGTTCTTTGCTCAGCAAGCCACTTTACCTGTTACTTATGAAGAGGATTTGTCACAAATTGAAGAGGATGCTCTTGAAGAAATTGATATAAGGTGGCAAGTTGCTATGATCACTGCTAGAATCAAGAAGTTCATGAAGAAAACAGGAAGAGGCATTGACTTCAAACCTAAGCAGGGTATAACGTTTGACAAGACCAAGATTGAATGCTTTAATTGTCAAAGGACTGGAGACTTTGCAAGAGAGTGCAAATTTTCTAAATATCAGGCAAATAGAATGACTGAAAAACCCAAGCTTGAACTAAAGGAAATCCCTATTACTGAAACAAAAGCTTTGGTTGCTCAAGAAAATCTATCAGAGGTTGACTGGAGTGCTGAATTTGATGATGAACCAATAACCTATTGTATGGCAGCAGTGGAAGAGTTTGATTGGAGCACAACTTTTGATGAGGAACCAGGATTTGCTGCTATGGAATCTAGAGATGGCCAAGGAAGCTTTGATTGGAGCATGGAGAGTAAAGATGAACTTGTTCTGCTTGCTATGGTAGCTACTTCACCAAGTTCACCCTTATCTCTGAGGTATGCTCTAAGTGTCATGATTTTTATCAAAAGGTGCTTACAGATTACGTAACTAAAAGAGATAACTGTAGAAGGGCTTGGTCTGAGGTAGCTGGTTATCAAATTACTTTAGAGTCAATGAAAGCCAAAATAATAACACAAGAAAATAATGAAATGACTTGGGCAGAAAAGTATGAACAACAGGATTAACAATTAAAATTAAGTGAATGGAAGTTAGGATGTAAGGTTGCTGAATTAGAAAAGATAACTAAAGAAAGGGATGAATTGCTAGAAAAGTTTGCTACTTGGGGAAAATCTGGTCTTTCACATGTTAGTTTTGTTGAAAAACAGAAAAGAGCATACATTAAAACTGGACTAGGTTTTGGCATGGACTTTAGTAGCACAGAAGAAAACCCACCTAGTGATCAGGATGAACTTGATTTTGAGGATATAACAACTAGTGATGATGAGCTCATTAACTATGTAGATACATCTAGTAATGAGGAACCAATTAGTCAAACACCTCCTGAATTTAAGAAAGACAAGGGTTATCATGCAGTCCCTCATCCCACTGGTAGTTTTCAACCACTTAGGACAGATGTGTCTTGTTTTGGAGTAGATAACCTAGAGTTTAGGAAAAAGCTTACTGGTCAATCTAATACAGGTCCATCTAGTTCTGACACCCCAAAAGAAACAGTTGAGAAACCTAAGGATAATAATGTTAAGAGTCATGCAGTACCTTCTTCTCAAAGTACTGCTAGACAATCAGCAATACCTTTAAGAAAACCTTTTCAAAATACTACTAAACCTTTTTGGGATAATTTTGGTCAAAACAGTTTTCATCATTCACCAAAAAGACAGGATAGTTTTAATCATCGAAGTAAAGGAAGATTTTTTGGGAGTATGGGTCAAAAATTGTGTTTTGTTTGTTATAGTCCTGATCATTTGATTAAGGACTGTGACTTTCACTCAGATTACTTAAGCAAATTTCCAAAGACTAAAACTGCAAACCAAAACCCAAGGGATAATAAACCAGTCTGGAATCATTCACATAGGGTTAACCACAGCAACTTCAAACACTTTCCAAGGTACTGATAAGTCAAAGTTTCTCAAATAGTACCTTCTCAAAGTACTGCTAGATTTTCACCTAATCAAGGTACTGCTAGCACTTTTTGGAATGGAAACCCTAGGAGATCTAACTACTATCAATCTAGAAGGCGTTACACCTAAAAAAGAGTGTCTAGATCAAAGAGTACTACAAAAAAAGTTAAAACCAGATGGGTTAAGAAAGAAAATACTGATGGGGAATAAACAGTACTTTCAGCAAGTGTGGGAGAAACAGAGACTTTTGTTGAAAATAATAAAGAGAGTTTGGATGTAAAAGAGATTTTTATTGAAAAACCAACACAAGTTTTGGAACAACCAAAGATAATTGATCGTGTGCTTAAAGACAGTGGCAATTACATACTTAAAGAATTGAAGTATGTAACTCCACAATGGGAACACAAGTCAGTAATGGCTTGGGTTCCTAAAATTCACTAACTCTTTTATCTTTGTGTAGGGCAACCCAGAAGAGGAGCTTAAAGATCATCTAATTGTGGATAGTGGTTGCTCTGGAAGCATGACAGGAGACAAAGAGATTCTGTCAGATTTTAGATCTTATTGTGGAGGAAGAGTTGCATTTGGGAATGATGCTAGTAAAGGAAGAATAACTGGCAAAGGAACTATCAAGGCTGGAAGCATAGATTTTGAGAATGTTCGTTATGTGAAGGAGCTCAAATTCAACCTTTTGTCAGTCTCTCAGATCTGTGACAAGAAGCACCCTCTGTTGTTCACTGACACAGAATGTCTTATTCTTTCCCATGAATTCAAGCTTGTTGATGATAACTTGGTAGTGCTGAGAGTACCAAGAACCAATGATGTGTACAGTTTGGATATGAAGAGTCTTAACTCTTTTGAAAGAGCAACATGTTTAGTAGTTAAGGCAACACTTGAAGAAGCACATATGTGGCATAGAAGATTAGGACATGTAAATTTCAAGAATATCAACAAGTTGGTTAAAGGAAATTTAGTTAGAGGTTTACCTTCCAAAACATACAGGATTGATCACTCATGTTTGGCGTGCAAGAAAGGTAAACAGCACAAAGCTTCATGCAAGAAGATTGAGGAAAGAACCATTAGAGAACCTCTGGAGTTACTGCACATGGATTTGTTTAGACCTGTTTCTATTGCTAGTCTAAACAAGAAGAAGTACTGCCTGGTTGTGACAGATGATTGCAGTAGATTCAGTTGGGTATTTTTCTTGGGATTTAAAGATGAAACATTTGATGCGATTCATGATCTTATAATAGCCCTTAAAAACCAATTGAGTCTTAAAGTAAGAGGAATTAGATGTGATAATGGGACTGAATTCAAGAACAAGCTTATGGATGAATTTTGTGACAAGAAAGGAATCAAGAGGGAGTTTAGTATTGCTAGAGCTCCACAGCAGAATGGTGTTGCAGAGAGAAAGAACAAAACTCTGATAGAAGCAGCCAGAACAATGCTTGCAGATTCATTATTATCTATTCAATTTTGGGCTGAAGCTGTAAGTACTACTTGCTATGTATTGAATAGAGTGTCAGTTACTAAACCTCAAATGAAGACACCTTATGAGTTGTTTATGGGAATCAAACCTAACATACGCTTTATGAAACCTTTTGGATGTCCTCTGACTATTCTTAATACTATTGATGCTTTGGGAAAATTTGATGGCAAGTCAGATGAAGGATACTTATTGGGATACTGCACCAACAACAAAGGATTTAGAGTATACAATCGAGTCACCAAGAAGGTTCAAGATTGTCTTCATGTTGAATTTTTAGAAGATCAAGAGAATCAAAAGGGTAAAGGTCCTGATTGGATGTTTGATCTTGAGGTTTTGACTCCTTCTATGAATTATGTTCCTGTTAGAGAAGAAAATCAAGTTGATCACAAAGAAGAAGATTTACAGTACATTGTTCCTGGAGTCAATATTAGACCTGATGCTGTTCCTGATAAAGAACCTATAACTGTTGAGACAGAGAAAAGTACTGATGAACCAAAAACTACTTTGTCTCCTGAAGATCAAGCTATTCAAAATGAACTTCATAGGATGCTTTTTCAAGAAACAATAGCACAATCTTATGAGGATGAACAAAGGAGAGCTTTTGAAAAAGAAAAGAGAAAGGGCAAGTCTACAGAATACCCTAACAGTACTTTGGATCATAGTACTTTGGATCAAAGTACTGCTGCACCAATTGACAGTACTTTTGATGATGATCCGACCATGCCTGGTTTAGAAGATACTGATGATGAATTAGATGATGAAGGTATTTTCTCCAATTCCAATGAAGGAGCTGATTTCACAAATTTGGATGATGATCTTGAAGTACCACAGACTCCTACATTAAGGATTCACAAAGATCATCCCACTGGTCAAATTATTGGACCTTCTACTTCTGGAGTGCTTGCAAGAACCAAAGCTAAGGGTTTTTCTAAACCACACAATGCTTTACTTAGCTTTGTTTACAAACAGAACATGCTGAATCACAAGGATCATCAAACATGATTATTCACTTGCTTTATCTCTCAAGAAGAACCCAAGAATATAGCTCAAGCATTAACTAAAGAGAGTTGGGTTGAAGCCATACAAGAAGAACTTCTTCAATTCAAACTTCAAGAAGTTTGGGTACTGTGTGATCTACCAGATGGAAAGAAAGTCATTGGTATAAGATGGGTTTTCAGAGTCAAGAAAGATGAAAGAGGGAATGTCAACAAGAACAAGGCAAGGCTAGTTGCACAAGGATATAGACAAGAAGAAGGAGTAGATTATGATGAAGTGTTTGCTCCTGTAGCAAGGATTGAAGCCATTTAAATACTCCTTGCTTTTGCATCATATATGGGATTTCAGGTTTATCAAATGGATGTCCAAAGTGCCTTTCTTTATGGCAAGATTACAGAGGAGGTCTATGTTAAACAGCCTCCTGGTTTTGAAGATCCTGCACATCCAAACAAAGTCTACAAAGTCGTTAAGGCTCTTTATGGCCTTCATCAAGCACCTAGAGCTTGGTATGAAAGGCTCTCTACTTCCTTATTGCAACATGGTTACAGGAGGGGAGCAATTGACAAGACTTTGTTTATCAAGAGAGATAAGAAGGATATCATGCTAGTTCAAGTTTATGTAGATGATATCATCTTTGGAGCTACAAAACAGTCCATGGTAAAGGATTTTGAGCAGCTGATGCAACATGAATTTCAAATGAGTTCTATGGGTGAGTTAACTTTCTTCTTGGGACTTCAAGTTAAACACTCAAAGGAGGGAATTTTCATAAGTCAAGATAAGTATGTCTCTGACATTCTTAAGAAGTTCAACTTTGATGCTATGAAGCCAGTCACTACACCTATCAAATCTATCAACTCATTGGGCAAGGATTAAGATGGCCAACCTGTTGAAGTCAAGCTGTACAGATCTATGATTGGCTGTCTTATGTACTTAACTGCATCTAGGCCTGATATCATGTTTGCTGTCAGTTTATGTGCACGATATCAAGTCGCACCCAAGGTCTCCCATATGAATGCAGTAAATATAATTTTTAGTTATTTGAAACAACAATCTAAGTTAGGTTGTGGTATCCAAAGGATTCAGCTTCTCACTTGGAAGCTTTTTCAGATGGTGATTATGCAGGTGATAACTATGATAGAAGATCATCCACTGGAGGATGCCAATATCTTGGAAGAAGATTAGTCTCATGGCAATTTAAAAAGCAAACTATTGCAGCAACATCATCCAATGAAGCAGAATATGTTGCTGCTGCAAGCTGTTGTGGACAAGTCTTGTGGATGCAGAATCAACTTTTGGATTATGGGTTCAACTTCAAGAACACTCTTGTCAATATTGATAATGAGAGTACAATTTGCATTGTGAAGAGTCCAGTTTATCACTCCAAGACCAAACACATTCAGATTAGGCATCACTTTATCAGAGATTATTATGAGCATAGGCTCATTAATGTTGTCAAGGTTCACACAAATGATAATGTAGCTGATTTACTCACCAAAGGATTTGATGTTTCAAGATTCAATCCCTTGGTGGTGAGTATTGGAATGATTAATTACTAAGCTACATTTAAGGGGAGGACTGATTAAATAGTTAGATAGTCCTATGCATTGCTTGAGGGGAGCCAATAGAATGCCTATGTGAAGTTTTTGCCATTGTGAAGAAGAGAATGGAAAAGTACTGCTTTTTAGTCATATGAAAGTATTGCTCTGAAAGTACTGCTCTGGAAAGTACTGCCCACGTGGAAAGCACTGCTTGTCTTAACAACGTACTGTTCCAACGGTCAAAAGATGGGTTAAAATTCAAATAACGGTAACTTTGTTATTATGGGCTGTGATTTTTTCAAATCTTACCTATAAATAACTACCCTCCGATTTTCCCTCTCATCTTTATACTTATCAATCTTTTCCATATTTCTCTCTCTTTCACATTTACTATTCATCGAACCAACTTCTTATCCAACAATCAATGGCGAATTGGAACACAGTTTCTAAACACAACATGGTGGCTAATTTGGATAAAACAGAAGCTAATGTCGCATTCCATGACATCATTGATTTTCTCACTGGATCTCCAATCAGTTATGCACTTTTGGTAGAACCGGATGTTATTGAGCCATGGATTCAACAATTTTGGGCGACTGCTAGAACTCACATGGAGAATGATGAGTCATTTATACAGGCTAAAGTTGTTGGAAGGATTGTGAGAGTTAGTGAAGCCTCAATTCGAGAAGATCTCTTATTTGCTGATGAAGAAGGGGATACATGTTTTGATAAACAACTTCTTTGGGATAATTTAAGAGATATTGGGTATGAAGGAAGAAACCCTTGTTTAGTCCACATTAGAAGTACTTGGTACATATTTTACTTCATTGTCTCAGTTCTAAGAGTACTTCATGTGAGCAATTTGGATCTAACATAGCATCTGCATTAGTGGGATTGGCTACAAATTGTGTCTTTAACTTTTCAAGACTAATCCTAGATAGTATGCTATCTCACGTTTCTAAAGGCTCACCATGGTTAATGTATCCAAGATTTATTCAAGTTTTCTTGAATAAACAACTTCATGATATACCAAAGCCTTCAAGCCTATTACCTGTTGTGGTCCAACCTGCAAAGATATTCACCTTCATGGCTACAAAAAGTGATAAGTTCTCTGGAAGGAACAATCCCTTGACTACTTCTATGATGGAGATTGTGCAAGCAATTAGAGATGAGGCTGCTACCAGTGAAGAAAGAGAAGGTACTGCATCTTCTCAAGGTACTGCTTCACAAGGTACTGCTGCATACGAAGGTACTGCAGATTCACCTACACCATCTCACCAGGATACTGCACAAACTGAGTCAGAACCGGATATCAACCCACCGTCATCTAGAGGAGATGCAGGTGATATACCTCCTGAAGGATTGGTTCTGGATAATTATGTTTTGACAAGGGAACTGGTCAGATTGAAGAAAGCTAATGAGGCTCAAGCTGCACAAATCGCGAAGTTGCAAACCAAGTTTAGAAGATTAAAGAAGTTTGTCTGGCCTTTAGTACAACATCACAGATTGTAGGTCAAGGCTGCAAAGAAGAAAATAAAGCACTTTAAGAAGACTTCCAAAGGCAAAAAGGTTCAACAGCAATCTTCTATCCAATTGGGGAGGAATCTGGAGCAAGATAATTTGAAAGAAGATGCTGAGTTTTATGAAGAAAAAGAAGATGAACCTCAAGGTACTAAAACACAAGTTAATATTGAAAGTACTGAGCCTGAAGGAACTGGTGTATAAAGTACTGCTGATCAAGGTGCTGCTGATCAAAGAACTGCTCTTCAAAGAACACATAGACAAGAGCTGATTACACCAAGGACACTTAATTTTGATGAAGAAGCTGGTCCTTCAACTGTTCTACAAGAAGAGGAAGCTGATACACCTATGGTTGAGCACACTGCAAGTGATGATGAGGCAGTTTCTCAAATTTTGCAAAACCTATCAAGACCAAGAGGTGTTAGCATTCCAGGAGTTGCTGAAGAACAACTAAAATCTTCTCAACCAGTTTTAGATCCAAAAGACAAAGGCAAAGGCAAACTGGTGGAAACAAAGAAGAAAAAGAAGATGACTTTAAAAGAGTTAAGAGCTATTGAAGTGGCTAAGAATGAAGCAGCTGCTAGGGAGCTACAAGCTAAATTTGATGCTGAGATTGTTCAACCAGTGAGAGAACCTGAAGCTGCTATACCACAAAGACCATCTAGTAAAGCTAAAGAAAGAAATGCCATGATGGCTTATCTAAAGGGTCAAGGGTATACTGGATTACAGAAGCTAAACTACTTAGAGATGAAAGATTTATATAATGCTGTCAGAGAAGCTTATCAGAAGCAAGTTAAGAGTATTATTTCTTTTAAGGATGATAAGCAAAAGGAGGATGCTAGTAAGAGAAGCTTAAAAAGAAAAAGAACAACTGAAGCTGAACAGCAATCAAAGAATATTGAGTTAAGATCAGATATAGTTGATGAGCTAAGAAATTACATAAGAGTTGTCGACTTTGAGAATCCTAAATCCAAAGATGCTGCAGTAAAGAAGACTAAGATAACTACATTTGAAGTAGTAGAGTCAAAAGATGGAAACTATCTGATGTTCCATAGGGAGGATGAAAGTTTTAGAGTGTTCAATTTGCTATGGGATATACTGCACATATTAGATAGAGCAGATCTGTTTCAACTATATCAGTTAGTGCATGAATACTTTGAACATATTCCATCAACTGGAGTTGGCTTAGTATTACTAGGAGATCTGACAACTATCTTCGAAACTGAGGAAACAAGCACTGATGAACTCTGGCAAAACCAAGAAAATTAGGAGATTACAAGCTGGAGATTCTTTGAAGAATCAGGAGTGCATGCTTTGGAATTGGACGATGGAACTATGATCCATATGCTAGCTGAAAGAAGATATCCTTTGACAAGAGATCTTATGAGAAGGATGATGGATCATGGAATAAAAGTCGAGGAAGAGAATGAAACATCCCTAATGGTGATTGAATTGTATATCAGATGGATGTCTATGGCTGACATGAAGCATAAGTACTGGTATGATGTTTAATTGTATAAATTTTTGAAAAATAAGTACTTTATTCAAAGTACTGCTGGAACAAACAGTACTTTAATCAAAGTACTGCTTGCAGCACAAACCAGTAAATGTTTTTGAAAGAAAAACTTTTGTTAAGTAAAGAATATTTTGAAACAAAAGTTGAAAGTTACAATGGTTTTTGAGATGGTTATAACAATAGGTTATCAGTTCACCATGTTTAACAAAAAGACTGGCTAATCCATGAGCAAACGGCTCTGGTAAAGATATCTCAAATCCGTTATATAGTTGACAACTTACCAAAGAACTATGCATGCATACACTTAGAAATAATTGTACGGAAGTAAAGGTAAACACAAACAAAACAATTAAGGAATCATAACTAGGCTAGCACCAAAGGGTGCTTAGCCGCTCATATTAATCATGCACATCAATTCAATATTCAAATGTACGAAATACATGAATTGAAAGTAAAAGAAATAATAAACGCTAAAGCTTATCGTAATGGTGTGACTTCTCCCTTGGAAACAGCTCCGTATGCTTCCCTGGACCTCCCTTGAGCTTTTTCCCACGTTCTCAGAGTGTTGTATGTGGAATGGGATGCTTTGAAATGCTGGAATTCATGGGGTATTTATAAGCCAGGTCTGGGTTACGGCGTAACCAATAGAGTAGTTACGCCGTAACCTTCTATTTCTCCGTAAATGCACTAGATCTGCTAGTTACGACGTAACCTTATAAGTGGTTACGCCGTAGTCTTCAATAAACTCGGTTACGTCGTAAGTGTTGCAGTAGTTACGGCGTAAGCATCAGCGGCGTGGAACATCTTTTGACCTAATGGAGTTACGTCGTAACCTTTGGGAAGAGTTACGCCGTAACCTCTTGATAAGTTGGACTTCTGGGTCACGCAATAGTTACGGCGTAATGTGAGAGATGAGTTACGCCGTAACTTCTTCAAAATAAGCATACTGTGATAAATCTTTAGTAATGTTTCCATTTCCGCGTCTCTTTAGCTCCAATGCTCCTAATTTACCTAAAAGTGGAAAACAATGGAAAACAAGCGTAAATCCATATAAATGATATAAATAACGAGCATTACCGGGGGAAATTGACACTTAATATTCAGGACTATTTGATGTTATCAAATATCCCCTACTTGAACTCTACTTGCCCTCAAGTAGACCTTATTAGATAGATTCCTAAAAATATATCTTCCAAAAACTGAAGAATATGAGTTTAAAAATCCCTTATGCTAGAATAAAACTAAGCCGAACACCTCACGAAAGGGGAACAAACACTCAAATCTCTCAACTATTCTAAGTGTCAATTTCGGGGTGATCACTTAATCGCACATTCATAGCATGTATTCTATCATAAGCTTGGCGGTTACACAAATCTCCACCACTAGAGTTAAGGGCTAAACAATTCTCAAAGGCAATATGGGTAGACACGACAAAGGTTAAGGGGTGACTCGTCATTACTAATATGTCACGGCGAAGTGGACAAAATCAGTGATACATGACCAAATTCATGGCCAAGATATCAAAGATTGCTCGCTGCATCACCTAGACATGCTTCATGACTAAAGGGTAGGATAAGACATGGGATACATAATTGGTGTAAAATGAAAAACAAGCAGGTATTCTATATCTATAACTAAGTCATCACCACTTACCGTCTGCCCAAAGTTCAAGCTTAGAAGTCTAGAGACCGGATCATGAAATGCAAGGTAGATGTGTCATTAGAGGATGTCGTGATGGGCACACTACCTTTTCTTCTTCAGTTGGTATAACTCCAACTCCAATCTTTAAATGTGACTGAGGTGGCCTCCTCGATACTAAACAAGAAAGCTCATACTATAGTGCTTATAACATCGCACTTTACAATATCATAACTCAATCAACTATTTTTTTTGAACATAACATAATAACATCACATTCCCCCACTTGAGATGAACAATGGGAATTCGGGGGGTCTTTAATGATCTTCATAATTATTGTCGATGAAACATGATTTCCAAACCTTTCCACTCGAACCTTGAACTTAGGCAAATGATGACTTCCCAACTACAAATAAAGACTACAGGGTAGGCTAAGGTGTAAGGGTGTAACGAAATAATATATTGGGTTGACAAAATGAAAGGAATGGCTCAGAAGGGTGTATCTAGGGGTATCTTGCACTAAAGGGGAGTGCAACAAAAGGGTTTCACATGGGGGTCAAAAAGTCGAGGTGACTAATCGATAGACTCACAATGGTAGGCTGTTTGGGTGATAATCCTATAATACTTCCTTCTAAAACTAAAAAGTCCAAATACATCGAGCTAACCCAACATACCTCGTCTATGGTCTCGAAATGATGCAAAGCCCAAGTTCTAAAGTTTACAAGCTACCGGCACACTCATAATTTGGTGGATTTGGGGAAAAATATTGGAAACGGATAAGGCTAATCTCACCATGTAATATCAAGGGTTGTATGTGCTCGGCTAAGGTCTAATCTAGTTAGGTTCGGAAAAACATGTCAAAATTAAAAATGGCATAATTTTTCAAAATAAACTAGAAAAATGAGGGCGAAATAAAGTTCAAGAGATAATTCTACTCCCGTCCCCCCACTTGAAATGTACAAAGTCCCATTTGTACTAGGCATCAAAATAAAGGTGAAGAGAAAGCTAGAATTAGAGCGAGAACTTCCTTGAAATTTGCTTCAAAAAGAAAAAGGCCCACGAGAAAGTATCGTGCCTTCGTTTAAGCGTCATGAACAAAATTCAATCCTTGAAATCACCATACCGACAAGCATAATTCTAAAACGAAAAAATAAAATAAAAACAAACCTAACTCACTTTCGTAGGAATCACGGTTGCATTTAGCGAATGCAACAAGCCTTTTAAACCACTTGGTGTCCCAAGTGGACGAGTGAAGTCTCGTGAGGGTTTTATAGGGAACATACCCACAAAGTTCATTTAAAAACTAATACAAAGTTACTGTATTTTAAAATGAAAGAGTTAAAGCAGAGGAGAGTTACGTCATAACTCCTACGATAGAGTTACGCCGTAACTGGCAAAACCTGGTATGAGCTGTGAAGCGAATAGTTACGGCGTAACCACTGAGATGGTATTACGCCGTAATTGGTAATGCGTCAAGAATTCTGCTGCTAAAATGTTGGTTACGGCGTAATCATCAAGATGAGTTACGTCGTAACTCTGTTCAGATCAAGAATGCAGCAATAATTACTTCCTCTCTGCAAAAATGGTTAGAAAACACAAAACCCAACAGAAATGAAATAAAAACAGAAGAAAGTGATAACTCGGGTTGTCTCCCAAAAGAGCACTTTTCTTTATTAACGAGTCTTTAAGTTAGACTCAGAGCCGCAGGGCTACCAGTGTTTGTCTGTCATCTCGTGGACTGGGCAATCTCCATGTTGAAGCCAGCTGATCTAATTCTCATCTCGTTTGTATCCATCTCCAGGTTCTAAACACCCTAAGTAAAAAATTTTGATCTTCTGGTAGGGGTGATCAAAACCTTTGGCCTTATCTTCTTCGCTAATACCAAGCAGCGGTCTAGCATAACTCAACTGTCTTTTAGTCCAATTTTTAAAGTTTTTGACAGTCCTTGGCATTTTGAAAACAGTTTTATCATCGCCAATCTTTAACCAAACTAGTCCTTCCTTCTCGTTTTTATCAAGCCCAGATATTTCTTTAAAGGGATTTCCGAAAATCACCCCAGTCAGCCCATCTGCCACGAACTCGCTAACATCATCCAAAACCACGAAGTCGACTAGAAACGAGTGTGTTCCTACAAAAACTCGTATGTTTGTTGCTATCCCAAGGAAGTTGTTTCCTTTGTAATCAAGCTCCTTTTCCATAACATGGTTGTAGCATTCCTTAGAGATAATGTTGACTGGGGAATCTGTGTTGATAAATGGGTGAAAATCAATGAACCCAATTTTGCATGAGATTTTCAAATAGTGGGGATTCCTATGATGGATTCATGCCCCCATCTCATAAAACTGCGGTTGGTCCAATTGCAAAAATGTTTTTTCAGAGTTATCTTGCCAATGGGTCATCTCAACATCACTAGAGAGGTCTTCAGCACTTAATCCTAAGTTATCCTCTTCCTCAAAATTCATGAAAACATCAAAATCTTTCCCCGAGTCAACCTCTCCAGGATCCAGGGGGTCGCTAAGAATCTTTTCAAGGGCTTCACCAAAATCCCCCACTGGGTCAATTGCACACACCTTCTCCGGGGTAGACAAATGTTCATTAGGTCCGAATATGGCGATCTCTCCATTAGCTTCCAGAGTCCATTTTCCGGCAAAGACATCCACTTTAGTGTGAGCAGTAGCAAGCATGGGTCTTCCTAAAATGACAGGTATACTGTTGTCTTTCGGGATATCAAGAATCACAAAATCTACTAGGAAAAGGAATCTCTTTATCTTCACTAAAACATTTTCAACAATTCCTAATGGCGATTGCATGGATCGATCGGCCATTTCAATTTTCATCTTGGCCGGTTTTAAGTTGCCAATTCCCATTCGCAAAAACATCGAACGAGGCATTATGCTAATACTAGCTCCAAGATCTGCCAGGGCGTTACACATGTTTAGGCTCCCGATATAGCAAGGAAGAGTAAAGCATCCTGGATCTTTTTCCTTTTGTGGTAGCTCGTTCCTCAAAACCGCTGAGCATCTTTCGTTGAGGCGAATAGTCTCATCATAACTTAATTCCCGCGTAGTATCATGACGATTAGTATTATAAGAATCATTAGTAGGAGGGATTACCAGCAAAGTTTGTTCCAAAAATGATTGTTTCTCCATGCTGATCCGTCGCTTAACCTTTTCTGAAAAGGTCAAAGGTTATTCGAGGATAGTTTCTATAGTGTGGACAACTTTTTCCTCCTGAGCCGCTAGGTAATCAGAGATGGCTTCTGAACATGAACTAATACTTCTCTCCAATCTTTTTATCCTATCATCGTGAATTTTAATAGAAGAGACTGTATTATCCACGAATGCTTTCATCATCTTTTCTATCCTATCATCGCGCTCTCTTGATTCTTTGATGTGGTCGAGAATCTTTTTCTCAATATTGTTCCCAATATTGGTCTCAAATACACTTTTAACTTTCTCAACCCTACATGCTTCAGCTTCTCTTTTCAACCTTCGTTTTTTTAAAAATTTCCCCGTAATTGTATTCTTGCTTCGTTATTGTCTTCATTACCTTATGATCGAAGTTATCTCTCGGTCCGTATCCAGTATCCATGTGCCACTTGTAGCAATGTTCAGAAATCCACTGAATACATTCCAAGGCCCGATCGAGTCATGCTAGGAATAGGTCTTGGTGAATCAAGGAGTTCCCGTGTTTGCGCATTAATCCCCTGATAGAAGACGTATACGATATGATGTTTGTTTAAATCATGAGTAGGGCATCGATAGAGAAGCTCATTAAATCTTTCCCATGCTTGGTACAGCGTTTCTTCTCCAATCTGCACGAATTGATAGATTCTCCCAAGAAGCCTAGCCATTTTTGAAGGAGGGCAAAATTGCTGGACGAACTCCTTTCTTAGTTTTCCCCATGCTTCTTTACTTTCACTAGGAAGTTTTTTATACCATCTTTTCGTTGTTCCAGTGAGAGTCAAAGGAAAAATCCTTGCAGTGACTGAATAACTTGGAGTACCCCTAACGTTGAAAAGAGAGGATAAGTGGAGAACTTCATCTACGTGATGCTGAACGTCCTCATCTTCGTCTCTAGAAAACTTAAGCTCATGTAACTCTCGAATAATATGATCTGGGATGGAGTATTTTTCGGTAGGAGAATCCTTAGTGAAGCTTCGTTGGTAATTATCGTTTGGTCGGTCTAAATACTGCTCCATGGTTAGGTCATTGATATTATTTTCATTGATGACCTCTAGTTCTGTGTCCGACTGGTCTGATTCGTAAAATGAGAAGATGTTGTGAATAGGAACCGGAGAATAGATCCTCTTTTTCAGAAATTGCTTCTCCGGTCAACAAATGGGGTAGCGAAAGGGCCTAGAGCTGCAGTCTTGTATCCCGACAATTTCGAAAGAAAATTAAAAACAGACTTAATATGAAATCCTAAAATAGCTCCCCGGCATCAGCGCCAAACACTTGATGCAGGTTTTACTGACCAGGTCTTAATATTTATAGTGTCTCGCTATACCTATGGTCTACCCTAATGCACTAACGGGTAGTGTACCTGGTCGTGTGTAGTGTAGTAAATGGTAAAGCCGAGGTCGTCCCAAGAGCTATGTGTGTCGGATAATTACTAAGTCTAATTGTCACATAATATTAATGGTTTGATAGGGTTTTAATTAATTAAACTACTAATGCAGAATATAAAAGCAAATAAATGGTAGAAGGGAAATCAATAGAGGAATAGTGGTGCCAACCTAGTTAATCCTCCTAGCTAGTTATGTCTACGTCTACCTACTTCCAATTACTTCAGGTGGGGTCAAATTCGAGAGGACAGCATTTGGTCAATTCGCCCTAACCTATCAGCAAAGATGCCACCACAGGAGAAATCATGCGCACCGTTATAAGTCCTGTTGTTCCTGGTCCCCTAAGCTGAGTCATTAAGTACCGCTACATGCTAGATTCTAAATAGTGAGTGTCCGGCCGTTAGGAACTTAGACACTACACCCCCCCAATTCTTAAGTTCATCCAAACGAAAGGTAATCAGTTGGTCAAATCGCACAAGTAGAAAGGGTCGTCAGTTGGTCATATCTTACCCTTCCCGTCTCAGTCCGCTCACCTAGGGTCAGTTGGTCATATCTCCAAGGCAATTGGCCTCTATCGCCATTCAAAACTACCGAACCAGGGGTGACTACCAAAGAACTATGCATGCATACACTTAGAAATAATTGTACGGAAGTAAAGGTAAACGCAAACAAAACAATTAAGGAATCATAACTAGGCTAGCACCAAAGGGTGCTTAGCCGCTCATATTAATCATGCACATCAATTCAATATTCAAAGGTACGAAATACATGAATTGAAAGTAAAATAAATAATAAACGCTAAAGCTTATCGTAATGGTGTGACTTCTCCCTTGGAAACAGCTCCATATGCTTCCCTGGACCTCCCTTGAGCTTTTTCCTACGTTCTCAGAGTGTTGTGTGTGGAATGGGATGCTTTGAAATGCTGGAATTCGTGGGGTATTTATAAGCCAGGTCTGGGTTACGGCGTAACCAATAGAGTAGTTACGCCGTAACCTTCTATTTCTCCGTAAATGCACTAGATCTGCTAGTTACGACGTAACCTTATAAGTGGTTACGCCGTAGTCTTCAATAAACTCGGTTACGTCGTAAGTGTTGCAGTAGTTACGGCGTAAGCATCAGCGGCGTGGAACATCTTTTGACCTAATGGAGTTACGTCATAACCTTTGGGAAGAGTTACGCCGTAACCTCTTGATAAGTTGGACTTCTGGGTCACGCAATAGTTACGGCGTAATGTGAGAGATGAGTTACACCGTAACTTCTTCAAAATAAGCATAATGTGATAAATCTTTAGTAATGTTTCCATTTCCGCGTCTCTTTAGCTCCAATGCTCGTAATTTACCTGAAAGTGGAAAACAATGGAAAACAAGCGTAAATCCATATAAATGATATAAATAACGAGCATTAACGAGGGAGATTGACACTTAATATTCAGGACTATTTGATGTTATGAGTATATCATAAGACAGCTGTGAATGAGGCTTTCCAAGTAGAGCTTGATAAACTTAGAAAGATAAATGAACATGTTAATATAACTGTTGACACCTATTATTATCAGTCTAAGTCAATTGATAAAATTTGAAATGCTCAAATAAATAATAAAGCTAAGTCTGGTATGGGTTATAATAAAGTGCCTCCACTACTAAGAGGTGTTCCAGCACCTCCAGGTATAGATTTAGCTCATACAGGTCTAGAAGACTTTCAGGAACCCATTCGTGAATATGGTCCTCCCAAAACTGTGAATTGTGAGGAAGAGGTTAAGCTTGATAATGATGTTTTTGAAAGTGCTAGTGACTCATCAGTGGTTGATGAGAATGTTAAAAAGAGTGTAGAGACTTCTAACCCAAAAGTTGTTAATACCATTACAAAGGAATCTAGGAAACAAGCTAATAAACCTAGATCAACTGTAAGGTATGCTGAGATGTATAGGAACAAGCCAACAGCTCCTAGGGGTAACCAGAGGTGTTGGAATCATGTTAAATCTCAACAACTAGGTAGTAATTTTGTGATGTACAATAAGGCAGGCTATATCTGTGGTAGTTTCAATCATTTAGATGCTTATTGTGACTATCATGTTGGGAGAAGGGAAGTCCATGGGAATAAAAGGGTGGAGTCTAACAAGTTTCAAAATAATGTACACCCTTATCCACACAGCAAAATGATCCCAAGAGCAGTTCAACTAAGGAGTGGTCTTAAAACTTTTGCCACTGCTAAAACTTTTAACACTGCTCACCCTAAGTCACCTGTTAAAAGTGAAAAGTCCAAAACAACTTTTGCAAAATCTGCACAAACAGGAAAAAGGTCTTTTCAAAACAAAAGGGTTAATAATAACCAAAGTGGGTACCTAAAACTAAGCCAGCAGTTTCCACTGCTAATTCAAAAGTTCCCACTGATAGGGTTGAAAACAAGACCAGGGGTAATATGGGCAATGCTGTGAAGGCCTCAAAGACGTTGGGAATGGAAACCTGAAGGAACTACCTCTACAACCAACCCCAATGGTGTATCAATGACCTTTGATAGATTTAACTATATTGATACACAAGGCAGATCCAAGTCAATCATGGCTTGGGTCCCCAAAAGAAACTAACTCTTTACTCTTATGTGCAGGAACATCCAAGGACAAAAAGATCAGATCAAGGCTACACATATAGTGGATGTTCAAGGCACATGACTGGCAACAAGTCCTATCTCTCAGATTTTGAACACTATGATGGACAATATGTCAGCTTTGGAGGTGGAGTTAATGGAAAAGTTGCTGGTAAATGAGTGATCAAAACTGGTAACTTGGATTTTGAACCTGTGTACTATGTAAAAGAGCTTAAGTATAATATTTTTAGTGTGTCACAAATGTGTGATAAGAAAAACAATTTTCTTTTTACCAAAGATATGTGCTTTGTTCTCTCTAAGGATTTTAAGATGCCTGGTGAAAGTCAGATTCTTCTTAAGATTCCTAGAAAAGGCAACTTGTATAGCTTTGATATGAACAACATTGTTGCTAAATATGATTATGCTTGCTTGCTTGCAAAGGCCACAATGGATGAATCCATGTTATGGCATAGAATACTTGGTCATGTTAACTTCAAAACCATTAATAAGATTGTCAAAGATAGTTTGGTAAGAGGCTTTTCTCAGAAAATATTTGCAAATGATCAAACCTGTGTGGCTTGTCTTAAAGGCAAACAACACAGAGCTTCTTGCAGGTCAAAGTTGGTTAACTCTATTGCTCACCCACTTCACATGTTACATATGGACTTGTTTAGTCCTACATCAGTGAGCAGCTTAAATCTTAAGAAGTATTGTATTGTCGTAACTGACAATTTTAGCAGGTTTATGATAACGCTACACGAGTCGTTCGGGGTCAAAGGAACTCCCTTTTCGTTGAGCAAGTTTTTCAACACCCTAGGCAGTGAACCTAATCGTTGTAGTGTAGTATTAGGGTAAGCCACATGAATTGATATCATTCTCTAGGGGAATAGGAATGCTAGTGAGAAGTTACTACGCTAAGGTTGGGGTTGAGGAAGATTTTTTTTTATCTTTTTATGTTTTTTAGAAAATGGAAAGGTACGAATCTCGGGGTTTGGATTCGGGGGTTGGTATTTCTACCGATTACTTCTACTTATCTAATTATCTAAACTAAGGTGTATGTTGTCTATGTCTAATTATTCTGTGCTCGTATGATGATTTAAAGATGTGTTTACTTAGGTTTTATTACTCCTTAATTATCTCCTATTGATGGTTGAATTGTCACATCCTTATTCTTAATCGAGTTGTGTGTCTAAGGTTGTAGGGTATGCGTTTATCCCTAACTCTTCGAAACTACCAAAGGTTATCGCCTACAAAATCTCTAGGATTTATAAACTTAACTCTAAGGTACTCTTCGGATATTTTAGCCTACAATGACTCTAGGTATTATAAGCTAAGGTTCACAAAGATTAATCAAGCATTAACTACACAACGGATGACCTATCGTAATACTAGATCATTGACAGTTAAGATAAGAGACAACCAATCAATATTCAATAATTAAGTTTCATATTCCCTAAGCAAACACACAAGTAAATTAGCTGGACATGGAAAACATGCACGCATACACACAAGTAATTGAAAACATAATTGAATTAATGAAGTCAAACACTTATCTTGATGTAAGATAGGGTATGGAACCCTAAAATACTGTACAAGACAGCCTTGGTTCGGTTTAGGTTTTTACTCCAAAAGACTACACACTGAAAACTAAAAAATTTGGATTCTATATATAAGATTCCATATGCGACGGCGTCACCTTTTGATTTGTGACGCCGTCGGGTTGCCGTCATTAGGGTTTCGTCTTGGCCACGTTAGTCTTGCGACGGCGTCACCTTATGCTTGTGACGCCATCCCCTTCAGTCTCTGACGTCGTCTGGATCAAATCTAGGCCGTCTGAGTTGCGACGACCTACTCTTTTAAAACATGAAGCCGTCACTTGTAAATAAGCAATTTAGCTACTGAGCCATCACAAAAGTGGTCCGACGGTGTCGCAGATAACACCTGACGCCGTCCCCTTCAGTTTCAGCAACCCGAGTGTCTCGATTCTTGACTTTGGCCATTTTCTTCGTATATTCGCGCCTTTTCGTCCGAATAAGTGTCATTCCAACATTTTGCCTTCAAGATACCTAAAAAGTGAAAAGGAACGATATTAAGTAATAACGGATACAAAAGTGATCAAATAAGGGCTTAAACGACCCCTCAAAAAGATACATTTTAAAACCTTATCAAATATCCCTACACTTGGTATTTGCTTGTCCTCAAGCAAATGTGCTTTTAGCCAATTAGTTTATAAGTTAGGGGTCATGAAGCATTGGTTTAGAACAATCCACAACACATATAAGCGCCGCAAAAGTCATAACAAGAACGGAAATTACATACTAGAACGGAAATTACATACTAGAACCTCACATGGGGTGTTTGGATACTCACATCTCTCGGGTGTATATGAAATATAACAAGATGGAAATGGAAGATAAACACTCATTAACCGGTCCTAGTACATAGATTACCATAGGCTTGAAACTAGAACAAACCTCCATCGCTTTGGCGTAAGCACCTAGGAAAGACTATCAAAGAGGTCTTTTAAAGGGTTGTAATGTTAGGCTTACGATAGGGAAACAAAGGGTTTGGTGGGATAGGCTATTTAGTGGTGGCAAGTCAAAAATCTTTATGTTACAAGCATGTGAAGAATGGCATTGCTAAGCCAAGATTCGACACTCTAGACTCTAGATAACTGAAACAAACAAACACAAATTTAAAGATAGATGTAGGATGGTAGCCCGTATTTTTTTTTAATTTTTTTTCACTCTATTTTTTTCTCCCTTTTTTCTCTTTTTTCTATATCTTTTTATTTTTTAGTTATTTTTTTAATACACTTTTACTCAACCATCCTCTACGATAACATCAAAATGATAGGAATTTATAGGCACATCCCTACACTTGAGTTTTTATTACTCTAACACTAATATGACCCGAATTGAAAATATCAAAACACTTGGAGTACATTATTATGAAAATAAAGGGAATTTGAATTTAACGTTCCCTTCCCGTCATTTCATAAACTTTAACTTTTTCCATGAGTCCCAATTGTCCCAAAACTGTGTACAAAGGATATGACTTGACTAAGCAACTTATGCAAGCAACTAGATAATTGAACTAAGGGTTTAGGGTGATAACAATAATGCACTAAAAGTGAATGCATACAAGGTAGGCTAAGGCGATTTGGGTGTACATTTGGGGGTGGGGTGTAAACAATGCTCTTCATTGATATTCCGGAAAACCGAAACATCACGAGAACCACGAAAAGGATAGGCTCTGAGGGGTTAACTAGGGGTATCGTGTACTAAAGATGAGTACAACGCAAAGGTGTGGGGGAATTACTCAACCGATGTGGAAGAAGTAATTATATTACGGGTATCAAACAAGGGTTATCCTAATGCCTCTAATCATTTAGTTATTCCTAACTACACAAGTGTAGTCTTACTAGCGATCTCGGGATGCACCACAAAACAAGTTCTAGAATCTATTATACTACCGGTTCACACTCTAAGCATTAAAGATGAATGCTTTAATTCCTACTAATCTAAGGGTGATCCTCACATTTTGTGTGGAATTTAGGTGGTAAAGGGTTTTTTTGTGCTAGTCATGCAACTTTCTATCCATGAGACGCTTTTGTTAAAACTAATGGCCCACTCCTATATGTTATGAAAAATTTTAAATTTGGTGCCAAAATTACCCTAACCAACATTTTCTCATGGTTTATTACACAAATTCAATTGGACAAAGCAAATAATCAAGGATAAGCATAGTTTCAAAGTTCCCGTTTTATTTTCCCTCCCTACACTTAAACTGATATGATAATGGAAGGTAATAAAAGATGAAAGAAACTAGTACTTCCCTGATTAGCTCGGTAGGATCCTTGTAAAGTGGTGGTTACATCTTTCTTCAAGAAGAACGTTTGCGTGAAAAGCTCCTTCTCATCTTATGTATCTTCTTCTTGGTAAATTAAACCTGCACACTTGAAGAAAACAAATGAAACCTTCGCGTAAAATTGGCGGTAATAATATATATAGGACTCTACTAAACTAGGATATAATGCTTGTGGAATGGATGTTTACAAAATTTCTGGAAAATTAAGACCTGGAAAATTTCAAAAAATTATAAGTAGCTCAGAAAACGAGAAAAAGTAATCAGTTGTTTTTGCTCCTTCCTGACGCCGTCAGGTTGCGATCCTGACGCCGTCAGGTTATCTGACAAAAACTGGTCTGCGATTTTCTGGAAAAAATTCTGGAAAATTTACATCTTTATAATCTGGAAAAATTTCCTACAAAACATCCATTATGACTCGATACAAGCATTTGACGCGAACAAACACACATGTATATCTTTTAATTAATTGAAATTCTCATGTTTACGTTTCTTTTGAAAACGTGTGTAATCCTCCCTACACTTATCCCTTATGTAAAATACCTTTATATGTAATTAAGACGAGGTTAAAGACAAAATAAAACATTTTCACAAATTTAAACATGAGAATTAACAATCAATAAAAGATATATGACACAAACAAGCAAACAATTAAGCATGGGTTGCCTCCCACGAAGCGCTTTTCTTTATTTATGAGTCTTGTAGCTAGACTCGAAGTCGTGCCCTACGTGACTTCATTACCGTCACCTTCTTTCTTCGCTCTCCCTTCGTTAAAAGGGCATAGACGTTGTATGCTTACCGTGGATTCCTTACCAACGTCGTCTATTATGGTAACGGTTTTGTCCTTTAGATTAGTTTCCTTCACTGTATAAGGCCCAAACCATCTTGGTTTGTTTCAACCTCGTAAAGCTCTTATTCGTGATTTGTATAAGAGTACTTTCTCTCCCTTTAAAAATTCCTTAGGGTTCTTTTGTGTTTGTGGTATTGAGGTAGGATTATTTCCTAACTTTTTGTCGCGCTTCCACAATGTTGCATGCAGTCCTTGAACCATAAAATCTCTAAGCCCTCTTCCCAATCGTTCAATTTATTTTTAACCACATTATTAGGGATTTGTGGGTTCTCATATGTAATCTTCTCCATGATCTTAAGAGGATACCTGGGAACAATAGGTATCCTAGCGTACCCTTTTCCGCTTTTAAGTATCATGATGCCCTCACCGGATTTGATAGTAGCTTTAGCAGTAGCCAAAAAAGTTGTTCCAATAATGAGTCGCACGTTTCTATCTTCCTCAATGTCTATAATCACGAATTCCACCGGGTAGACAATGTTAGCCACTTCTATTAAAACATCTACTGCTATTCCTATGGGGTAAACATATGTGTGGTTTGCTAAGGAAAGCCTAAGATTGGTCTCGGTTGGCTTCTCCCTAGTCAACTTACTATAAATTGATAATGGCATTATGTTTACATCAGACCCTTGATCAGCTAAGGCATTTATATTATCAATGTCGCCTATGCTACATGGTATCACAAAATTCCCCGTGGTTTCTCGCTTCCTAGTTACTAGTTTTTTTAGAACCAGCTCATACAGAGGTCCTATAGGCATGGTATCATACTTTTTTTCTGTTATTTTTCCTTCAAGGGCTTTCCTAAGAACCTCATTGTACCTAAAGTTGTTCACTTGATTAACAATGGTTTTCTTATTAATTTCGTGCTTAAGGTAGTACTCAATGGTCTCAGGCTCATCATTAGTCTCAGCCTCCTCCTTATTGCTTTCCTCAGTTTCCTTCTCCTTAGCTTTTCCATTTTCATCGAGCATAATGGAAATAGCGTTGAAAAATGAAGTGGGAGGGTAATCATTTCTTACTAGCACCTTTTCGGGAGTTTTTGTCTTGGTATACTCCTTTACCAAATTCATCATCTCCGTCATTTTTTCCTGCATCTCCTCCCTCTGCCTATAAACCTCTTCTTCAGATTTGGCTAATCTCTCCGTATGAGCTGCCATGTACTCCCTCATTTTTTCATTAAAGCTCGGTGAGAGTGGTATTGGGGAAGTAGAACTGAAGCGTCGTTCGGAATAAAGATTATCCTCACGACACGGTATTCGGAGAAGGGTGTTGAGTGGTTGGTGGAATTGGCGGAATTAACCACTTCCCGAGGGATTCGTTCGGGGGCTCTCTTATGCCTTTCAATCAGATAATCAATCCTTCTCTCAAGAGCACTCACTTGCTCTTCAGTGACGTTGGAAGATTCAGTAGCTTCGATCGGCAAGCTCTTCTATAATATCCCAAGATTCCTCTGCGTTAAAGTCGCTGAGCCTTCCACCGGCTGCTTGATCAATGGATCGTCAAGTGATGAAATCGGTATGGTCATAGCAGATTTGGATTTGAAGCCAAAGATCAATGCCATGATGAGGGATTTTACGGAGTAGGTCCTTGAATCGAGTCCATGCTTTGTAGAGAGACTCGCCTTGAAGTTGTTGAAACGTCAAGATGTCTCGTCTAAGTTTACTGGTTCTCCCCGGTGGGAAAAATTGAGCAAGGAAGCGAGAGGTGAGATCATCCCAACTTGAGATGGAGCCAGCGGGAAGTCGCTCAAGCCAATTACTAGCTTGGTCCCGTAGAGAGAATTAGAAGAGACGCAGACGGGTGGTCTCCCGAGTAGTAGCATCGAGGTCGATGGAATCGACAATTTTAAGGAAATCCTTAAGATGCTGATTAGGATCTTCGGAACGAAGTCCATGGAATGCACATCCGTTTTGCACCAACCGGATGGTGTCGGATCGCAGGACCGTAGTTTGGGCTTGGTCGGGAAGCTCAATTGTGTTTCTATAGCCTAGGTGGCTTGGTCTCGAGTATTCACCAAGAGTACGGCCTCTTGGCGGGTCATTTGGTGGTAGGTTGATGAATGGTGGTTGGTTATCACCTTCCATGATGAAAAGTGATGGGCTTACTAACAAAGGTCACGAAGAAGGGGGATAGACTACGAGGAAGCTAAAAATTGGAAAAATTTACTTGATAGGAATCAAGTAAAGAAACCTAAACGAGGTGGACTCCTAACTAGCTATTCTACTCCTCGGCAGCGGCGCCAAAAACTTGATAACGCTACACGCGTCGTTCGGGGTCAAAGGAACTCCCTTTTCGTCGAGAAAGTTTTTCAACACCCTAGGCAGTGAACCTAATCGTTGTAGTGTAGTATTACGGTAAGCCACGGGAATTGATATCGTTCTCTAGGGGAATAGGAATAGTAGTGAGAAGTTACTACGCCAAGGTTGGGGTTGAGGAAGATTATTTTTTTTATCTTTTTATGTTTTTTAGAAAATGGAAATGTACGAATCTCGGGGTTTGGATTTGGGGGTTGGTATTTCTGCCGATTACTTCTACTTATCTAATTATCTAAACTAAGGTGTATGTAGTCTATGTCTAATTATTGTGTGCTCGTATGATGATTTAAAGATGTGTTTACTTAGGTTTTATTACTCCTTAATTATCTCCTATTGATGGTTGAATTGTCACGTCCTTATTCTTAATCGCGTTGGGTGTCTAAGGTTGTAGGGTATGCGTTTATCCCTAACTCTTTGAAACTACCAAAGGTTATCGCCTACAAAATCTCTAGGATTTTTAAACTTAACTCTAGGGTACTCTTCGGATGTTTTAGCCTACAATGACTCTAGGTATTATAAGCTAAGGTTCACAAAGATTAATCAAGCATTAACTACACAACGGATGACCTATCGCAATACTAGATCATTAACAATTAAGATAAGAGACAACCAATCAATATTCAATAATTAAGTTTCATATTCCCTAAGGAAACACACAAGTTAATTAGCCGGACATGGGAAACATGCAAGCATACACACAAGTAACTGAAGACATAATTGAAATAATGAAGTAAAACACTTATCTTGATGTAAGATAGGGTATGGAACCCTAAAATACTGTACAAAACAGCGTTGGTTCGGTTTAGGTTCTTACTCCAAAAGACTACACGCTGGAAACTAAAAAATTCGGATTCTATATATAAGATTACATATGCGACGGCGTCACCTTTTGATTTGAAAACGCCATCGGGTCGCCGTCATTAGGGTTTCGTCTTGGCCACGTTAGTCTTGCGACGGCGTCACCTTATGCTTGTGACGCCGTGCCCTTCAGTCTCTGACGTCGTCTGGCTCAAATCTAGGCCGTCTGAGTTGCGACGACATACTCTTTTAAAACCTAAGCCGTCACTTGTAAATAAGCAATTTGGCTACTGAGCCATCACAAAAGTGGTCCGACGACGTCGCAGATAACACCTGACGCCGTCCCCTTCAGTTTCAGCAGCCTTAGTGTCTCGATTCTTGACTTTGGCCATTTTCTTCGTACATTCGCGCCTTTTCGTCCGAATAAGTGCCATTCCAGCATTTTGCGTTCAAGATACCTAAAAAGTGAAGAGGAACGATATTAAGTAATAACGGATACAAAAGTGATCAAATAAGGGCTTAAACGACCCCTCAAAAAGGTACATTTTAAAACCTTATCAGTTTACGTGGGTTTTCTTCCTAAGGACAAAGGATGAAACAACTGGCATCCTTAAGATCTTCATCACAGAAGTTGAAAACCAATATGATATGAAAGTTAAAATCATCAGGTGTGACAATGGGACATAATTTAAGAATAGAGTTATGGATGATTTTTGCAGAGATAAAGGTATTGAAAGAGAATTTAGTGTTGGAAGAACTCCTCAACAAAATGGTGTTGCTGAGAGGAGAAATAGGACACTAACAGAGGCTGCTAGAACCATGTTGGCAGATTCAAAATTGCCAATCACTTTTTGGGCTGAAGCAGTTAACACTGCATGTTATGTGCAAAACAGGGTTTTAGTGGTAAAAACAAAGAACAAGACACCTTATGAGTTATTTAGGTGTAGATCACCTATCCTTGACTTCATGAGACCATTTGGATGTCATGTATCTATTCTCAATACCATAGATTATCTGGGAAAGTTTGAAGAGAAATTTGATGAAGGGTATTTTGTTGGGTATTCTATGGTTAGTAAAGATTTTAGAGTATTCAATCTTAGAAACCAAAAGATTGAAGAGAGTCTGCATGTTGAGTTCCTGGAAAACTAAGTGAATGTTAAAGGAACTGGTCCAGATAGACTGTTTGATCTTGATACACTAACCCATACTATGAACTATGTACCTATTTCTACAAGTACATCTACTTTTGATTTTGCAAGTTCAGAAGAGTTTCTTGATGATGATGAACCAAGCAAGGATCAAGCAGAAGATCAAGATGAATTCAGTTTGCCACTTTGGGACTATGCAGATAATCATGATATACCAAAGATTGGAGATGCTCAACCTTCTAATGATTTTGGAAAGGAAGGAAGTAGCAACATAAATGCTGAAAGCAGTGGAAATTCAGATTCCACTGTTAGGTCAAATGTTTCGACTGCAACACCAGAAGTGGAAGTTATAACTCCAGTTACAGAGGAAGCTCGAGCCAATGATGTTGAAATCTCAAATATGCCAAATGAGATTGCAGTTCCTCAGACTCCCCATACTGTTATTCATAAATCACATCCTCTTGAAAATGTGATTGGGGATGTCAATTCACCTGTGAAGACTAGAAGACAAACAAAGCTGCCTGATATTCATGGATTCATTAGTGAAATATATGAATCTAAGACTTATGAAGGCAAGAATGAATGTCTCTTTATGTGTTTTCTGTCACAAATGGAGCCTAAGAATGTATACAAGGCACTAGAAGATGAAAGTTGGGTGGAAGCAATGCAAGAAGAGTTTCTCCAATTCAAGCTTCAAAAAGTTTGGGTGCTTTGTGATTTACCTTCTGGCAAGAAGGTAATTGGTACCAAATGGGTGTTTTGAAACAAGAAGGATGAAAGAGGAATTGTCATAAGAAACAAGGCTAGGCTTGTAGCTTAAGGATACACTCAGGAGGAGGGTATTGACTATGAAGAAGTGTTTGCCCCGATTGCAAGAATGGATGCAAGAAGGCTGTTCTTAGCCTATGCATCCTTTATGGGCTTTAAAGTCTATCAAATGGATGTAAAGAGTGCTTTTCTATATGGGCAGATTGATGAGGAGGTATATGTTTCACAACCTCCAGGCTTGGAATACCCTGAATATCCTAACAAAGTGTACAGGGTAGTTAAAGCTTTGTATGGCTTGCATTAGGCACCAAGGAAATGGTATGAAACCTTGACTACTTATCTTCTTAATATTGGGTTTCATAGAGGCAGAGTGGATCAAACTTTGTTCATCAAGAAAGACAAGAATGATATCTTGTTAGTTCAAGTATATGTTGATGATATCATTTTTGGATCTACCAAACCAGAGATGTGCAAAGAATTTGAGAAGCTAAGGAATTCAAGATGAGTTCTATGGGTGAACTCACATTCATCTTGGGACTTCAAGTACCGCAAAGACCAGATGGTATTTTCATTAATCAAGATAAATATGTGGCTTAGATACTAAGGAAGTTCAAGTTCTCTGATGCAAAGTCTTCCAGCACCCCTACAGGCAAGGCTACACATCAACTCTTAAAGGAAAATAGTGGTGAAGCAGTTGATGTACACATGTACAGGTCTATGATTGGCTCTTTGATGTATCTAACATCATCTAGACCAGATATTATGTTTGAAGTGTGTGCTTGTGCAAGGTTTCAAGTCACTCCCAAGTTCTCTCACTTGACTGCTGTGAAGAAGATTTTCAGATATCTTAAAGCATTTCCTCTAGATTTGGTTACTTACTCAGATAGTAACTATGCTGGAGCTAGTTTGGATAGAAAATCTACAACAGGTGGATGCCAGTTTCTTGGAAATAGATTGGTGTCTTGGCAGTGCAAGAAACAAACAATGGTGGCAAATTCATCAACTGAGGCAGAGTATGTGGCTGCTGCAAGTTGCTGTGCTCAAGTTCTATGGCTTCAGAATCAACTTTTGGACTATGGGTACAATTTCATGAATACCATCATCCATATTGACAATAACAGTACCATTTGCATTATCAAAAATCCAGTTCAACACACAAAGACTAAACATATTGAAATTAGACACCATTTTGTAAGAGATTGTTATGAAAAAGGGCTAATTCAAGTTGTCAAAATCCATACTGATGACAACTATGTTGATCTATTAACAAAAGGACTTGATGTGGGTAGATTTCAATACTTGGTAACAAGTATTGGAATGCTAAATCCATAAAATTTCTGTGTCTAATGATCTTTGGTGTTGACAATATTGGTACTAATATTGTTGTATAAGTTTGTATATTTTTGCTTGTATTTTTGTTTAACCTTTATGTAGCAAAGATGGGAGTTAATCATAAAAAGTGTGTAACTGAGACACACAACAAATGGTTATTGATTCACCATGTCTAATTCACATAAGAATCAACTAGTCCAGAGCAAACGGCTACTGGTAAAGACTAATCAAATCGGTTTATGGTTGATAGTTTACCAAAAAATATATGGTTCTCAACTCACCATATTCTTATGATTAAGAGTTGGCTAGTCCATAGCAAACGGCTTATGGTAAAGACATATCAAATCCGTTGATAGCTGGTAGTTTGCTAAAAACTATAATAAAGAGCAGTCAAATTTTTATATGTTTTTCTTTACCACTGCTCTTTAAAAATCTTTGTGAAAAATTCCCATTGCTAGTTCATAGTTTCCACTGACATTTTTATTTTTACCACTGTTGTTCTAGCCGTTACAAATGATTGTGTCAGTAACTAATTTTTTACTAGCCGTTGAAACAAACCACTGATTTCCATATATATAGGGTAAAATTTTGAGAAGATTATCCACTTTCCATATTGTTATTTATTCTCTAAAGATAAATATTTTCTAAAGATAGTCTTCTTTGAGCAATAATCTTAAACCCTACCTCTATATATTCTTATCTCTCAATTGGCTAGTTATTTATACAATTCCCACTGCCACAATTAATTTTTCGACAAAAGATTCTATGGCACCTATCACTTTTACAGATGAGCACAACCAAATGGCCTACTTGAAGAAATCTAATGAGAAGAGTGGCCATGTTTTGCATCAGATTGTGGACTTTCTTAATACTACCCATATAAGGTATGCTTTACTTTTAAATCCCACAATCTTTATCTCTCAAATCAAACAGTTTTGGACTTCTGCTCAGTCCATAACAATTGAAACTGGAGATACACATGAAACAGTGGATGCTCTTAGAGCCACTGTGGACGGGGTAACTATTGATGTTACTGAGGCATCCTTGAGGAGAATTCTCTAATTGGATGATCTCAATGGTATCATCACATTACCTATGCCCAAAATTCATACACATCTTTCTTCCATGGGGTATGATACAACTGATAAAAAGGCTACTTTCAAAAAGAGTGGTTTTTGTCCCCATTGGAGATTTTTGATACATACTCTTTTGCATTGCCTAAGTCCTAAGAAAACTTATTATGAACAGTTTAGTTCAACAATGGCTTACCCTTTGGTTTGTCTAGCAACTGATAGGACTTTCAATTGGTTAAATTATATTTTTCAAAGTATGCAAGGCAATGTAAAGAGTTCAACAAAATTTTTGATGTATCCAAGGTTTGTGCAAGCAGTGCTAAATGAGTTTCAACTGCAACCCCATACTAATGTTTATAAAATCCGTTGTCTCAAGCCTAAAGTTTTTCAAAACATGAACAAAGATGGCAACATGATTTTTACACCTGTCTTTCCTCAAATGCTTGCAAAGATTTCACCTGAACAAAACTCACCCATAATCTCTGTTCCAAACATTGATTATACTCCACCTGTTTCTCACACCTATAAGAGAAGGCATAAACAACCAACTTCTCTCATTACAACACAACATGTTTCTGAACCTTTTGGTCTAGGAACAAGCAGTGGTGGTTCTAGACTTCAACCTATTCCAACTAGGGAGGAATCTGAGCCATTTCCCCATGTTTCACCTCTCCCAATAGGTCACACAGTTGGAAGTGATGAGGGCAGTGGGCAACAATTGAATTTGATGGTTTTCTGTACCAAGTTAGCAAAGCAGGTTGAATCTCTACAAAAGGACCTGACACATGTAAAGGAGCATCATGCCAAGGAGATTACACACTTGCAAGAGGAGATTTAGACCTTGAAAGAAGAGTTGCAAGGGTTGAAAAGAAAGAAGACAACTGCAAAGATAGTGATTTCATCTCCATCCTCACCTGATGATGGTGATTCAGCTAATTTTGACAAAGATTTGGGAAATTCTCCCAAACAGGGAAGGAAAAATGATGCTGAAACTCAGGGGAGGAGAATAAATTTTGAAGATGAAGGTATTTCTAGTAAAGGTGCAGAAGGAGCTGATACTCAAGAGGAGAAAGAGCAACTAGAGCAAGAAATTTTTGAAGATGCAACAACAGAGTTTACCACATATCCAATTTCCACTGCAGAGCAAAATATTGCCACTGCTGAACAAGAAGTTGCCACTGCAAGTGAAGAAATTGAAAAGAAAAAGGAAGACAAAGGTAAAGCTGTTATGGAGAGCAAGGAGCCAACAAGAAGAAAAGTTTCAAAGAAGGTACAGGTTCAGATTGCTCATGATGCTGAAGTTGCAAGACAAATCCATGAAGATGAAGTTACTGAAAAGAAAAAAGCAAGAAGAATTGGAGATTGCTAGCTTTATGGAAGCTAAAAGGCTGGATAGAATGGAAGATCCACTTTCCACTGTTCAACCTACAAGACTTAGAGAGAAGACTCCAGAGTTCAGCTATGTACCAACTGATGAAGAGATTGATTTCTTGATTACAAATGATCCAGTGATCAAGAAGAAAGCAATTGACCTAGTGGCTGATAATGCTTTAACTGAAGAACAAAGAACTGCACAGTTAAAGGACTTTATCCAGATGAAGAACAATCAAGCACTTCAAGATGTTGTTGCTTCATCAAGAAAGGCCGAAGAAATCAAGACAACCAACAAAGGCACAAGTAATTTCAATGATGAATGATTATTGTTGCAAGGTTGGTGGTTGGAAAAGACATCAATTCAAAGGAATGCCTGATGATAAAGTTGAAAGTATCTACTACAGAGTTCAAAGACAAGATAAAGACTTCATTCCAATGGACTCTGAAGAAGAAGAAAGAAGGTAGCCTATTTTGAAGAGAAAGGCTAAAGACAGTGAATCTCAGACATCTAAGAAGACTAAGTTTGTTGAAGAACAAGAAGTTCAAGCTGAGAAGTTCACTGAAGAAAAATTTACTGAGATGAATTTGGTTGAAGAAGAAGATTTCTACCCTGAACCACTGCAAGTCAGATATCCTAGCATTGACTGGGAAGTTTTTACTGCTAGCAACTTTGGTCCAACATGGAAGATTACAAGGCTGGGTGGTGAAACTTCATCATTTATTCAGTTTGAAGATCTCATCAAAGCTTTTGACAGAGATGATCTTGATACTCTATGGAAGTTAGTTCAAGAAAGGTTTGATGCTGAAGATCTAAAAGATATGAAAGAGATACAGTTATGGGTTAATCTTAGAAGGCTTTATGAACCAGATGTTAATGATGATTTCTGGAAATTCTCATGTTCATGTCCCGGTACTAAATGGTTCTACTATGATTCATGTGAAGTTCATCATGTTTCTACAACAAATGGAGTAGATGCATTCATGCTTGCCGAGAAAGAATATCCACTCAGAGCTGGAACTCTCACAGTGATGCTGTGTACTACTATCAGAGTTCATGAAGATAGTGAGAAAGTCAGAGCATTGTTACTCAGACTTCAAGATCAATGTTCAAGAGCTATTCAAGCATTGAGAAGAAGATGAAGTGTTTGAAAGAATTCCCCAAATACTTACAGCAAATGAAGATTAAAGAAACTTAGTGATTTGCAGAGAAATCATAAGTTTAGGGGAGGATTGTTGGGAATGAAGATAACAGTTACCACTAATATGCTTGTGGTTAACACTGTTGATGTTTACACTAGCAGTGGAAACACATTACCACTGCCAGTACAATATTACCACTGCTATCAGATAATTGTTAAGTAAACGTGTATTGATAAGTGATAACATCAAATAGTCCTGAATATTAAGTGTCAATTTCCCCCGTTAATGCTCGTTATTTATATCATTTATATGGATTTACGCTTGTTTTCCATTGTTTTACACTTTCCGGTAAATTACGAGCATTGGAGCTAAAGAGACGCGAAAATGGAAACGTTACTAAAGATTTATCACAGTATGCTTATTTTGAAGAAGTTACGGCGTAACTCATCTCTCACATTACGCCGTAACTATTGCGTGACCCAGAAGTCCAACTTATCAAGAGGTTACGGCGTAACTCCTCCCAAAGGTTACGACGTAACTCCATTAGGTCAAAAGAGGTTCCACACTGCTGATACTTACGCCGTAACTACTGCATCTATAGGACCTTAGATATATCAACCTTATCACAAACCCAATACGTTATGCATAGAACACGAACAACACAAACACAAACATATGCGTAAATAAAGAAGGAAAGATTAAGATGATGGTGACTTGAATATATGAAACCGTGTATGTGAGAAGAGAAAGATGAAAGAAATATGTTGTATATTCCAAAGAAAACACACACACACACACTCAAGCACACCCCTCAAATGAGACTTTGAGGGGTTTATATAGTACATTACATAAACGCCCTAATGGGCTTGGCAAGGGCCACGACTTGGACTTGGATTGGGCTTCGGATACATAAGCTTATACACGTCTAGCATAGCTTAACTTTTAACTAATTAGCTTAGCCCAATCCACGAGCCCGTTGACTATTCTATCACGATATCTAACACACGTTACAAAGTTCCTAAACGTGAATGACCATCACTTCTAATATAAACTATTAAGGCTAACAATCTCCCCCTAAGGGGTGGTCATTCAAATGATGCTCCACTTGATTAGGTCTTTACTTTTCTCGAGCTTGAACTTTGTGTATAGATAAAGAATAGTCTTGATTCTTTGTTCCTTCATGCTTTGTGATCAATTAATGTGGTTTTCTGCCATTGTCAACTTCGTTGGATAGGAGTCTCCACGTCTTTCTCCACCATGCTCACACTTTTATTTGACTCTGATGTTTCACTGTTGTGAAGTTCTCTAGTCTGTAAACTTTGTAGATTCTTTGACATTGACGAAGAATCATCTTTAACTTTGTGTAGCCTTTGATTTTGATGAGAGCTTTCATTTGATGTTGGTATGAGCATGTGGAGAGTCGGCACGATCAATCCGCTCTGGAGCTTCCATAAGAAGAAAACATAAAACAGGTTAGTAATAAGCAGATTCCGGCACTTACAAGTTTGAATTTCGAGGGTGTTAAAAGCATAGTGTGAAAACACGTCTCTAATTCTCACAAGGGCCGTTCCTGAACCGGAGTCCCACAAGTGAGATAACGCGATGTACCGAAGTACACCTACAGATTCAGATGAGTGAGGTACACCGAAGCATCACCCCACGAATGCAGATCGTTTGAGACACACTAAGCGTAATCCACGGGGAGTTACCAAAGTGACCCTGTCGTGGTCGCTTGATGTTGACCCGGCAAGAGTTTCCATTCAATCACTGAAGATCGCAGATGTGAAACTTCTCATAAATGTTCTGGCAGATTGCTAAGATCTGCATAGGACTCTAGAATATATCACTTGTGTCCTTATTGATGAACAACAAGCGATGTCATGTCAAGTGTTCCTATGAGATCTTTTGATGAATCTCGTGGCTCTAGACTCAATAGTGCATTTTGGTTTTCCTGAGTGGAGACTAGGGAGAGGGTCTCCTTCTTCAATATCAACAATCTCTAAGAGAAAGCCGATAGATTATGCAAGGTTCCCAGTGAGAATGAAACAAATCCTTTTGAGAGGAATTGAGTGGCTAGAAGGTTTAGTGCTGTAACACCCCAACCCGACAAGGGCAAAGATGTCACAAATACAGCTTCATATCAAAAACTTAAAATACTACACAATAGCGGAAGCCTTTACAAAACTTACAAAAGAAAGTGTAATAACTTAATAATCAAAATAAATCTAAGATCCCTATTTCAAATCTTGCTCTTGTCTCTACTCTCAACCCAGATCAGCTATCCCATAAGCTCATCTTGAATGCTAATACTGCCGCAGGAAAAGAAAATGCGGCGAGCTTACAAAGCCCGGTGACAGATATAAGAAACGAAAACTAAACAAAATAGAAACACGAAATAAAACAAAGAAACGAATAACGAAGTCACAACGGAATGAGATCAATGAATCATTGAGGATTTTGCGGAAACACAATCATACAGAAATCCGGAAGAAACACATAACAAATAAGAACAAACACATAGCATATTGATGACACAGACGGAAACACATCAAATAACCAAGCACAAAATAAATCAGCAAGTAGAGTGCATATAAGCCAAACGAAAAGTCTAAAGGCTAACGGAAAACAATTTCTAGAAAGTAAACATGGCATTCATACAAGTCAATTAATCTACATTTACCACACTTAATCCAATATTGTAGCAAATGAAATAGCAGTTAAATCATGTCAGTCACACATGCAAATAGAAAACATAGTAGGAAAACTATAACTAAATAAGCAAAAGACATAGTATAGAAATTAGCAAATTATCAAAACAGATATCATAATTAAACCATTTCCCAGATCAAACCTTAATATAAGCAAGGTTTAAACATAGCAGCATCAATCATAAGGCATGAGATAACTAACGGATAGGCAAAGTTTACAAAATTAATTGAACAATCATACATACTAAACTTTCAGGATACTCAACTTCACACTAGCACATTCATCTCACAGATCCACGAATTCACGTAACGATAAACTAACATAACATCAGATGATAACATGCGAATCATATTTAAACATATTAATGATATCCTAGCATAGTAGACGGTAGTCACTTAAACATACAAAAGCATAACCACATATAATAACATATAATAAGCCTAGCACATAATTATAAACACTTGAACATACCGAATCGATATCAGAATACTTAATACTGAAATAAAGATAAAGATTTAGTTAACTACCACAAGCCCAGAACATATCATATCAAAAATATCTTTCTTATTCAGAAGGTAACCTCATAACCAATTGGAGTAGCTAGCTCCCGAGTTTTGTGAAGACGCGTACACACGACATCATTCACCAGAAACATATCGATAACATATCGGATCTAGGATGCATCCATACGCCCCAACAAACAGATAGTGGCCATACAATATATAGCGAGCTCATAATCGATAACGGACGTGGCGAACATCACTCTCGCCCTAGAGTCATGTCAGAGGTGCATCACTGACACGGACATGGAACCTCCATGACTAGTGAAATATTGGCTCAGGTGTCAAACTAACTTAGGTCAAACAGATTGTCATAAATAACACAGATCATAATCAAACACAAAGTTCAACAGATAACATATCAGATAATTGATATCATAAGGTTCATGTTTAAAGGTTCAGAAGTCAGAAGTTAATATCGTAGTCACATATCATACTTTCATAATCAAATTTTCATAACCAAATGTTCACAATTCAGAAGTTCATAATCAAATACAGCAAGGTTCAACAAATGTGCGTATCAAAGTCTTTCTAACATAACGTTCAAGTCAGATATTGCATGATTCAATAAAAAAGGTGTTTCAAACAAGCAACAGATCAAACAATCAGAAAGGGTTCATAGCAATGGCATAGGAAACCCTAATAATTGAAATAGAAAAGCTAACGAAAGAAAACGTCATAAGGGACCTTTACTGAAAAGGTCAGAATATCTGTACCTTATTCGAAGCAAGCAAAACAAGAAAGTAAAGTCACGAGATGAATCAATCCCTCCATCCATAACCTATATGAATTAGGTAACGCTTATTAAGAATCAGATTTCTCATTTTAGACGGCTTTCCATTTTTAACAGTGTCCACTTTTAGTAACTTTCCATTTTAGGTAACTTTCTATTTTAGGCAGGTTTCCATATTTAGTAAGTTTAGCCATTCATAACGCAATTAATGTCATATTAGGTTACATGATGCAAAAAGAGTATTATAATAGTTTAAGTATTATTTATGCCAAATTACACAAGTTTAGGGTCTAAAGTGTAAACATTACAAAGTGTAGCGTCTTAAGTGAAAATATAACAAGTTTACGTATTTTACTTATTTAGTCCTTTAGTTCTCACATTATCATATCAAACCATTTAGTTTCAACAATTACAATTTACCATTTTAACTCATATAAGTCATATGCATTAATATTCACTATTTCAGTTCTAGTTTATATCATGCGTTCAATTCCACGTTATACCCCATCATGATTCAATTCGCACAAGTTTAGACAACTCCTAGGTGATTTCTTATTTTATGCCGAGACATGCACATCCAAAACAAAACATACGACTCATTTAGATAGCCAAACGAACACCCTAGTCTGATACTACGATAACCATCTACGTTATTAATCTTTTAGAAGCGTTTAATACAAGTTTATAAAATCCTTTGTGATCCCTTCCAAGATATCGAGACATAGACTCCCCAAATCAGAATTGTACGTCCCACATTGCATATCAAAAGTAAACCTAGATCTCATGTAATTTGACTATATTAATACCAAGTATACTTCATGATTTTAATTTCATTAAGGCTTGACAAAGATAGAGAACATGCAAGTTGAGATAGGTCATTATCAGGTCCAAATAATGGTTCAAGTTATTTACCTTAAGTGACATATAAACATATACATGTTATGTTTTACGTGACAAAATGGTTTAGGTATATCATCATGGTTATGTCGATACATTTAGAAAGCCTAACTAAGATAAAAAAAACAATTCATACATTATCTTTTGTGGAGCATGATTAAGGCTTACAAATCAGTTTCAATGGACCAATTTTCATGCACTCTAGTCGACATATATTAAGTGTTATCCCATGATTTATGTAACATAATACTAGGTTTTCCATATCTTAGTTTTAACATTGCTGTAACATGTTTTTTTTGTACAAGGAGCATGCGCATGGTAGGGTGTTTACACATGACCAGATTCAGATTTAAAAAGGAGACGGGATGAGGGTCATAATAGTTACCGTGTTAGCGTGCAAAGGAGAAGATGAACAAGACCAAAACGAGGCACACAAAACGCCCTTGTGCTCTAATAACCACACGACAGCAACACACCAGAATACCCACGACAACAAGCTAAGCAATACTCATAACAAACCCGTGATTCCAGTCCTAAAAAGAGGCCTTCGAATCCCTTTCTTGGAGCCCTTCACGTCGACAAAAACAATGGAGATGGAGGTTTTTATTTTTGCCATGTATTTTCTAGGAAGAGTTAGGGTTTTAATGTGGAGATATTGTGATGTATATATACATGTCGATCCTTGTGGGTTTGGGTGTGAATCAGCTTACAAGAAACCGACCCATGGGCTGTGATGGTAATCGGTTCACAAGAAAAGAGAGCATGGGCCGAAAACTTTGGTTTGGCCGAAACATTGCATAAGTGGTTTAATATTTTCTTCGTGCTAGTCAACTCATTAAATTTTAATAATCGTGGCTTTTCTTTTATCATGGCAAATGTTGATTATCTATTTGGCACGTTAGGTCTTATGCTTATTTATAAGTTAGGTTTTAATCTCATTTAATGAACGTTACGTATTTTAGGATTTTGACTATTTTAAGGGTAAAATAGTCTTGTAGCACTTTTCGTATTTTTAGGGTTTTACAACTCTCCCCTTCTAAAAAGAAAATTTCGTCCTCGAAATTGAACAAGACGGAATAGAACAACAAACGAATCGGATTTGGATCCTCAGGGAAAATAAAGCAAACGCAAATCTTATCTCAGAACAAACGGATTCTTATCAGAATCTTCAAACTCATACTTTTCAGAAATCAAATCAATAATCAAATACTTATAACGGATAACCATGCACTTTTCAAGGTAATGATAGAAAACAGATGAGATGCAGAAAGTCAAACAACACGCTCTAACTCATTCAGATATCTAATGATGAGAACAACCATATGCATAGACAGAACGAATCCTAACGGTCTTACTAGTCGCAGATAACCAAACTAAAAGGATCTAATGTTCCTCAAAACTTCCCAAAATATCCTATGACCACAATAAGGGTACACGGAGACGTACACATTTAGAGCAAACATAGCAATCCATAGTTCACACAAATCATAACAATTTCGGATTCCAAGCGTACAAAACTTATACGTAACAGATATCGACGAAAATCTCACAATTAGGTACAGAATTTCAAACGAACATGAGGAGTGCCAAATAACGGATACAAGTCATATTCTTTTCACGTATCAACCACAGGAATTTTCCAGGGCGTCATATGATTTCAATAAGTTCAAATTATATGATCTCGGTATTATCACGTTGATCAGGCGTCATAATACTTGCATCACATAACAAATTCTTATTATCATCATATTCGTCCGGTCATGACAAAACCACATAACTAATATCAGAACAAAACGGATAACATATAGGTAACAAGTAACATACCAAAACAGACCGGATACACATTCATGCAGCATATAACACATCAGACAACTTACCATATTACCAAACAAACGAGGCCACCAACTTGCATAAAACGGCTCCTCATGACTCATTACTGATGATCCAGAAAGAAAAGCGAGATATACCGAATGCTAAACGATAAAACTTCACGACTCGAACCGAGTTCTGAACGAATCAAAGAAAAGTAATGCCGATCAAAATCACGTAGCAAGGTATCAAACCGCCTCAAAACGCGTGACAAACGAATCAGAGTAACACAAGTCGCGCCCAAATCATATGAAGTAGATGAACCTTCCCAACCACCCGTTGAATCATGTCTTCGTCGTTGCGTCTTTGGTTGATTCGTCAGCTCCCTCCAAAGAACATCCCGATGTCTCCAGCAGCACGGCAGCCGGGTGTGGCTTCGCTTCACGAGACTCTCCAAAGCACAGGAACTATTGCTGCAACGCAGGGTCGGTACCATCTTCTTCGGCTCTGCGGGTAGTCTCCATCTAACGATCGACAAACGGACGAGCGAAAATAAAATAACAAAATTCGATGTGACAAGAGGAGGGCCAATTCAGTAAAGGCAAAAGGATATCGAAGTCAAATCTGAACGACCATCAAAAGGAATCGAAAGATATCTGGACAGACGGAAACCTAATGTCTACCCAATCCTCACAGGTCATAGCCTAAGCTCTAAGGGTCCTAAAACCTGGCTCTGAAACCATAAATTGTAACACCCCAACCCGACAAGGGCAAAGATGTCACAAATAGAGCTTCATATCAAAAACTTAAAATACTATACAATAGCGGAAGCCTTTACAAAACTTACAAAAGAAAGTGTAATAACTTAATAATCAAAATAAATCTAAGATCCCTATTTCAAATCTTGCTCTTAGCTCTACTCTCAACCCAGATCAGCTATCCCATAAGCTCATCTTGAATGCTAATACCTGCCGCAGGAAAAGAAAATGCGGCTGAGCTTACAAAGCCCAAAGGAACGAGATATAACGAAACGAAAACTAAACAAAATAGAAACACGAAATAAAACAAAGAAACGAATAACGAAGTCACAACGGAATGAGATCAATGAATCATTGAGGATTTTTCGGAAACACAATCATACAGAAATCCGGAAGAAACACATAACAAATAAGAACAAACACATAGCATATTGATGACACAGACGGAAACACATCAAATAACCAAGCACAAAATAAATCAGCAAGTAGAGTGCATATAAGCCAAACGAAAAGTCTAAAGGCTAACGGAAAACAATTTCTAGAAAGTAAACATGGCATTCATACAAGTCAATTAATCTACATTTACCACACTTAATCCAATATTGTAGCAAATGAAATAGCGTTAAATCATGTCAGTCACACATGCAAATAGAAAACATAGTAGGAAAACTATAACTAAATAAGCAAAAGACATAGTATAGCAATTAGCAAATTATCAAAACAGATATCATAATTAAACCATTTCCTAGATCAAACCTTAATATAAGCAAGGTTTAAACATAGCAGATCAATCATAAGCGGACAGATAACTAACGGATAGGCAAAGTTTACAAAATTAACTGAACAATCATACATACTAAACTTTCAGGATACACAACTTCACACTAGCACATTCATCTCACAGATCCACGAATTCACGTAACGATAAACTAACATAACATCAGATGATAACATGCGAATCATATTTAAACATATTAATCATATCCTAGCATAGTAGACGGTAGTCACTTAAACATACAAAAGCATAACCACATATAATAACATATAATAAGCCTAGCACATAATTATAAACACTTGAACATACTGAATCAAAATCAGAATACTTAATACAGAAATAACAGATACAGAAATAACAGATAAAGATTTAGTTAACTACCACGAGCCCAGAACATATCATATCAGAAAATATCTTTCTTACTCAGAAGGTAACCTCATAACCAATTGGAGTAGCTAGCTCCCAGAATTTTGAGAAGACGCGTATTGCACCGCGACATCATTCACTAGAAACATATCAGATAACAGATCAGATCTAGGATGCATCCATACGCCCCAACAGACAGATAGTGGCCATACAATATATAGCGAGCTCATAATCGATACAGAAAGGGACGTGGCAGAACATCACTCTACGCCCTAGAGTCATGTCGAGGTGCATCACTGACACGGACATGGAACCCCCATGACTAGTGAAATATTGGCTCAGGTGTCAAACTAACTTAGGTCAAACAGATTGTCATAAATAACACAGATCATAATCAAACACAAAGTTCAACAGATAACATATCAGATAATTCATATCATAAGGTTCATGTTCAAAGGTTCAGAAGTCAGAAGTTAATATCGTAGTCACATATCATACTTTCATAATCAAAATTTCATAACCAAGTGTTCACAATTCAGAAGTTCATAATCAAATACAGCAAGGTTCAACAAATGTGCGTATCAAAGTCTTTCTAACATAACGTTCAAGTCAGATATTGCATGATTCAATAAAAAAGGTGTTTCAAACAAGCAACAGATCAAACAATCAGAAAGGGTTCATAGCAATGGCATAGGAAACCCTAATAATTGAAATAGAAAAGCTAACGAAAGAAAACGCCATAAGGGACCTTTCAAAAGGTCAGAATATCTGTACCTTATTCGAAGCAAGCAAAACAAGAAAGTAAAGTCACGAGATGAATCAATCCCTCCATCCATAACCTATATGAATTAGGTAACGCTTATTAAGAATCAGATTTCTCATTTTAGACGGCTTTCCATTTTTAACAGTGTCCACTTTTAGTAACTTTCCATTTTAGGTAACTTTCTATTTTAGGCAGGTTTCCTTATTTAGTAAGTTTAGCCATTCATAACACAATTAATGTCATATTAGGTTACATGATGCAAAAAGAGTATTATAATAGTTTAAGTATTATTTATGCCAAATTACACAAGTTTAGGGTCTAAAGTGTAAACATTACAAAGTGTAGCGTCTTAAGTGAAAATATAACAAGTTTACGTATTTTACTTATTTAGTCCTTTAGTTCTCACATTATCATATCAAACCATTTAGTTTCAACAATTAAAATTTACCATTTTAACTCATATAAGTCATATGCATTAATATTCACTATTTCAGTTCTAGTTTATATCATGCGTTCAATTCCACGTTATACCCCATCATGATTCAATTCGCACAAGTTTAGACAACTCCTAGGTGATTTCTTATTTTATGCCGAGACATGCACATCCAAAACAAAACATACGACTCATTTAGATAGCCAAACGAACACCCTAGTCTGATACTACGATAACCATCTACGTTATTAATCTTTTAGAAGCGTTTAATACAAGTTTATAAAATCCTTTGTGATCCTTTCCAAGATATCGAGACATAGACTCCCCAAATCAGAATTGTACGTCCCACATTGCATATCAAAAGTAAACCTAGATCTCATGTAATTTGTCTATATTAATACCAAGTATACTTCATGATTTTAATTTCATTAAGGCTTGACAAAGATAGAGAACATGCAAGTTGAGATAGGTCATTATCAGGTCCAAATAATGGTTCAAGTTATTTACCTTAAGTGACATATAAACATATACATGTTATGTTTTACGTGACAAAATGGTTTAGGTATATCATCATGGTTATGTCGATACATTTAGAAAGCCTAACTAAGATAAAAAACAATTCATACATTATCTTTTGTGGAGCATGATTAAGGCTTACAAATCAGTTTCAATGGACCAATTTTCATGCACTCTAGTCGACATATATTAAGTGTTATCCCATGATTTATGTAACATAATACTAGGTTTTCCATATCTTAGTTTTAACATTGCTGTAACATGTTTTTTTTGTACAAGGAGCATGCGCATGGTAGGGTGTTTACACATGACCAGATTCAGATTTAAAAAAGAGACGGGATGAGGGTCATAATAGTTACCGTGTTAGCGTGCAAAGGAGAAGATAAACAAGACCAAAACGAGGCACACAAAATGCCCTTGTGCTCTAATAACCACACGACAGCAGCACACCACAATACCCACGACAACAAGCTAAGAAATACTCATAACAAACCCGTGATTCCAGTCCTAAAAAGAGGCCTTCGAATCCCTTTCTTGGAGCCCTTCACGTCGACAAAAACAATGGAGATGGAGGTTTTTATTTTTGCCGTGTATTTTCTAGGAAGAGTTAGGGTTTTAATGTGGAGATATTGTGATGTATATATACATGTCGATCCTTGTGGGTTTGGGTGAGAATCAGCTTACAAGAAACCGACCCATGGGCTGTGATGGTAATCGGTTCACAAGAAAAGAGAGCATGGGCCGAAAACTTTGGTTTGGCCGAAACATTGCATAAGTGGTTTAATATTTTCTTCGTGCTAGTCAACTCATCAAATTTTAATAATCGTGGCTTTTCTTTTATCGTGGCAAATGTTGATTATCTATTTGGCACGTTAGGTTTTATGCTTATTTATAAGTTAGGTTTTAATCTCATTTAATGAACGTTACGTATTTTACGTATTTTAGGATTTTGACTATTTTAAGGGTAAAATAGTCTTGTAGCACTTTTCGTATTTTTAGGGTTTTACAAGTGCAGTGCGTCATTGGGTCCATGACGTCTTTATCTTCAATACCAGTGTCAACTTAGTGACAACTAGTAGCAGATGAATTGAACCTGGTTTGTGCCCTAAGGTTGAATATGAGGGCTATTTCTTTTCACCCTTTTTCATTACATTTTTTTTAATTCTTCAACCCCTTCTATCTCCTTTCTCACATTACTCCTTTTTTAAATCATTCCTAAGGACTTCTAATACTAACTATTTGTGATGTCCTTGGGTAGATCCCTCTGGCTCTAGCGGATCATAGGACGAATTTCCTATCCTTAGTCACCTTATAACTCTATGACTGTCCCATGTTGCCATAAAACCATTTTTCTTGAAAATCTCTCAAAGTTTTTAAGATTGAAAACATGTTTGGAACACTCTGAGAGTTTTATAGTTTCAGAAACACTCCCCCTTCACATGTGCTTATAAGTTTTGACATAAATCTGCACATAGAGGGTAGAGTTCGCACTTTTTGAACTGATCGGCTCATGATAGACAATTCCCCACGAGACACGTTTACGTTGCCTAGTTAAAGAGTTTCATTGTCAGTTTTTAGGTGACAACTAGCTCTACTAACTAACTTGAAGTTGTAAACACTCCTTGAAAAGGAGGTTAGACCCATGAAAGTGCATATCTATCACAAGTTTCTCGAAATGGTACATTCTACTTATACAAGTCCTATTCGAGACACGCTTACATAACTGGTTAGACCAGCTTGAAATTATTACCCGTCCAGGAACAAGTCTTTTCGAGTACTGACAGTATTTTATCGTCAATTCATTTGTTACGTCTGAGTCAAGCTCTTTTGAGATTCAGACAACGATCATTAAACCTTTTGATCACATTTTAATCACGTTTCTCCCCCTCAAAAATAGCATATCCATGATGTTTTTGAAACAAAATGATTAAAAGATATGTTTTTCGGAAAGCATTTGGAGAGAAACTGATTTAGCATGAATTTTGGAACAATTTTGGTTTTATACCCCCCTTTACGAAAGCATATTTTTCTTACAGAAAGTTTAAAATCAATTAAGGGTTTAGAGGGAGTTATCTTGGTACCAAATGTGAGAGATTTTGAAAAATCTTTTTGAAAAATTTCGAATCAATGGTACGCAAGATGAAGATTTTAAAAAATCTTTTGAAGATATTTAAGAAGAATTATCTTCAGTTGTTTTAGGATAAGTGCTCGATATTTATGAAGATCGATTTTGCGTAGCACTTTCCTTTCTTTAAAGATCGGGTTACAGTCAAAAGTAACTGCAAGCCATTATGTTTTTAGGAATAGCGCTTGAAATAATATTTAAAACCATTGTTTTGGTTAAGCACTTTCCTTTCTTTGAAGCGCGGGTCCTAAACTGATGTGTTCAGAAGCCATTGTGTTGAAGTCCGGGTTTCGTACTGAAGTATACGAAAGCCATTATTTTGAAGAAATTTTGAGAAACGACATGTTTTAGAAAACATTTAAAGAACTCTCGCTCAAGCATCTGTACATGTCCGTATCATTGTTGAATGACATTTCTAGAAACATACAGAATATCGATTATACGAGAGACATGTCGGAGAAGAATATTTTTGAATTTTTGATTTTATATTGTTTATGTATTTTTTAAAAATTTTATATTTTTGTATTTTGCTTTTGTTGGTTTTATAAAAGAAATGGAAAACCAAAAATAGAAGATAGAGAGAATGATGAAGAAGAGTTTACAGAATTGGAACCCTCGATGAGTGGTTCGTAGATATTTGATTCACCTGCAACCAAAGACGAAGAGTTTTCACAAATAACAGTGTTAGAAGTACAAGATTCCTCACGATGAGGGTGATCACTATCAACGGTTGTAATGGTTTCTACTTCTTTATCCTGATGATTGACACTATTATCTGTGTTGGTGCAAGTATCAAAAATCTTTCCTGTGGAAATCCATCTAAGACCAACTTGGTTGAAAACTTTTCCTGTGGGAATCCACCTAAGGTAAGATCTAGGAGTTGTTTTCTTATCGATGCCGGAAGACTCATTTTTGGAAAAACTACTTGAAGAGATCCACCTATTAGGTTTTTATGTTCATCTTGTCAATGGGTTTGTTTCAGTTTGGAGTCTTAGTGGATTGTGCCTTGGCACGAGAATTATCTTTCTTGAGATATTGTGAGATACATGCATCATGATTATCGAAAAGGCACATTTTTTATGTAGCAATAAATCAATATTCTTGTTTAAAACAAGAGCTTTAACTCTAAAACTACAGTCTTGTAGACATTGATTCTTGTTTGAAAAAGACTTAGAATTCCTAGTGTTGTTTTCTAGGGGCATAGCATTTTCTTTTGCTAACTACTCTTAGATGCAAGCCAATCCTAGTCTCTTTGTAGAGTGTTCCTAGGTAATGGTTTACTACTACTAGCATTGCCTTGAAATCTTGTAGAATTCATCACCCTAGATGTTGCACCTAAAATTCCGTCTTTTCGAGTCCTGGTCTTTTTCCTAGCTTCTTCTAAATAGTGATTGTTGACCATGTTGTTAGAACCACAAATTCTTTTTAACCGATTTTTGTCAACATTCCGTACTAGTCCTAGAAATGCCGTGTAATCACTTTTTCTTTATCAAAAACAGTTTTTCAAAACCTTTGATAATTCTCTTTTAATAGGCAAGGATGTGGAGGACTGGTTTCGACAAATCTTGTTTTCATTGACTTTTGGAGGAAACCGAAATAGAGATTTTTGGTTTGAAAACCGTTTGGGAACATTTGTTTTCCTTCGGTCCAATGGTTTTGCAAACTTAGGATCCATAGCCTTCCCTTTTAGACTGCCCAGATGAGCTCTCAAAAGATCATTTTGCTCTTGTATGTCCTTGTAGGCACGCTCATACGACAGTTTGTCATACTTGCATTCCTCGGTTTTTCGATCAAGTTGTTTAAAATAGGACACGTTTTTTTTTTCAAGTTTTTCAAGAGCTTTTTCATATTTTGAAACAATTTCGGAGGTCTCAGATCGAGTTCATGATCTTCAACAGAATATGTTTGAAAGCTTATGGACATGATATCGGTAGTCATAACATCTTCGAAGAGAGAATCATTTAAATTTTCCAAAACGTTGATGTGTTCAACACTTTCATTAGCTTGCTTTACCGTAGATTTATGGTCCTTTTGACAAGTCATTTGTTTCTTTGCAAAAAGGCTTGTTCAAAATAAATTACCCTTGAGTTGATGTTATTCAACTGAGGGGCAATTTCGTTTCAAAAACTTTTTCTGTTCATTATCAAAACTATTGAACCGAGTGTTTGTTGTAATATGAGTTTTAGTTTTAACAGTCTCTTGAAGTCTCCCAATTTTAGTTTTAACATCGTCTAAAATGCTTCTGGCATCACTTGTGTTAAAAGGATTGTTTGAAGACATTTGTTCGATTTTTGAAAAGGATTTTGAGACAACTACAGGAGTTGCAACTAGTTTTGAAACCGGTTTTGAACCGGTGTGATGGAAAACTTTGATTGTTCTTTATGTGAAACAAACGAAATACCATTAATTTTGTTCCATTTGTTATAATCAATAGGTTTGATTTCGGATGTTTTTGTTTCATTTTTTATCTACTCTGATAGTTCCTAACGTTTCAAGAGAATCACGAACAATTATGGGTTCATGCAAAGGTTTTCCATTGTTCAACACATTTCGTTGTTTATGAGCTTTCTTGAGGAACGAAGGGGGTGAGTTACCAAGAGCCATTTTATGAGTAGTATGAAAAATCTGATTTACTTGATTAGAAAGCATCTTGTTTGTTTTAGCGGAATGACCCGTTGTAAGAAGTAAATTATCCAATTTTTGATAGTTTCATTTTTATCCAGAATTTCATCAAGAAGAGAATCTTCTCGTTGAAAATTCACAATCAACTGTTTCTTCTCTTTTTCAAGATCGTGAAAACGTTTTTGTTTAGAAAGTTGGTCATTTAGTTCAGAAATTTCCTTGTTTAAAGATTTTATTTTCAAGTTCAGATTCACATCAAGTGTATCATACTTGATTTGCAATTGTTTTTTCTCTTAAAACGAATCTCTCGTAACCAATTTCTAATTCGATATTTTGTTTGTATGAATTTCATAGGCTCTCGCATTCTCTTTGTAACTCTCAAGCTCGGTCAATTTAACATTCGCGCCTTAACATTGACCTTACTCACTTTCTCAATTTCAATGCCACAGTTATTGATTAATGATTCAAAGTAAACACATGTTTCCTCATCAGTTCGATTTTGTGCCACACACCTCCATTAGGATCCACATCTAGAGTTTCTGAGTTAGTATTGCTACAACCGGATTGTCTAGGTATGTATCATAAGTAGGTGCCTAAGGCCACGAATGTTGTTCGTCATGAGTAAACACATCAAATATGACATTGTTATAGCATGGATCAATGATTGGTACCTCTGATACTGCGTTGGCGCATAGACAGAGGTGCGCCGTGAGTCGTGTCGATACTTAGTCTCCCTGAAGATTTGCCATGAAGATGCAGTTTGCATTGAGTTCCTCGAGGTCTTCCAAATTATCCACAATAGCAAAAAATCATTTCTCAAAGACTTAACCGCATCCTCGCTTCTTGCTTCGTGCTAACAAAGATAGCTTTCCCAAGAAACTCAACATTCTTCTTGTCGGCAGTGCATAGCGCGCCATGTGACCCATTCTTGACAGCTATAACACTTAACCTCGATTACTCGATTCACATTTTCCTATTTCAACGATGTGAGTTGCAACATTCCCATTTTGATTACCCATCGCTTATTCCCAACATTCGTCCCATTCGATTTCCAACATTCGACCCAATGATACTCCCTCGATACGAACCTCCCCGACACCTATATATGCGAAATCCAAGAGCATATCCTCGCCGATTCTATAACTCCAACCATTTGACCTTGATTACCCATATATTCACACCCTTGCTGCATTGGCTCATATGAAAGTGTTTGATGAACTTTGGTTGTTGTTATTGGTGTGGAATAGCGATCTTAATGCTTACCCAATAAAGAAAATACTTGTTTGAAAGTTTCTTCGAAAGTCAGCCAGAACAAGGATTCCTTGTTCCGTATTGTGGATACGGTTGTGAATGACTTGTTGTTCCGTGGATAGAATTGTTGTGGTTGTTGAATGTATTGCCTCAGTTGTTGTTGGAAGATGATGAAGCTTGTTGTTGTGTATTCATGAAGGTTGAGTCTTTGCAAGTGCCAATGGATCATGATTCTTTGCCAATCTTTCTTTCCTCGATTTCATTATTCAGCTTGGTTTTGTTTCTGAAATCATTTATTGATCAAAGTTCACCATGTAAGTCTTTTGTTTGGTTGACAATAGTGACATATCGTCTCTCTGAAGATTGTTCAGAACTTGATGTTTTGAACGATAGTTCTCGGGTGTTAGCTTGTTTCATTAGCTCATTCATCAAAGCAAACCTTCCATAGTAGATTCAATGGATTCTCCGAGTTGAAGTAAACTTTTCCTTCGCTTAGCGCTTGTTCTCCATGTCTTGTTGACCATTTCTTCGCCCATGATAAAGTCGTCAACACGCTCCCACATATCAAAGCAGCTTCACAATCGCTTCACCGGAAGAATATGTTTCTTGAAAACCCATTGACAATATAATTGTTATGTCATTCAGACGATTTGCTTCCTCGATCCTCTCAAGGTATTCCGATTCGCATTGAGTATGATAAGATGGTGGGAACGTGAGTTCCAGTGGTCTAGATTTGCGAGGTGAAGGGTCCATTCGACTTTTAGTTAATCATGAGTTTTCCATTAGGTTTGGTCTTTATGTAGCGAAGCATAGACTTTTCCATTGAAGATAACCACCTTTTTCCAACATAGGAGGACGGTTTTCTGCACCGGCTGCATGAATGTCTTGTTGAGTTGCCATTGATGAAGGTATGTTATGATAAAGTTGATGTAGGATCGATTCAACGATAAAAGAGTTGTGGTTGATGAAGATTAAGCTCGGTTGTAGTAGTGAAAGTATGCTCTAAAAAACTTAAAAACCTCAATAAATTCTATTCTGAGCGTTTTTAGGACTTGAAGGTTGACCCGAATAGTTCATTCGGC
>OU343225.1:14637910-14815260 GCA_910596185.1 Chrysanthemum makinoi | reverse complement strand
GATGGGAGTTAATCATAAAAGTGTGTAACTGAGACACACAACAAATGGTTATTGATTCACCATGTCTAATCCATTTAAGAATCAACTAGTCGAGCAAACGTCTCTTGGTAAAGACTAATCAAATCGGTTTATGGTTGATAGTTTACCAAAAAATATATGGTTCTCAACTCACCATATTCTTATGATTAAGAGTTGGCTAGTCCATAGCAAACGGCTTATGGTAAAGACATATCAAATCCGTTGATAGCTGGTAGTTTGCTAAAAAACTATAATAAAGAAGCGATCAAATTTTTATATGTTTTTCTTTACCACTGCTCTTTAAAAATCTTTGTGAAAAATTCCCATTGCTAGTTCATAGTTTCCACTGACATTTTTATTTTTACCACTGTTGTTCTAGCCGTTACAAATGATTGTGTCAGTAACTAATTTTTTACTAGCCGTTGAAACAAACCACTGATTTCCATATATATAGGGTAAAATTTTGAGAAGATTATCCACTTTCCATATTGTTATTTATTCTCTAAAGATAAATATTTTCTAAAGATAGTCTTCTTTGAGCAATAATCTTAAACCCTACCTCTATATATTCTTATCTCTCAATTGGCTAGTTATTTATACAATTCCCACTGCCACAATTAATTTTTCGACAAAAGATTCTATGGCACCTATCACTTTTACAGATGAGCACAACCAAATGGCCTACTTGAAGAAATCTAATGAGAAGAGTGGCCATGTTTTGCATCAGATTGTGGACTTTCTTAATACTACCCATATAAGGTATGCTTTACTTTTAAATCCCACAATCTTTATCTCTCAAATCAAACAGTTTTGGACTTCTGCTCAGTCCATAACAATTGAAACTGGAGATACACATGAAACAGTGGATGCTCTTAGAGCCACTGTGGACGGGGTAACTATTGATGTTACTGAGGCATCCTTGAGGAGAATTCTCTAATTGGATGATCTCAATGGTATCATCACATTACCTATGCCCAAAATTCATACACATCTTTCTTCCATGGGGTATGATACAACTGATAAAAAGGCTACTTTCAAAAAGAGTGGTTTTTGTCCCCATTGGAGATTTTTTATACATACTCTTTTGCATTGCCTAAGTCCTAAGAAAACTTCTTATGAACAGTTTAGTTCAACAATGGCTTACCCTTTGGTTTGTCTAGCCACTGATAGGACTTTCAATTGGTTAAATTATATTTTTCAAAGTATGCAAGGCAATGTAAAGAGTTCAACAAAATTTTGATGTATCCAAGGTTTGTGCAAGCAGTGCTAAATGAGTTTCAACTGCAACCCCATACTAATGTTTATAAAATCCGTTGTCTCAAGCCTAAAGTTTTTCAAAACATGAACAAAGATGGCAACATGATTTTTACACCTGTCTTTCCTCAAATGCTTGCAAAGATTTCACCTGAACAAAACTCACCCATAATCTCTGTTCCAAACATTGATTATACTCCACCTGTTTCTCACACCTATAAGAGAAGGCATAAACAACCAACTTCTCTCATTACAACACAACATGTTTCTGAACCTTTTGGTCTAGGAACAAGCAGTGGTGGTTCTAGACTTCAACCTATTCCAACTAGGGAGGAATCTGAGCCATTTCCCCATGTTTCACCTCTCCCAATAGGTCACACAGTTGGAAGTGATGAGGGCAGTGGGCAACAATTGAATTTGATGGTTTTCTGTACCAAGTTAGCAAAGCAGGTTGAATCTCTACAAAAGGACCTGACACATGTAAAGGAGCATCATGCCAAGGAGATTACACACTTGCAAGAGGAGATTTAGACCTTGAAAGAAGAGTTGCAAGGGTTGAAAAGAAAGAAGACAACTGCAAAGATAGTGATTTCATCTCCATCCTCACCTGATGATGGTGATTCAGTAATTTGACAAAGATTTGGGAAATTCTCCCAAACAGGGAAGGAAAATGATCTTTGAAACTCGGGGAGAATAAATTTTGAAGATGAAGGTATTTCTAGTAAAGGTGCAGAAGGAGCTGATACTCAAGAGGAGAAAGAGCAACTAGAGCAAGAAATTTTTGAAGATGCAACAACAGAGTTTACCACATATCCAATTTCCACTGCAGAGCAAAATATTGCCACTGCTGAACAAGAAGTTGCCACTGCAAGTGAAGAAATTGAAAAGAAAAAGGAAGACAAAGGTAAAGCTGTTATGGAGAGCAAGGAGCCAACAAGAAGAAAAGTTTCAAAGAAGGTACAGGTTCAGATTGCTCATGATGCTGAAGTTGCAAGACAAATCCATGAAGATGAAGTTACTGAAAAGAAAAAAGCAAGAAGAATTGGAGATTGCTAGCTTTATGGAAGCTAAAAGGCTGGATAGAATGGAAGATCCACTTTCCACTGTTCAACCTACAAGACTTAGAGAGAAGACTCCAGAGTTCAGCTATGTACCAACTGATGAAGAGATTGATTTCTTGATTACAAATGATCCAGTGATCAAGAAGAAAGCAATTGACCTAGTGGCTGATAATGCTTTAACTGAAGAACAAAGAACTGCACAGTTAAAGGACTTTATCCAGATGAAGAACAATCAAGCACTTCAAGATGTTGTTGCTTCAGTCAAGAAAGGCCAGAAGAAATCAAGACAACCAACAAAGGCACAAGTAATTTCAATGATGAATGATTATTGTTGCAAGGTTGGTGGTTGGAAAAGACATCAATTCAAAGGAATGCCTGATGATAAAGTTGAAAGTATCTACTACAGAGTTCAAAGACAAGATAAAGACTTCATTCCAATGGACTCTGAAGAAGAAGAAAGAAGGTAGCCTATTTTGAAGAGAAAGGCTAAAGACAGTGAATCTCAGACATCTAAGAAGACTAAGTTTGTTGAAGAACAAGAAGTTCAAGCTGAGAAGTTCACTGAAGAAAAATTTTTGAGATGAATTTGGTTGAAGAAGAAGATTTCTACCCTGAACCACTGCAAGTCAGATATCCTAGCATTGACTGGGAAGTTTTTACTGCTAGCAACTTTGGTCCAACATGGAAGATTACAAGGCTGGGTGGTGAAACTTCATCATTTATTCAGTTTGAAGATCTCATCAAAGCTTTTGACAGAGATGATCTTGATACTCTATGGAAGTTAGTTCAAGAAAGGTTTGATGCTGAAGATCTAAAAGATATGAAAGAGATACAGTTATGGGTTAATCTTAGAAGGCTTTATGAACCAGATGTTAATGATGATTTCTGGAAATTCTCATGTTCATGTCCTGGTACTAAATGGTTCTACCATGATTCATGTGAAGTTCATCATGTTTCTACAGCAAATGGAGTAGATGCATTCATGCTTGCTGAGAAAGAATATCCACTCAGAGCTGGAACTCTCACAGTGATGCTGTGTACTACTATCAGAGTTCATGAAGATAGTGAGAAAGTCAGAGCATTGTTACTCAGACTTCAAGATCAATGTTCAAGAGCTATTCAAGCATTGAGAAGAAGATGAAGTGTTTGAAAGAATTCCCCAAATACTTACAGCAAATGAAGATTAAAGAAACTTAGTGATTTGCAGAGAAATCATAAGTTTAGGGGAGGATTGTTGGGAATGAAGATAACAGTTACCACTGATATGCTTGTGGTTAACACTGTTGATGTTTACACTAGCAGTGGAAACACATTACCACTGCCAGTACAATATTACCACTGCTATCAGATAATTGTTAAGTAAACGTGTATTGATAAGTGATAACATCAAATAGTCCTGAATATTAAGTGTCAATTTCCCCCGTTAATGCTCGTTATTTATATCATTTATATGGATTTACGCTTGTTTTCCATTGTTTTACACTTTCAGGTAAATTACGAGCATTGGAGCTAAAGAGACGCGAAAATGGAAATGTTACTAAAGATTTATCACAGTATGCTTATTTTGAAGAAGTTACGGCGTAACTCATCTCTCACATTACGCCGTAACTATTGCGTGACCAGAAGTCCAACTTATCAAGAGGTTACGGCGTAACTCCTCCCAAAGGTTACGACGTAACTCCATTAGGTCAAAAGAGGTTCCACACTGCTGATACTTACGCCGTAACTACTGCATCTATAGGACCTTAGATATATCAACCTTATCACAAACCCAATACGTTATGCATAGAACACGAACAACACAAACACAAACATATGCGTAAATAAAGAAGGAAAGATTAAGATGATGGTGACTTGAATATATGAAACCGTGTATGTGAGAAGAGAAAGATGAAAGCAATATGTTGTATATTCCAAAGAAAACACACACACACACACTCAAGCACACCCCTCAAATGAGACTTTGAGGGGTTTATATAGTACATTACATAAACGCCCTAATGGGCTTGGCAAGGGCCACGACTTGGACTTGGATTGGGCTTCGGATACATAAGCTTATACACGTCTAGCATAGCTTAACTTTTAACTAATTAGCTTAGCCCAATCCACGAGCCCGTTGACTATTCTATCACGATATCTAACACACGTTACAAAGTTCCTAAACGTGAATGACCATCACTTCTAATATAAACTATTAAGGCTAACAATCTCCCCCTAAGGGGTGGTCATTCAAATGATGCTCCACTTGATTAGGTCTTTACTTTTCTCGAGCTTGAACTTTGTGTATAGATAAAGAATAGTCTTGATTCTTTGTTCCTTCATGCTTTGTGATCAATTAATGTGGTTTTCTGCCATTGTCAACTTCGTTGGATAGGAGTCTCCACGTCTTTCTCCACCATGCTCACACTTTTATTTGACTCTGATGTTTCACTGTTGTGAAGTTCTCTAGTCTGTAAACTTTGTAGATTCTTTGACATTGACGAAGAATCATCTTTAACTTTGTGTAGCCTTTGATTTTGATGAGAGCTTTCATTTGATGTTGGTATGAGCATGTGGAGAGTCGGCACGATCAATCCGCTCTGGAGCTTCCATAAGAAGAAAATATAAAACAGGTTAGTAATAAGCAGATTCCGGCACTTACAAGTTTAAATTTCGAGGGTGTTAACAGCATAGTGTGAAAACACGTCTCTAATTCTGACAAGGGCCGTTCTGAACTGGAGTCCCACAAGTGAGATAACGATATACCGAAGTACACCTACAGTTGGATGAGTCGTGAGGTACACGAAGCATCACCCCATCAGATCGTTTGAGACACACTAAGCGTAATCCACGGGGAGTTACCAAAGTGACTGGCGTCGGCTTGATGTTGACCCAGGCGGAGTTTCCATTCAATCGAAGATCGCAGATGTGAAACTTCTCATAAATGTTCTGCAGATTGCTAAGATCTGCATAGGACTCTAGAATATATCACTTGTGTCCTTATTGATGAACAACAAGCGATGTCATGTCAAGTGTTCCTATGAGATCTTTTGATGAATCTCGTGGCTCTAGACTCAATAGTGCATTTTGGTTTTCCTGAGTGGAGACTAGGGAGAGGGTCTCCTTCTTCAATATCAACAATCTCTAAGAGAAAGCCGATAGATTATGCAAGGTTCCCAGTGAGAATGAAACAAATCCTTTTGAGAGGAATTGAGTGGCTAGAAGGTTTAGTGCTGTAACACCCCAACCCGACAAGGGCAAAGATGTCACAAATACAGCTTCATATCAAAAACTTAAAATACTATACAATAGCGGAAGCCTTTACAAAACTTACAAAAGAAAGTGTAATAACTTAATAATCAAAATAAATCTAAGATCCCTATTTCAAATCTTGCTCTCAGCTCTACTCTCAACCCAGATCAGCTATCCCATAAGCTCATCTTGAATGCTAATACCTGCCGCAGGAAAAGAAAATGCGGCTGAGCTTACAAAGCCCAGTGAACAGATATAACAATACGAAAACTAAACAAAATAGAAACACGAAATAAAACAAAAACGAATAACGAAGTCACAACGGAATGAGATCAATGAATCATTGAGGATTTTGCGGAAACACAATCATACAGAAATTCGGAAGAAACACATAACAAATAAGAACAAACACATAGCATATTGATGACACAGACGGAAACACATCAAATAACCAAGCACATAATAAATCAGCAAGTAGAGTGCATATAAGCCAAACGAAAAGTCTAAAGGCTAACGGAAAACAATTTCTAGAAAGTAAACATGGCATTCATACAAGTCAATTAATCTACATTTACCACACTTAATCCAATATTGTAGCAGCGGAAATAGCAGTTAAATCATGTCAGTCACACATGCAAATAGAAAACATAGTAGGAAAACTATAACTAAATAAGCAAAAGACATAGTATAGAAATTAGCAAATTATCAAAACAGATATCATAATTAAACCATTTCCCAGATCAAACCTTAATATAAGCAAGGTTTAAACATAGCAGATCAATCATAAGCAGACAGATAACTAACGGATAGGCAAATTTTACAAAATTAACTGAACAATCATACATACTAAACTTTCAGGATACTCAACTTCACACTAGCACATTCATCTCACAGATCCACGAATTCACGTAACGATAAACTAACATAACATCAGATGATAACATGCGAATCATATTTAAACATATTAATGATATCCTAGCATAGTAGACGGTAGTCACTTAAACATACAAAAGCATAACCACATATAATAACATATAATAAGCCTAGCACATAATTATAAACACTTGAACATACCGAATCAAAATCAGAATACTTAATACAGAAATAACAGATAAAGATTTAGTTAACTACCACGAGCCCAGAACATATCATATCAGAAAATATCTTTCTTATTCAGAAGGTAACCTCATAACCAATTGGAGTAGCTAGCTCCCAGAGTTTTGTGAAGACGCGTATTACAGACATCATTCACCGAAACATATCGATAACATATCAGATCTAGGATGCATCCATACGCCCCAACAGACAGATAGTGGCCATACAATATATAGCGAGCTCATAATCGGATAAGAAAGGGGCGTGGCGGAACATCACTCTACTTGCCTAGAGTCATGTCAGAGGTGCATCACTGACACGGACATGGAACCTCCATGACTAGTGAAATATTGGCTCAGGTGTCAAACTAACTTAGGTCAAACAGATTGTCATAAATAACACAGATCATAATCAAACACAAAGTTCAACAGATAACATATCAGATAATTGATATCATAAGGTTCATGTTTAAAGGTTCAGAAGTCAGAAGTTAATATCGTAGTCACATATCATACTTTCATAATCAAATTTTCATAACCAAATGTTCACAATTCAGAAGTTCATAATCAAATACAGCAAGGTTCAACAAATGTGCATATCAAAGTCTTTCTAACATAACGTTCAAGTCAGATATTGCATGATTCAATAAAACAGGTGTTTCAAACAAGCAACAGATCAAACAATCAGAAAGGGTTCATAGCAATGGCATAGGAAACCCTAATAATTGAAATAGAAAAGCTAACGAAAGAAAACGTCATAAGGGACCTTTACTGAAAAGGTCAAAATATCTGTACCTTATTCGAAGCAAGCAAAACAAGAAAGTAAAGTCACGAGATGAATCAATCCCTCCATCCATAACCTATATGAATTAGGTAACGCTTATTAAGAATCAGATTTCTCATTTTAGACGGCTTTTCATTTTTAACAGTGTCCACTTTTAGTAACTTTCCATTTTAGGTAACTTTCTATTTTAGGCAGGTTTCCATATTTAGTAAGTTTAGCCATTCATAACGCAATTAATGTCATATTAGGTTACATGATGCAAAAAGAGTATTATAATAGTTTAAGTATTATTTATGCCAAATTACACAAGTTTAGGGTCTAAAGTGTAAACATTACAAAGTGTAGCGTCTTAAGTGAAAATATAACAAGTTTACGTATTTTACTTATTTAGTCCTTTAGTTCTCACATTATCATATCAAACCATTTAGTTTCAACAATTACAATTTACCATTTTAACTCATATAAGTCATATGCATTAATATTCACTATTTCAGTTCTAGTTTATATCATGCGTTCAATTCCACGTTATACCCCATCATGATTCAATTAAACAAGTTTAGACAACTCCTAGGTGATTTCTTATTTTATGCCGAGACATGCACATCCAAAACAAAACATACGACTCATTTAGATAGCCAAACGAACACCTAGTCGATACTACGATAACCATCTACGTTATTAATCTTTTAGAAGCGTTTAATACAAGTTTATAAAATCCTTTGTGATCCCTTCCAAGATATCGAGACATAGACTCCCCAAATCAGAATTGTACGTCCCACATTGCATATCAAAAGTAAACCTAGATCTCATGTAATTTGACTATATTAATACCAAGTATACTTCATGATTTTAATTTCATTAAGGCTTGACAAAGATAGAGAACATGCAAGTTGAGATAGGTCATTATCAGGTCCAAATAATGGTTCAAGTTATTTACCTTAAGTGACATATAAACATATACATGTTATGTTTTACGTGACAAAATGGTTTAGGTATATCATCATGGTTATGTCGATACATTTAGAAAGCCTAACTAAGATAAAAAAAACAATTCATACATTATCTTTTGTGGAGCATGATTAAGGCTTACAAATCAGTTTCAATGGACCAATTTTCATGCACTCTAGTCAACATATATTAAGTGTTATCCCATGATTTATGTAACATAATACTAGGTTTTCCATATCTTAGTTTTAACATTGCTGTATCATGTTTTTTTTTGTACAAAGAGCATGCGCATGGTAGGGTGTTTACACATGACCAGATTCAGATTTAAAAAGGAGACGGGATGAGGGTCATAATAGTTACCGTGTTAGCGTGCAAAGGAGAAGATAAACAAGACCAAAACGAGGCACACAAAACGCCCTTGTGCTCTAATAACCACACGACAGCAACACACCACAATACCCACGACAACAAGCTAAGCAATACTCATAACAAACCCGTGATTCCAGTCCTAAAAAGAGGCCTTCGAATCCCTTTCTTGGAGCCCTTCACGTCGACAAAAACAATGGAGATGGAGGTTTTTATTTTTGCCGTGTATTTTCTAGGAAGAGTTAGGGTTTTAATGTGGAGATATTGTGATGTATATATACATGTCGATCCTTGTGGGTTTGGGTGTGAATCAGCTTACAAGAAACCGACCCATGGGCTGTGATGGTAATCGGTTCACAAGAAAAGAGAGCATGGGCGAAAACTTTGGTTTGGCCGAAACATTGCATAAGTGGTTTAATATTTTCTTCGTGCTAGTCAACTCATTAAATTTTAATAATCGTGGCTTTTCTTTTATCGTGGCAAATGTTGATTATCTATTTGGCACGTTAGGTCTTATGCTTATTTATAAGTTAGGTTTTAATCTCATTTAATGAACGTTACGTATTTTAGGATTTTGACTATTTTAAGGGTAAAATAGTCTTGTAGCACTTTTCGTATTTTTAGGGTTTTACAACTCTTCCCTTCTAAAAAGAAAATTTCGTCCTCGAAATTGAACAAGACGGAATAGAACAGAAAATGAATCGGATTTCAGAATTTCAGGGAGAATAAAGCAAACTCAAATCCTACCTCAGAACAAACGGATTTCTTATCAAAATCTTCAAACTCATACTTTTCAGAAATCAAATCAATAATCAAATACTTATAACGGATAACCATGCACTTATCAAGGTAATGATAGAAACAGATGAGATGAGAAAGTCAAACAACACGCTCTAACTCATTCAGATATCTAATGATGAGAACAACCATATGCATAGACAGAACGAATCCTAACGGTCTTACTAGTCGCAGATAACCAAACTAAAAGGATCTAATGTTCCTCAAAACTTCCTGAAATATCCTATGACCATAAGGGTACACGGAGACGTACACATTTAGAGCAAACATAGCAATCCATAGTTCACACAAATCATAACAATTTCGGATTTCAAGCGTACAAAACTTATCGTACAGATATCGACGAAAATCTCACAATTAGGTACAGAATTTCAAACGAACATGAGGAGTGCCAAATAACGGATACAAGTCATATTCTTTTCACGTATCAACCACAGGAATTTTCCCAGACGTCATATGATTTCAATAAGTTCAAATTATATGATCTCGGTATTATCAGCGTTGATCAGCGTCATAATACTTGCATCACATAACAAGTCCTCATTATCATCATATTCTGTCTCGGGTCATGACAAAACCACATAACTAATATCAAAACAAAACGGATAACATATAGGTAACAAGTAACATACCAAAACAGACCAGATACACATTTATGCAGCATATAACATCGGACAACATATTACCAAACAAACGAGGCCACCAACTTGCATAAACGGCTCCTCATGACTCATTCCGGCGATCCGAAAGAAAAGGCTGAGATATACCAGAATGCTAAACGATAAAACTTCACGACTCGAACCGAGTTCTGAACGAATCAAAGAAAAGTAATGCCGATCAAAATCACGTAGCAAGGTATCAAACCGCCTCAAAACGCGTGACAAACGAATCAGAGTAACACAAGTCGCGCCCAAATCAAAGGAAGTAGATGAACCTTCCCGTTGAATCATGTCTTCGTCGTTGCGTCTTTGGTTGATTCGTCGGCTCCCTCCACAACATCCGATGTCTCCAGCCAAGGCGGTCGGGTGTGGCTTCCTTCACGAGACTCTCCAGCACAGAACTATTGCAGAACCCGGGTCGGTACCATCTTCTTCGGCTCTGCGGGTAGTCTCCATCTAACGATCGACAAAGGACGGCGAAAATAAAATAACAAAATTCGATGTGACAAGAGGAGGGCCAATTCAGTAAAGGCAAAAGGATATCGAAGTCAAATCTGAACGACCATCAAACGGAATCGAAAGATATCGAACAGACGAAACCTAATGTCTACCCAATCCTCACAGGTCATAGCCTAAGCTCTAAGGGTCCTAAAACCTGGCTCTGAAACCATAAATTGTAACACCCCAACCCGACAAGGGCAAAGATGTCACAAATAGAGCTTCATATCAAAAACTTAAAATACTATACAATAGCGGAAGCCTTTACAAAACTTACAAAAGAAAGTGTAATAACTTAATAATCAAAATAAATCTAAGATCCCTATTTCAAATCTTGCTCTTAGCTCTACTCTCAACCCAGATCAGCTATCCCATAAGCTCATCTTGAATGCTAATACCGCGCAGAGAAAAGAAAATGCGGTTGAGCTTACAAAGCCCAGTGAACAGATATAACAGAAACGAAAACTAAACAAAATAGAAACACGAAATAAAACAAAGAAACGAATAACGAAGTCACAACGGAATGAGATCAATGAATCACTGAGGATTTTTCGGAAACACAATCATACAGAAATCCGGAAGAAACACATAACAAATAAGAACAAACACATAGCATATTGATGACACAGACGGAAACACATCAAATAACCAAGCACAAAATAAATCAGCAAGTAGAGTGCATATAAGCCAAACGAAAAGTCTAAAGGCTAACGGAAAACAATTTCTAGAAAGTAAACATGGCATTCATACAAGTCAATTAATCTACATTTACCACACTTAATCCAATATTGTAGCAGCGGAAATAGCAGTTAAATCATGTCAGTCACACATGCAAATAGAAAACATAGTAGGAAAACTATAACTAAATAAGCAAAAGACATAGTATAGCAATTAGCAAATTATCAAAACAGATATCATAATTAAACCATTTCCTAGATCAAACCTTAATATAAGCAAGGTTTAAACATAGCAGATCAATCATAAGCAGACAGATAACTAACGGATAGGCAAAGTTTACAAAATTAACTGAACAATCATACATACTAAACTTTCAGGATACACAACTTCACACTAGCACATTCATCTCACAGATCCACAATTCGTAACGATAAACTAACATAACATCAGATGATAACATGCGAATCATATTTAAACATATTAATCATATCCTAGCATAGTAGACGGTAGTCACTTAAACATACAAAAGCATAACCACATATAATAACATATAATAAGCCTAGCACATAATTATAAACACTTGAACATACCGAATCGATATCAGAATACTTAATACGAAATAAAGATAAAGATTTAGTTAACTACCACGAGACCGAACATATCATATCGAAAATATCTTTCTTATTCAGAAGGTAACCTCATAACCAATTGGAGTAGCTAGCTCCCAGAGTTTTGTGAAGACGCGTATTGCACACGACATCATTCACTAGACAAATCATATCGGATAACAGATCAGATCTAGGATGCATCCATACGCCTCAACAGACAGATAGTGGCCATACAATATATAGCGAGCTCATAATCGATAACGAGAAAGGGGCGTGGCAGAACATCACTCTACGCCTAGAGTCATGTCGGAGGTGCATCACTGACACGGACATGGAACCCCCATGACTAGTGAAATATTGGCTCGGTGTCAAACTAACTTAGGTCAAACAGATTGTCATAAATAACACAGATCATAATCAAACACAAAGTTCAACAGATAACATATCAGATAATTCATATCATAAGGTCCATGTTCAAAGGTTCGAAGTCGAAGTTAATATCGTAGTCACATATCATACTTTCATAATCAAAATTTCATAACCAAATGTTCACAATTCAGAAGTTCATAATCAAATACAGCAAGGTTCAACAAATGTGCGTATCAAAGTCTTTCTAACATAACGTTCAAGTCAGATATTGCATGATTCAATAAAACTGGTGTTTCAAACAAGCAACGATCAAACAATCAGAAAGGGTTCATAGCAATGGCATAGGAAACCCTAATAATTGAAATAGAAAAGCTAACGAAAGAAAACGTCATAAGGGACCTTCTTGAAAAGGTCGGAATATCTGTACCTTATTCGAAGCAAGCAAAACAAGAAAGTAAAGTCACGAGATGAATCAATCCCTCCATCCATAACCTATATGAATTAGGTAACGCTTATTAAGAATCAGATTACTCATTTTAGACGGCTTTCCATTTTTAGCAGGTATCCACTTTTAGTAACTTTCCATTTTAGGTAACTTTCCATTTAAGTAAGCTTAGCCATTTATAACACATTTAATGTCATATTAGGTTAAATGATGCAAGAAAGAGTATTATGATAGTTTAAGGATTATTTATGCCAAATTACACAAGTTTAGGGTCTAAAGCGTAAATATTACAAATTGTAGGATCTTAAATGTAAATATAGAAAGTTTACCCATTTTACTCATTTAGTACCTTTAGTTCTCACATTATCATATCAAACCATTTAGTTTCAACAATTAAAATTTACCATTTTAACTCATATAAGTCATATGCATTAATATTCACTATTTCAGTTCTAGTTTATATCATGCGTTCAATTCCACGTTATACCCCATCATGATTCAATTCGCACAAGTTTAGACAACTCCTAGGTGATTTCTTATTTTATGCCGAGACATGCACATCCAAAACAAAACATACGACTCATTTAGATAGCCAAACGAACACCCTAGTCTGATACTACGATAACCATCTACGTTATTAATCTTTTAGAAGCGTTTAATACAAGTTTATAAAATCCTTTGTGATCCTTTCCAAGATATCGAGACATAGACTCCCCAAATCAGAATTGTACGTCCCACATTGCATATCAAAAGTAAACCTAGATCTCATGTAATTTGTCTATATTAATACCAAGTATACTTCATGATTTTAATTTCATTAAGGCTTGACAAAGATAGAGAACATGCAAGTTGAGATAGGTCATTATCAGGTCCAAATAATGGTTCAAGTTATTTACCTTAAGTGACATATAAACATATACATGTTATGTTTTACGTGACAAAATGGTTTAGGTATATCATCATGGTTATGTCGATACATTTAGAAAGCCTAAGTAAGATAAAAAAACAATTCATACATTATCTTTTGTGGAGCATGATTAAGGCTTACAAATCAGTTTCAATGGACCAATTTTCATGCACTCTAGTCGACATATATTAAGTGTTATCCCATGATTTATGTAACATAATACTAGGTTTTCCATATCTTAGTTTTAACATTCTCAGTAACATGTTTTTTGTACAAGGAGCATGCGCATGGTAGGGTGTTTACACATGACCGATTCAGATTAAAAAGAAGACGGGATGAGGGTCATAATAGTTACCGTGTTAGCGTGCAAAGGAGAAGATAAACAAGACCAAAACGAGGCACACAAAATGCCCTTGTGCTCTAATAACCACACGACAGCAACACACCACAATACCCACGACAACAAGCTAAGAAATACTCATAACAAACCCGTGATTCCAGTCCTAAAAAGAGGCCTTCGAATCCCTTTCTTGGAGCCCTTCACGTCGACAAAAACAATGGAGATGGAGGTTTTATTTTGCCGTGTATTTTCTAGGAAGAGTTAGGGTTTTAATGTGGAGATATTGTGATGTATATATACATGTCGATCCTTGTGGGTTTGGGTGAGAATCAGCTTACAAGAAACCGACCCATGGGTTGTGATGGTAATCGGTTCACAAGAAAAGAGAGCATGGGCCGAAAACTTTGGTTTGGCGAAAACATTGCATAAGTGGTTTAATATTTTCTTCGTGCTAGTCAACTCATCAAATTTTAATAATCGTGGCTTTTCTTTTATCGTGGCAAATGTTGATTATCTATTTGGCACGTTAGGTCTTATGCTTATTTATAAGTTAGGTTTTAATCTCATTTAATGAACGTTACGTTATTTTCGTTATTTTAGGATTTTGACTATTTTAAGGGTAAAATAGTCTTGTAGCACTTTTCGTATTTTTAGGGTTTTACAAGTGCGGTCGTCATTGGGTCCATGACGTCTTTATCTTCAATACAGTGTCAACTTAGTGACAACTAGTGAGATGAATTGAACCTGGTTTGTGCCCTAAGGTTGAATATGAGGGCTATTTCTTTTCACCCTTTTTCATTACATTTTTTTTTTTAATTCTTCAACCCCTTCTATCTCTTTTCTCACATTACTCCTTTTTTAAATCATTCCTAAGGACTTCTAATACTAACTATTTGTGATGTCCTTGGGTAGATCCCTCTGGCTCTAGCGGATCATAGGACGAATTTCCTATCCTTAGTCACCTTATAACTCTATGACTGTCCCATGTTGCCATAAAACCATTTTTCTTGAAAATCTCTCAAAGTTTTTAAGATTGAAAACATGTTTGGAACACTCTGAGAGTTTTATAGTTTCAGAAACACTCCCCCTTCACATGTGCTTATAAGTTTTGACATAAATCTGCACATAGAGGGTAGAGTTCGCACTTTTTGAACTGATCGGCTCATGATAGACAATTCCCCACGAGACACGTTTACGTTGCCTAGTTAAAGAGTTTCATTGTCAGTTTTTAGGTGACAACTAGCTCTACTAACTAACTTGAAGTTGTAAACACTCCTTGAAAAGGAGGTTAGACCCATGAAAGTGCATATCTATCACAAGTTTCTCGAAATGGTACATTCTACTTATACAAGTCCTATTCGAGACACGCTTACATCCTGGTTGACCAGCTTGAAATTATTACGATCCAGGAACAAGTCTTTTCGATCTTGTGACATTTTTATCGTCAATTCATTTGTTACGTCTGAGTCAAGCTCTTTTGAGATTCAGACAACGATCATTAAACCTTTTGATCACATTTTAATCACGTTTCTCCCCCTCAAAAATAGCATATCCATGATGTTTTTGAAACAAAATGATTAAAAGATATGTTTTTCGGAAAGCATTTGGAGAGAAACTGATTTAGCATGAATTTTGGAACAATTTTGGTTTTATACCCCCCTTTACGAAAGCATATTTTTCTTACAGAAAGTTTAAAATCAATTAAGGGTTTAGAGGGAGTTATCTTGGTACCAAATGTGAGAGATTTTGAAAAATCTTTTTGAAAAATTTCGAATCAATGGTACGCAAGATGAAGATTTTAAAAATCTTTTGAAGATATTGAAGAAGAATTATCTTCATTTGTTTTAGGATAAGTGCTCGATATTTATGAAGATCGATTTTGCGTAGCACTTTCCTTTCTTTAAAGATCGGGTTCAGATCAAAAGTAACTGCAAGCCATTATGTTTTTAGGAATAGCGCTTGAAATAATATTTAAAACCATTGTTTTGGTTAAGCACTTTCCTTTCTTTGAAGCGGGTCCTAAACCCGTGTTCGAAGCCATTGTGTTGAAGTCCGGGTTTCGTACTGAAGTATACGAAAGCCATTATTTTGAAGAAATTTTGAGAAACGACATGTTTTAGAAAACATTTAAAGAACTCTCGCTCAAGCATCTGTACATGTCCGTATCATTGTTGAATGACATTTCTAGAAACATACAGAATATCGATTATACGAGAGACATGTCGGAGAAGAATATTTTTGATTTTTTGATTTTATATTGTTTATGTATTTTTTAAAAATTTTATATTTTTGTATTTTGCTTTTGTTGGTTTTATAAAAGAAATGGAAAACCAAAAATAGAAGATAGAGAGAATGATGAAGAAGAGTTTACAGAATTGGATCCCTCTGATGAGCTGGGTTCAGAGATATTTGATTCACCTGCAACCAAAGACGAAGAGTTTTCACAAATAACAGTGTTAGAAGTACAAGATTCCTCACGATGAGGGTGATCACTATCAACGGTTGTAATGGTTTCTACTTCTTTATCCTGATGATTGACACTATTATCTGTGTTGGTGCAAGTATCAAAAATCTTTCCTGTGGAAATCCATCTAAGACCAACTTGGTTGAAAACTTTTCCCGTGGGAATCCACCTAACGTAAGATCTAGGAGTTGTTTTCTTATCAGATGCAGCGGAAGACTCATTTTTGGAAAAACTACGTCTTGAAGAGATCCACCTATTAGGTTTCCTTTTTATGTTCATCTTGTCAATGGGTTTGTTTCAGTTTGGAGTCTTAGTGGATTGTGCCTTGGCACGAGAATTATCTTTCTTGAGATATTGTGAGACACATGCATCATGATTAGCTGAAAAGGCACATTTTTTACATGTAGTACAGACAAATTCAATATTCTTGTTTAAAACAGTAGCTTTAACTCTGTCACTACAGTCTTGTAGACATTGATTCTTGTTTGAAAAAGACTTAGAATTCCTAGTGTTGTTTTCTAGGGGCATAGCATTTTCTTTTGCGCAACTACTCTTAGATGCAAGCCAATCCCTAGTCTTTTGTAGAGTGTTCCTAGGTAATGGTTTACTACTACTAGCATTGCCTTGAAATCTTGTAGAATTCATCACCCTAGATGTTGCACCTAGAATTCCGTCTTTTCAAGTCTGTGCCTTTTTCCTAGCTTCTTCTAAATAGTGATTGTTGACCATGTTGTTAGAACCGACAAATTCTTTAACTGGATTTTTGGTCACATTCCGTGTACTAGTCCTAGAAATGCAGTGTAATCACTTTTCTTTATCAAAAACAGTTTCAAAACCTTTGATAATTCTCTTTTAATAGGCAAGGACGTGAGTGGTGGTTTTGACAAATCTTGTTTCTCATTGACTTTTGGAGGAAACTGAGAAATAGAGATTTTTGGTTTGAAAACCGGTTTGGGAACATTTGTTTTCTCCTCAGTCAATGGTTTTGCAAACTTAGGATCCATAGCCTTCCCTTTTAGACTGCCCAGATGAGCTCTCAAAAGATCATTTTGCTCTTGTATGTCCTTGTAGGCACGCTCATACGACAGTTTGTCATACTTGCATTCCTCGGTTTTTCGATCAAGTTGCTTAAAATAGGACACGTTTTCTTTTTCAAGTTTTTCAAGAGCTTTTTCATATTTTGAAACAATTGCGGAGGTCTCAGACTGGAGTCTTTCATGATCTTCAACAGAATATGTTTGAAAGCTTATGGACATGATATCGGTAGTCATAACATCTTCGAAGAGAGAATCATTTAAATTTTCCAAAACTTTGATGTGTTCAACACTTTCATTAGCTTGCTTTACCAGGGATTTATGGTCCTTGACAAAGTCAAATGTTTCTTTCAAAAATGCTTGTTCAAAATGAATTACCCTTGCACTGATGGCATTCAGCTGAGGGGCAATTTGGGTTTTAAAAAACTCTTTTGTTTCCTCATCATGACGAGTAAACCAGATGTTAGTAGTAATATTGGTTTTAGATTTGACAGTCTCTTGAAGTATCCCAATTCTGGTTGTAACATCTTCTAAAATGCTTCTGGCATCACTTGTGTTAAAAGGATTGTTTGAAGACATTTGTTCGATTTTCGAAAGAGAATTTGAGACAACTACAGAGTTAAACTGGTTTTAAACTGGTTTAGCTGGGTGTTGACACATTGTTTGAAACAGGTGTTATGGAAAACTTTGACTTTTCTTTTTGATTAACAAAAGTAATTCCATTAATTTTCTTCCATTTGTTATAATCAATTGGTTTAAGATCATATTCTTTTGTTTCATTTTGATCTACTCTCATCAGATAGTTCTAACGTTTCAAGAGAATCATGAACAATTATGGGTTCATGCAAAGGTTTTCCATTGTTCATAACATTCTGTTCTTTCTGAGCTTTCTTGAGGAAACAAGGAGGGTTGTTACCAAGAGCCATTTTTTGTGTTGTATGAAAATACGGATTTACTTGATTAATTAGCATATTGGTTGATTTGGCTGAATGACCCGTTGTAACAAGCAAATTTTCCAATTTTTTTATCTTCTCATTTTTATCAAGAATTTCATCTAGAAGAGAATCTTCTCGTTTTGAAAAATCAGTTATCAACTTCTTCTTCTCTTTTTCAAGATCAGAAAACGTTGCTTTTTGTTTAGAAAGTTGGTCATTGAGTTCAGAAATTTCCTTGTTTAAAAATTTTATTTTCAAGTTCAAATTCACATCAAGTGTGTCATACTTGATTTGCAATTGTTTTCTCTTAAAACAGAATCTCTATAACCAATTTCTAATTCGGATACTTTGTTTGTATGAAATTCAAAGGCTCTTTGGCTTTGTTTGTAACTCTCAAGCTCAGTGGTCATTGCATTATTTGCCTTAACCGCGTTGACGTTCTAACTCTCAATTTCAATGCCACGATTATTGATTAATGATTCAAAGTAATAGCGTGTTTCCTCATCGATCATTATTTTGTGCCACGCCTCCATTAGGATCCACATCGGAGTTTCGAGTTCGTATTGCTACAACTCGGATTGTCCAGGTATGTATCATAAGTAGTTGCTGATGTCACAGAATCTTTTTAGTTATAGTAAACACATCGCATATGACATTGTTATAACATGGATCAATGATTGGTACCTCAGATACTGCGTTGGCGTCACAGACAGGAGGTGCGTCGAGTCGATTAATACGTGCCAGTCTCACGAAGATTTGCCATGAAGATGCAGTTTGCATTGATGTCCTCTCGGTCTTCCAATTCATCCATAATAGCGAAAAATCATTTTCTCAGCCTCAAACGTAGCCACGCTTCAGATTTTGTGCTAACAAAGAACTTCGAAGATATGCCGATCCTTCTTTTAAACTTAGTAGGACAATTCCTTGCCATGTGACCCACTCATGACAGTTGTAACACGTAACCGATACCCTGATTCACATTTCCATGATTCCCAACAACTGAGCGCAACATTCCCATTCGATTACCCATTGTTCTATTCCCAACATTGTCCCATCGATATCCAACATTCTGACCAATTACCCGATCACGGAACCGCTGATTACCCATGCGACTTCTAAATGCTTTACCCAAGAATGCAAAAGCATGTGACAAAGCCTCTTCTTGTTCAATTTCAAGATCAGTGATTCCTTGTTCCTGGTATTGTGGATATTGTTGTTGTTGAATGACTTGTTGTTCTGGTGGATAGAATTGTTGTTGAGGGATAACATCTTGTGGTTGAGAAATGTATTGCTGCAAGTTGTTGGTAGTGGAAGATGATGAAGCTTGTTGTTGTGTATTCACTGGAGTTTGAGTCTTTGCAATGAGTGCCAATGGATCGTGATTCTTTGCCAATCTTTCTTTCCTAACTTCATTGACTTCAGCTTGGTTTTGTTTCAGAAATCGTTTAGTTGATCAAAGTTCACCCGATGTAAGTCTTTTGTTTGGTTGACAATAGTGACATATCGTCCCCATTCTTCCGGAAGATTGTTCAGGAACTTGATATTTTGCACGATAGTTCTGGGTGCCAACTTGTTTCTGATAAGCTCATTCATCAAGGTGCAAAACCTTCCATAGTAGGATTCAATGGATTCTCCTGGAGTTGAAGTGAACTTTTCCCATTCAGTTAGCAACTTGTTCTCCATGTCTTGTTGAGCAATTTATGTTCCATGACAAAGCCGTCTAACACGTTCCCACACATCGAAAGAGTTTCACACTGTCTCAGCAGACAAAAGATGTCTCTTGGTAAACCCATTTGGACAATATGAATTACCATGTCATCTGCATTGACTTGTTTCTGATCCTCTTCAATGTATTCGATTCTTTTGAAGACGATAAGATGGTGGGACGGGAGGTATTGCATCAGATTTCCAGGATTTGGACTTGTCGAGGCTTGAAGGGTCCATTCATAATGGATTGAATCATGAGTTTTCCATTAGGTTTGGTCTTGATGTAACGAAGCATACGACTTGTCCATTGAAGATAACCACTTTTTCCAACATAGGAGGACGGTTTTCATGCCGTTTGCATGAATGTCTTGTTGAGTTGCCATTGATGAAGGTATGTTATGATAAAGTTGATGTAGGATCGATTCAACGATAAAGGAGTTATGTTTAATAAGATATTGCCGTTTGAAGTTTTTCTAAAAGTCACTCGTGAACTTGGTCGTATGAAAACTTTTCTCCCAAAATTTGAAATTCACTATAAAAATCAATTCTAAGGTCGTATGAAAAATTTGAGTTATGACAATTTTGACGCCAAATTTGACCGAAAAATTTTGAATTTGGGTCCAAAAATTCGAATTTTTGACTAAAATTTTCCAAGTTATATCAAAATTTGAATTTCGCGTAAAAATTGAACGTTTAGTCTCCTCAAAAATTTAAATTTTACTCAAGTTTTCCCGCCAAAAATTGAACGTTTAGTCTCCTCAAAAATTTGAATTTGGGTCCAAAAATTTGAATTTTTTTTTCTTCTTTTTTTTTTAAGAGCTTAAGTAGACGAAGAGATTACAGTAGGATGCTTGGCGTAGAGATTGTGCTTAGTAGGAAGAGCTTCGCAGCGTAATACCAAACTTCTGGCGTAACAATAGATTATCGTAGACTAAAACTTAAACATAGAATCCTTATGCGTAAGTTTACTTATCGTAAAGACAAGCAGGCGTAAGAAAATACTTATGCGTGAAATTATAAGTAAGATTTAGCTTATGCGTAAATCTGGGTTTTGCCCAAAAATCCTTCACACTATCCGCGTAAAAGATATCCAAAAGTGAAGTGTTCCACAACTTATCCAAGTGAGGTGAAGCCTGAGTAATCGTTAGCTCGAAGAATCTGCACCAAAAGCTTATGCGTAAAACCTTATGCGTAGGAAAAGGGTTTTGACTTTTCTTATGCGTAAGAATAGGGTTTGACCTCGCGTAAAAATTTCTAGTGATTAGACGATTTCGATGCCAAACGGCCAAACACTCAAATCCACAGTTTTGACCTTTATCACCCAAAATGCCTTTAATGCTTATCGTGAAATGAACAACGAACCAAACACGAGTTAAAATGAAGAAAAACCGTAAAGCTTCAAAATTTTTGCAAAATACTGAAACTTTAACACCAAATAAACCTTAAACCACAAGAATCTTGAATTTTTAAGTGTAAAAATCAAAGCTTTAAGCGTGGCAAAGATGTATAACGTTGGCTTTACGCGTCGGTACCAAAACTTCAAAACAAACACAAACACTCCTAAACCATTGTTAGGCGATTGATACCAATTGTAGGACCTTAGATATATCAACCTTATCACAAACCCAACCGTTATGCATTAGAACGAACAACACAAACACAAACATATGCGTAAATAAGAAGGAAAAGATTAAGGTGATGGTGACTTAATGTTTTATAACGTGTATGTGTAGAGATAAAGATGAAAACAATAAGATGTTTATATCAAAGGAAAACACACACACACACACACTCAAGCACACCCCTCAAATGAGACTTTGAGGGGTTTATATAGTACATTACATAAATGCCCTAATGGGCTTGGCAAGACGCATTGGACTTGGATTGGGCGGATACATAAGCTTATACCGCGTCTAGCATAGCAACTTAACTAATTAGCTTAGCCAATCCGAGCCGTTGACTATTCTATCACGATATCTAATACACGTTACAAAGTTCCTAAACGTGAATGACCATCACTTCTAATATAAACTATTAAGGCTAACAACATCACTTACGACGTAACTGAGTTTATTGAAGATTACGGCGTAACCACTTATGAGGTTACACCGTAACTAGCAGATCTAGTGCATTTACGGAGAAATAGAAGGTTACGGCGTAACTCATCCTTTGGTTACGCCGTAAACAGACTTTAACTTGTAAATACCCCGCAATTCCGGCATTTCAAAGCATCCCATTCCACACACAACACTTTGAGAAAGTGGGAAAAAGCTCAAGGGAGGTCTAGGGAAGCATACGGAGTTGTTTCCAAGGGAGAAGTCACACCATTACGATAAGCTTTAGCGTTTTATATTTCTTTTACTTTCAATTCATGTATTTCATACCTTTGAATATTAAATTTATTTGCATGATTAATATGGAGCTAAGCACCCTTTGGTGCTAGCCTAGTTATGATTCCATAATTGTTTTGTTTGCGTTTACCTTTACTTCCGTACAATTATTTCTAAGTGTATGCATGCATAGTTCTTTGGTAGTCACCCCTGGTTCGGTAGTTTTGAATGGCGATAGAGGCCAATTGCCTAGGAGATATAACAAACTGACCCTAGGTGAGCGGACTGAGACGGGAAGGATAAGATATGTCCAACTGATGACCCTTTCTACTTGTGTGATTTGACCAACTGATCACCTATCCTTTGGATGAACTTAAGAATTGGGGGTGTAGTGTCTAAGTTCCTAACGGCCGGGCACTCACTATTTAGAATCTATCATGTAGCGGTACTTAATGACTCGGCTTAGGGGACCAGGAATAACAGGACTTATGACGGTGTGCCTAATATCTCCTGTGGTGGCATCTTTGCTGACAGGTTAGGGCGAATTGACGAAATGTTGTCCTCTCGAATTTGACCCTACCTGAAGTAATTGGAAGTAGGTAGACGTAGACATAACTAGTTAGGAGGATTAACTAGGTTAGCACCACTATTCCTCTATTGATTTCCCTTCTACCATTTATTTGCTTTTATATTCTGCATTAGTAGTTTAATTAATTAAAACCCTATCAAACCATTAATATTATGTGACAATTAGACTTAGTAATTATCCGACACACATAGCTCTTGGGACGACCTCGGCTTTACCATTTACTACACTACACACGACCGGGTACACTGCCCGTTAGTGCATTAGGGTAGACCATAGATATAGCGAGACACTATAAATATTAAGACCAGTCAAGAAAACCTGCATCAAGTTTTTGGCGCTGCTGGGGAGCTATATTAGTATTGATATTAAGTCTTTCATTTCATTTTTAAACTTTTCTCACGATCATATTTCAATTTTTCAGGTACCATGGAAGCCATTAACATCGATAACCTCACTCTTGAGGAATATTTGGCATTGACAAGAGAAGAACAAGGGCCAGGGATTGTAAGGCCAGCCATTGCAGAAGATGCTCAATTCGAAATCAAACCTCAATTCATGAGGGAATTGCGTGCAAACCCCTTCTCTGGAAGCATCGCGGATGATGCCCATGAACATGTAGACAACGTCGAATACATTGTCAGCCTATCCAAAATCCCCAGAGTCTCACATGATGCTATCATGCTACGAGTATTCCCTATTTCTCTTACGGGAGCTGCAAAAATATGGGTCGATCGACTACCTGCAGGGACTGTCAACACTTGGCCTATCTTAAAAAAATATTTCATTAAGAGATATTGTCCTCCATCAAAGACGGCCAAGCAAATGGAAGAAATTCATAACTTCAAGCAAGAGGGTGATGAAACTTTATACCAAGCTTGGGAAAGATACAAAGAATTGTTATACAAGTGCGCTACTCACGATCTTAACAGCCAACAAAAAGTGAACGTCTTTTACAAGGGACTGAACATCTCTTCAAGATAAATGATTGATTCTCAAGGGCCAATTCCTAGTATGACACCCACCATGGCTTTGGAAACTATTCAAAAAATGGCAAACCACTCTCATAAATGGCACAATGGAGGAAGAAACCGTAGTAAAAATAATGATATTGAGGGCCTTGCAGCAATAAACAACAAATTAGAAAGCCTTGGAAGAGAAATGAAGAAGCTCAAGGAAAATGTGCATTCCATTCAAGTGGAGCTAGGTGGGGCTCGTCCTTCTAAAGAATGTTCCTCCAATGAAGAAGTTAAAAGGATCGGTGAAGTGAACTATGGAAAAGAATTCCCTTTCAAAAGCTAAAATAATTACGGACCTAGGTACCGTGAAAAATCCCCTGGGTTCTACACAAAAATCAACAATAATCCTCCTAAACCTAGCCTTGAAGAAATAATGCACCGACACATTGAAGGATCGACAAAAAAGGAAGATAGGCTCAAAGAATGGATGGTCAAAGTAAAGGATGACACCAATATGAACCTACGTAACCAGGATGCTGCAATTAAGAACCTCGAAACACAAATTGGGCAATTAGCTAAGAACCTCGCAACAAGTAATGCTAAAGCCACTTCCTGCAAAGCCATATTTGCGCAGGATAAAGCAAAAAAGGAGCAATGCACATCCTCTATCACTAATGATCTCTCCGGGATTAACTACCTAAGAGAGGATGATAAAGCTGAAGACGACGAGTTCCTACCAAGCCAACTTCCTGAGAAGCTGCAATACCAGGAAAGTTTTCTTCTCCCTTGCACTATTGGTAACATTATGATTCCCGCATTAGCTGATTTAGGGGCTGGGGTTAACCTTATCTCAACTACTTTATTCGAAAAAATCAAACTTACCAATTTAAAAAATAACAACTATTATGATTGAAATGGCGGACTCCTCTAAGGCTGTACCGAAGGGGATTGTGAACAATGTGCTTTTGAAAATTGGAAAATTTTTCTTCTCCACCGATTTTGTAGTTATTGACATGGGAAAGCCGGAGGCTTACAACTTGATTGTTGGAAGACTTTTTCTGGCCACTTGTAGAGCTCAAATTATGGTTTTTGAAAAACAAATTTCCTTTGGGACCGAAAAGGAACGAATAACTTTTATTATGAATGAGCATTTAAAACCAAAAACTGAAATTTCTAATAATGTTCAATCACTAAACCCCGCTCTACACTCTAAGCCTATTACTGATAATCGTAAAGAAAGTGTTGATCATTGTAAGTAGAAACAGGATGAAATTGTTCAAAGCATTGAGGAAATTCTGAGTCCTAACAAAGATTTTTGCAACTCGATGTCAACCAAAGAATGCGAATCGGCATGGCCACCATTTACTCGTCCTCAAAAATGCGAAAGAAAAGCTAATGAATGGATTTACCCTCATAAGGGAGAGAAACATGATGTTGAATTAGCATTGGAAGATTGGTACAAATTAAAGCTTGGAAGCTCGAAATTGATTAAGGAACTAATCAAGCAGTATGGGTGCAACCATATCACTGGCATAATAGGCGGGACAAGATCAAACATCATCATTACTGATAATATTATTATTAAATATGATAACCATGGAGAATCATGTGATAAGTGGCTTTCACATAAGTTGGGAACAATTTGGGCTCAATAATTTTACAAGAAAAAAAGGGCTTGATAATTGGATGAATGAACACCAACGAATGATGGAAGTAGGGCAAGTTCAAAGACCCCCATAGGAGCCCCGCGGCTCTGAGTCTAACTTAAAGACTCATTAATAAAGAAAAGTGCTCTTTCGGGAGACAACCCGAATTATCCATTTCTTTTGTTTTTATTTCCTTTCTGTTGGGTTTTGTATTTTCTAACCATTTTTGCAGGAGACAAAGAAGTAATTACTGCTGCAGTTGCTGATCTGAACAGAGTTACAACATAACTCATATTGGTGATTACGCCGTAACCATCATTTTCGCAGCAGAATTCTTGACGCATTACCAATTACGGCGGGATAAGGTTTTAAAATGTACCTTCTTGAGGGGTCGTTTAAGCCCTTATTTGATCACTTTTGTATCCGTTATTACTTAATATCGTTCCTTTTCACTTTTTAGGTCTCTTGAAGGGAAATTGCTGGAATGGCACTTATTTGGACGAAAAGGCGCGGATATACGAAGAAAATAGCCAAAGTCAAGGATCGAGACACTCAAGCTGCTAAAACACAAGGTGACGGCGTCAGGTGTTATCTGTAACGCCGTCGCATCACTTTTGTGATGGCTCAGTAGCCAAATTTCTTATTTTCAAGTGACAGTGTCAGGCTTTAAAAGAGTAGGCCGTCGCAACTCAGACGGCCTAGATTTGATCCCGACGGCGTCAGAGACTGAAGGGGACGGCGTCACAATCATAAGGTGACGCCGTCGCAAGACTAACATGGCCAAGACGAAACACTAATGACGGCGACCCGACGGCGTCACAATTCATAAGGTGACGCCGTCACGATTGTAATCTTATATATAGAATCCGAATTTTTTCAGTTTTAGTGTGTAGTCTTTTTGGAGTAAAATCCTAAACCGAACCAAGGCTGTCTTGTACAGTATTTTTGGGTTCCAAACCCTATCTTACATTAAGATAAGTGTTTTACTTCATTAATTCAATTATGTCTTCAATTATTTGTGTGTATCCTTGCATGTTCTCCATGTCCAGCTAATTTACTTGTGTGTTTGCTTAGGGAATATGAAACTTAATTATTGAATATTGATTGGTTGTCTCTTATCTTAATTTTTAATGATCTAGTAATGCGATAGGTCATTCGTTGTGTAGTTAATGCTTGATTAATCTTTGTGAACCTTAGACTATAACACCTAGAGTAGTTGTAGGCTAAACCATCCAAAGAGTACCTTAGAGTTAAGTTTATAAATCCTAGAGATTTTTTAGGCGATAACCTTTGGTAGTTTCAAAGAGTTAGGGATAAACGCATACCCTACGACCTTAGACACACAACGCGATTAAGAATAAGGACGTGACAATTCAACCATCAATAGGAAATAATTAAGGAGTAATAAAACCTAAGTAAACACATCTTTAAATCATCATACGAGCACATTATAATTAGACATAGACTACATACACCTTAGATTAGATAATTAGATAAGTAGAGTAATCGATAGAAATACCAACCCCCAAATCCAAACCCCGAGATTCGTACCTTTCCTTTTCTTAAAAATATAAAAAGATAAAAAATAATCTTCCTCAACCCCAACCTTAGCGTAGTAACTTCTCACTAGCATTCCTATTCCCCTAGAGAACGATATCAATACCCGTGGCTTACCCTAATACTATACTACAACGATTAGGTTCACTGCCTAGGGTGTTATAAAACTTGCTCGAAGAAAAAGGAAGTTCCTTTGACCCCGAACGACGCGTGTAGCGTTATCAAGTTTTTGGCGCCGCTGCCGGGGAATAGAATAGCTAGTTAGTAGTCTACCTCGTTTAGGTTTCTTTGCTTGATTCCTATCAAGTGAAATTTTTTCTAATTTTTAGCTTTCTCATAATCTATCCCCCTTGTTTGTGACCTTTGTTCGTAACCCCATCACTTTTCATCATGGAAGGTGATAAACCACCAAACAACACTTTACCATCAAACAAATACCCACCGCTTGATCTAGCCTTTGCCAACCAACTTCGAGCTCGTATTGTTAGTGAAATTGGAGAGCTTAGAAAACTAAATAGGATAATTGAAAATACGCTTGAGGAAGCCCTTAAGGAATCTACTAACCCTGTAGATAGTAATTCAACCTCAAGTGATTCGGATGATGACTTAGAAGATGGAGATTATAAGGTGTTAGAAATTATGGAGGATTGTAAGGAAGAGAAAGAACTTAGGGAGTATTTCGACTCATACCCAAATGGGAAGGAAACTGCCTATCACTATAACGTAGTTAACTTCTCGAGACCACCCTTCGAATCTCGCTTAAGAAGGGGTAACCCTAAAAACATCAAGATACCGTGTATGATTGGATACTTATATAGGGATCACACCTACATTGACTATAAGGCACCCATGAATATAATGTCTAGGCTTTATTACAATTGGATCATGAGCAAAAAGCTAGAACCTATGAGGGACCCTTTTCGCCTTAGGAAAGCAAGTAACTATGTGGGGAGGGTTAAAGGATTACATGTCTTCGTAGGTAATTTCACATATAGGTGTAATTTCATGATCTTAGAAAATGTTAAGGGCATCATTGTTGGGTTTTTAGGGGATGTAATACTTGGGAGACCATTTATAGAGGAGTCTAAGATGGTTTATGATCGAGAGGAAGGAATAGTCGAGTTCTCAAATGGAGCCGAGAGTGTTAAATATATAATGCCCCACAAAAATGAGAAGTTTGAGGGTATTTATAATTTAGATGTGGACAACATTCCGGCATTTGAAGTAGACTGGAAGAACAAGGTTTACTACACTGCTTGTCTTGAATTAGGGCCTGAATATATTCGTGATGAGAGAAAGGTTAAGGAGATCGAATGGGCCCCTAAGATTAGGACAACGTAAGGGCACGACTACGAGTCTAGCTACAAGACTCATAAATAAAGAAAAGCGCTTCGTGGGAGGCAACCCATGCTTAATTGTTTGCTTGTTAGTGTCATATAACTTTTATTGATTGCTTATTCTCATGTTTAAATTTTTAAAAATGGTTTATTTTGTTTTTAACCTCGTCTTAATTGCATATAAAGGTATTTTACATAAAGGATAAGTGTAGGGAGGATTACACACATTTTCAAAAGAAACGTAAACATGAGAATTTCAATTAATTAAAAGATATATATGTGTGTTTGTTCGAGTCAAATTCTTGTATCGAGTCATAATGGATGTTTTGCAGAAATTTTTCCAGATTCTAAAGATGTAAATTTTTCAGAAAATCGCAGACCAGTTTTTGTCAGGATAACTTGACGGCGGTCAGATCGCAACCTGACGGCGGTCGGGGAAGGAGTAAAAACAGATTACTTTTTTTCTCGTTTTCTGAGCTACTAATAAATTTTTGGAATTTTCCAGGTCTTAATTTTCCAAAAATTCTGTAAACATCCATTCCACAAGCATTATATCCTAGTTTAATAGAGTCTTATATATATTATTACCGCCGATTTTACGTGAAGGTTTCGTTTGTTTTCTTCAAGTGTGCAGGTTTAATTTATTAAGAAGAAGATACATAAGATTGGAAGGAGCTTTTCACGCATACATTCTTCTTGGAAAGGATTTAACCACCACTTTACACGAATCCTACCGAGCTAATCAGGGGAGTATTAGTTTCTTTCGTTTTTAATTACCTTCTATTATCGTAACTTTGATACTTTCGGGGAACATTGGGGACAATGTTCAGTTTAAGTGTAGGGAGGGAAAATAAAACGGGAACTTTGAAACTATGCTTATCCTTGACTATTTGCTTTGTCCAATTGTATTTGTGTAATAAACCATGAGAAAATGTCGGTTAGGGTAATTTTGGCACCAAATTTAAATTTTTTCATGACGTATAGGAGTGGGCCATTAGTCTTAATAAAGCGTCTCACGGATAGGAAGTTATATGACTAGCACAAAAACCCTTTACCACCTAAATTCCACCCAAAATGTGAGGATCGCCCTTAGATTAGTAGGAATTGAAGCATTCATCTTTAATGCTTAGAGTGTGAACCGGTAGTATAATAGATTCTAGAACTTTTTTTGTGATGCATCCCGAGATAGCTAGTAAGACTACACTTGTGAAGTTAGGAATAACTAAATGATAAGAGGCATTAGGATAACCCTTGTTTGATACCCGTAATATAATTACTTCTTCCACATCGGTTGAGTAATTCCCCCACACCTTTGCGTTGTACTCATTTTTAGTACACGATACCCCTAGTTAACCCCTCAGAGCCTATCCTTTTCGCGGTTCTCGTGATGTTTCGGTTTTTCCGGATTATCAATGAAGAGCATTGTTTATAACCCACCCCTAAATGTACACCCAAATCGCCTTAGCCTACCTTGTATGCACTCACTTTTAGTGCATTATTGTTATCACCCTAAAATCCTTAGTTCAATTATCTAGTTGCTTGCATAAGTTGCTAAGTCGAGTCATATCCTTTGTATACAGTTTTGGGATAATTGGGACTCATGGGAAAAGTTAAAGTTTATGAAATGACGGGAAGGGAACGTTAATTCAAATTCCCTTTATTTGCGTAATAATGTACTCCAAGTGTTTTGATCTTTTCAATTCGGGTCAAATTAGTATTAGAGTAATAAAAACTCAAGTGTAGGGATGTGCCTATAAATCCCTATTATTTTGATGTTACCGTAGAGGATGGTAGAGTAAAAGTGTATAAAAGAATCGAAAAAAAAAGAATCGAAAAAAAATAGAAAAAGTGAAAAAAAAAAATAGAGTGTTAAAAAAAAAAAAAAAATTAAAAAAAACATCAGGCTACCATCCTACATCTATCCTTTAAATTTATGTTTGTTTGTTTTAGTTATCTAGAGTTTAGAGTGTCGAGTCTTGGCTTAGCAACGCCATTCTTCGTATGCTTGTAACATAAAGATTATTGACTTGCCAACACTAAATAGCCTATCCCACCAAACCCTTTGTTTCCCTACCGTAAGCCTAACATTACAACCCTTTAAAAGACCTTTTTGATAGTCTTTCCTAGGTGCTTACGCCAAAGCGATGGAGGTTTGATCTATTCTCAAGCCTATGGTAATCTATGTACTAGGACCGATAAATGAGTGTTTATCTTCCATTTCCAACTTGTTATATTTCATATACACCCGAGAGATGTGAGTATCCAAACACCCCATGTGAGGTGCTAGTATGTAATTTCCGTGCTTGTTATGACTTTTGCGGGGCTTATATGTGTTGTGGATTGTTTTAAACCAATGCTTCATGACCCCTAACTTATAACTTAATTGGCTAAAAGCACATTTGCTTGAGGACAAGCAAATACCAAGTGTAGGGATATTTGATAAGGTTTTAAAATGTACCTTTTTGAGGGGTCGTTTAAGCCCTTATTTGATCACTTTTGTATCCGTTACTACTTAATATCGTTCCATTTCACTTTTTATGTCTCTTGAAGGCAAATTGCTGGAATGGCACTTATTTGGACGAAAAGGCGCGGACATACGAAGAAAATGGCCAAAGTCAAGAATCAAGACACTCAAGCTACTAAAACACAAGGGGACGGCGTCAGGTGTTATCTGTGACGCCGTCGCATCACTTTTTTGATGGCTCAGTAGCCAAATTGCTTATTTTCAAGTGACGGTGTTAGGATTTAAAAGAGTAGGCCGTCGCAACTCAGACGGCCTAGATTTGATCCAGACGGCGTCAGAGACTGAAGGGGACGGCGTCACAAGCATAAGGTGATGCCGTCGCAAGACTAACGTGGCCAAGACGAAACCCTAATGACGGCGACCCGACGGCGTCACAATTCATAAGGTGACGCCGTCGCGATTGTAATCTTATATATAGAATCCGAATTTTTTCAGTTTTAGTGTGTAGTATTTTTGGAATAAAAACCTAAACCGAACCAAGGCTGTCTTGTACAGTATTTTAGGGTTACAAACCCTATCTTACATCAAGATAAGTGTTTTACTTCATTAATTCAATTATGTCTTCAATTATTTGTGTGTATGCTTGCATGTTCTCCATGTCCGGATAATTTACGTGTGTGTTTGCTTAGGGAATATGAAACTTAATTATTGAATATTGATTGGTTGTCTCTTATCTTAATTGTTAATGATCTAGTAATGCGATAGGTCATTCGTTGTGTAGTTAATGCTTGATTAATCTTTGTGAACCTTAGACTATAACACCTAGAGTAGTTGTAGGCTAAACCAGCCAAAGAGTACCTTAGAGTTAGAGTTTATAATTCCTAGAGATTTTGTAGACGAGACCCTTTGGTAGTTTCAAAGAGTTAGGGACAAATGCATATCCTACGACTTTAGACACACAACGCGATTAAGAATAAGGACGTGACAATTCAACCATCAATAGGAGATAATTAAGGAGTAATAAAACCTAGGTGAACACATCTTTAAATCATCATACGAGCACACAATAATTAGACATAGACTACATACACCTTAGATTAGCTAATTAGATAAGTAGAGTAATCGGTAGAAATACCAACCCCCAAATCCAAACCCCGAGATTCGTACCTTTCCTTTTCTTAAAAATATAAAAAGATAAAAAATAATCTTCCTCAACCCCAACCTTAGCGTAGTAACTTCTCACTAGCATTCCTATTCCCCTAGAGACCGATATCAATACCCGTGGCTTACCCTAATACTACACTACAACGATTAGGTTCACTGCCTAGGGTGTTAAAAAACTTGCTCTAAGAAAAGGAAGTTCCTTTGACCTCGAACGACGCGTGTAGCGTTATCACGACGTAATACCATCTCCGTGGTTAAGCCGTAACTATTCGCTTCACAGCTCATACCAGGTTTTGTCAGTTACGACGTAACTCTCCTCTGCTTTAATTCGTCCATTTTAAAACACAGTAACCATGTATTAGTTTTTAAATGAAATTTGTGGGTGTGTTCCCTGTAAACCCTCACGAGACTTCACTCGTCCACTTGGGACACCAAGTGGTTTAAAAGGCTTGTTGCATTCGCTAAATGCACCCGTGATTCATACGAAAGTGAGTTAGGTTTATTTTTCATTTTTAATTTTTTCTTTTTAAAATTATTCTTGTCGGTATTGTGATTTCAGGGATTGAAGTTTGTTCATGACGCTTAAACGAAGGCACGATCCTTTCTCGTGGGCCTTCTTCTTTTTGGAGCAAATTTCAGGGAAGTTCTCGCTCTAATTCTACCTTTCTCTTCACCTTTATTTATCTCTTGAACTTTATTTCGCCCTAATTTTTCTAGTTTATTTTGAAAAATTATGCCATTTTTAAAATTTTGACATGTTTTTCCGAACCTAACTAGATTAGACATTAGCCAAGCACATACAACCCTTGATATTACATGGTGAGATTAGCCTTATCCGTTTCCAATATTTTACCCCAAATCCACCAAATTATGAGTGTGCTGATAGCTTGTAAACTTTAGAACTTGGCTTTTGCATCATTTCGAGACCATAGACGAGGTATGTTGAGTTAGCTCGATTTATTTGGACTTTTCAGTTTTAGAAGGCGGTATTATAGGATTATCACCTAAACAGCCTACCATTGTGAGTCTATCGATTAGTCACCTCGACTTTTCGACCCCCATGTGAAACCCTTTTGTTGCACTCCCATTTAGTGCAAGATACCCCTAGATACACCCTTCTGAGCCATTCCTTTCATTTTGTCACCCCAATATATTGTTTCGTTACACCCTTACACCTTAGCCTACCCTATAGTCTTTATTTGTAATTGGGAAGTTATCATTTGCCTAAGTTCAAGGTTCGAGTGGAAAGGTTTGGAAATCACGCTTTCATCGACAACAATTATGAAGATCATTGAAGACCCCCCGAATTCCCATTGTTCATCTCAAGTGGGGGGATGTTATGTTATCATGTTATGTTCAAAAAAAAATAAAAATTGATTGAGTTATGATTTTGTAAAGTGCGATGTTATAAGCACTATAGTATGAGCTTTATTGTTTAGTATCGAGGAGGCCACCTCGGTCACATTGGAAGATTGGAGTTGGAGTTATACCAACTGAAGAAGAAAAGGTAGTGTGCCCATCACGACGTCCTCTAATGACACATCTACCTTGCATTTCATGATCCGGTCTCTAGACTTCTAAGCTTGAACTTTGGGCGGACGGTAAGTGGTGATGACTTAGTTATAGATTTAGACTACCTGCTTGTTTTTCATTTTACACCAATATATATCCCATGTCTTATCCTACCCTTTAGTCATGAAGCGTGTCTAGGTGATGCAGCGAGCAATCTTTCGTGTCTTGGCCATGGATTTGGTCATGTATCATTGATTTTGTCCACTTCGCGCGTGACATGTTAGTAATGACGAGTCACCCCTTAACCTTTGTCGTGTCTACCCATATTGCCTTCGAGAATTGTTTAGCCCTTAACTCTAGTGGTGGAGATTTGTGTAACCGCCAAGCTTATGATAGAATACATGCTATGACTGTGCGATTGAGTGATCACCCCGAAATTGACACTTAGAATAGTTGAGAGATTTGAGTGTTTGTTCCCCTTTCTTGAGGTGTTCGGCTTTGTTTTATTCTAGCATAAGGGATTTGTAAACTCATATTTTCCAGGTTTTGGGAGATATCTTTTTAGGAATCTATCTAATAAGGTCTACTTGAGGGCAAGTAGAATTCAAGTGGGTGGATATTTGATAACATCAAATAGTCCTGAATATTAAGTGTCAATTTCCCCCATTAATGCTCGTTATTTATATCATTTATATGGATTTACGCTTGTTTTCCATTGTTTTACACTTTCAGGTAAATTACGAGCATTGGAGCTAAAGAGACGCGGAAATGGAAACGTTACTAAAGATTTATCACAGTATGCTTATTTTGAAGAAGTTACGGCATAACTCATCTCTCACATTACGCCGTAACTATTGCGTGACCCAGAAGTCCAACTTATCAAGAGGTTACGGCGTAATTCCTCCCAAAGGTTACGACGTAACTCCATTAGCTCAAAAGAGGTTCCACGCCGCTGATACTTACGCCGTAACTACTGCATCACTTACGAAGTAACCGAGTTTATTGAAGATTACGGCGTAACCACTTATAAGGTTACGCCGTAACTAGCAGATCTAGTGCATTTACGGAGAAATAGAAGGTTACCGCGTATCTCATCTATTGGTTACGCCGTAACCCGACACTGCCTATAAATACCCACGAATTCCAGCATTTCAAAGCATCCCATTCCACACACAACACTCTGAGAGCGTGGGAAAAAGCTCAAGGGAGGTCTAGGGAAGCATACGGAGCTGTTTCAAAGGGAGAAGTCACACCATTACGATAAGCTTTAGCGTTTTATATTTCTTTTACTTTCAATTCATGTATTTCGTACCTTTGAATATTGAATTGATGTGCATGATTAATATGAGCGGCTAAGCACCCTTTGGTGCTAGCCTAGTTATGATTCCTTAATTGTTTTGTTTGCGTTTACCTTTACTTCCGTACAATTATTTCTAAGTGTATGCATGCATAGTTCTTTGGTAGTCACCCCTGGTTCGGTAGTTTTGAATGGCGATAGAGGCCAATTGCTTAGAAGATATGACCAACTGACCCTAGGTGAGCGGACTGAGACGGGAAGGGTAAGATATGACCAACTGATGACCCTTTCTACTTGTGCGATTTGACCAACTGATCGCCTATCGTTTGGATGAACTTAAGAATTGGGGGTGTAGTGTCTAAGTTCCTAACGGCCGGGCACTCACTATTTAGAATCTAGCATGTAGCGGTACTTAATGACTCGGTTAGGGGACCAGGAACAACATGACTTATGACGGTCTTTGATTTCTCCTGTGGTGGCATCTTTGCTGATAGGTTAGGGCGAATTGACCAAATGCTATCCTCTCGTATTTGACCCCACATGAAGTAATTGGAAGTAGGTAGACGTAGACATAACTAGTTAGGAGGATTAACTAGGTTTGCACCACTATTCCTGTATTGATTTCCCTTCTACCATTTATTTGCTTTTATGTTATGCATTAGTAGTTTAATTAATTAAAACCCTATCAAACCATTAATATTATGTGACAATTAGACTTAGTAATTATCCGACACACATAGCTCTTGGGACGACCTCGGCTTTACCATTTACTACACTACACACGACCAGGTACACTGCCCATTAGTGCATTAGGGTAGACCATAGGTATAGCGAGACACTATAAATATTAAGACCTGGTCAGTAAAACCTGCATCAATAAGTATAGAAAAGATCTTGTGTATATTCTATATTGTTTGGTTTATACTTATCTTGTAAAGGACTCCTTGTGCTATAAAAGGAAATCCTAGGTCATTGTTTAGAGTACGAATTACTCATGTATCATTCATATTAGCTTCAAGGTGTAACCCTAGTGATAAGCAAGATCACTCGTATTATTTCTTAATAATATTGGAGCTTTGTGTTTATTGTTCTTGTTTACTTACATCATATAATATGTCTTCTAAGTATTACTAAGTATATTCCGTGTGCTTAATAATATAAATCAAAATATCAATAACACAAGGTGTGTGTTTAGATCCATCATGTGTGTTTGGTACAAGTCAAGTGGAGTACTTAGGCCATGTCATCTCAGCTCAAGGAGTAGCTACTGATGCAAATAACATCCAAGCTATGGCAGATTGGCCACAACCAAAGAACATCAAACAATTAAGAGGATTTTTGGGATTGACATGCTATTATAGGAAGTTCATTAGAAATTATGCTATCTTGAGTAGACCCTTGACCCAGTTGTTAAAGAAGAATGGGTACAAATGGAGTGCAGAGGCTCAACAAGCATTTGAAACACTTAAACAAGCAATGATTAAAGCACCCGTATTGGGTTTTCCAGACTTTAGTAAGGCCTTTGTGGTAGAAATAGATGCTTCAGGGGTAGGTATTGGTGCAATGTTAATGCAACAGGGTCATCCCATAGCTTACTTTAGTAAAGCCCTCTCACCCAAACACCAAACTATGTCCACTTATAACAAGGAGTTTTTGGCAGTTCTATTGGCTTTGGAAAAGTGGAGAGGATATCTCTTAGACAGACTCTGTGTGATCAGGACCGATCATTTCAGCCTAAAATATCTACTTGACCAAAGGATCACCACTCCCACACAAATGAAATGGCTTCCCAAGTTAATGGGCTTTAATTATGAGGCGGTATACAAGAAAGGGAGTGAAAATGTATTTGCTGATGCACTGTCTAGAGTAGAAGGTAGTGCATAATTGTTCACAATTGTTGTCTCAACCATCACTACTGATCTCTATGGGAAGATTAAGCAAAGTTGGGATGCAGATGAGCAGATCAAACAAGTCATTACCAACTTAAAACAAGGTAAGCCTGCAAAGAAACACTATACTTGGGTGAATGAATAGTTTCTTAGAAAGAATAAGTTGGTGGTTGGCAATGACTAGGAACTCAGGACTGAGTTAGTCAAACACATTCATGAAGGAGTGATTGGTGGTCATTGAGGAATCCAACCAACTGTGCAGAAACCGGCTTCCTTGTTTTATTGGAAGGGAATGAGGAGAGAAACCAGACAATTGATTAGGGAGTGTTTGGTATGTCAAAGAAACAAACCAGATTTAGCAAGTTACCTTGGATTGTTACAACCACTTCCTATACCACAAGGAGTGTGGAAAAGTATTTCCATGGACTTCATTGAAGCTCTTCCCATGTCACAGGGCAAAGAAACAATATTGGTGGTGGTGGACAGATTGAGTAAATAGGCCCATTTTATTCCCTTATCTCACTCATTCACAGCAACACAAGTAGCTCAATCATTCTTGGATAGAGTCTACAAACTTCATGGACTCCCTGAAAGTATTGTGTCTGATATGGACAAAATATTCATGAGTAGGTTTTGGAAGGAACTCTTCAAACTACTGTAAGTGAAATTGTTGATGTCTACTTCTTACCACCTACAAACTAATAGCCAAACAGAGGTGGTCAACAGATGTCTGGAAGTGTATTAGAGGTGTATGGTGGGGGAGCAGCCTAAAGAATGGTCAAAATGGATCAGTTTAGCAGAACTGTGGTACAATACCAACTACCATTCTTCCATAAACACTACTCCATTTAAAATACTTTATGGGAAAACACCACCTATACATGTTCCTAACTTAGGTGGTGAGAGTAGGGTGGAAGCTATTGATAGATCCTTAAGGGCTAGAGAAGACGCTGTTAAGGTACTAAAATTCCACCTACAAAGGTCCTAACACATAATGAAGCAACAAGCAGACAAAAAGAGGAGTGAGAGAAATTTTAAGGTGGGTGATTTGGTCCGCCTAAAAATACAACCACACAGGCAGGTCACAATTAGGCAAGGGAAACAGAACAACTTCTCTCCCATGTATTATATCCCATTTGAGGTGATTGAGAAGATTTGTGTAGTGGCTTATAGAATGTCCTTACCCCAGCAATCTCAAATTCATGATGTTTTCCATGTTTTACAAATCAAGGAGTACAGAGGTACAAGACCAGTTAACCAACCAGTCACTTTGCCACATTGTGACCAAAGTGGAGTATTAGTGATCCCTCCCATTGCAGTCCTTGACATGAAGATAGTAAAAAAGAGCAATGTTGTTGCAGTGTATGGACTGATTCAGTGGGCAAATGGTAATAAAGAAGATACAACATGGGAGCTATTGGAAGATCTTGTGAGGAGATTTCCAACCTTTGATCTTAGTTCTTGAGGACAAGAACAATTTGAGGGGAAGGGATTGACAGTAATCAAAGTGCTAGTGTGAAAGTGTTGGCACGTGAGGTGCATGTGTGTGTTTTTAACTACACACATGAGGTGCACGTGAGTCTTTCCACACAACTCACATAACCACTTTTGGCGCCATTTTCCCTTTTAAATAGCTTTATGATTCTCATTCTTAGTTAGCTTGAATTTGTAAAATTTCTGTCTCAATCTTCACTGTAATTACCATCTTTGTAGTTAAACTGTTGTAACGGTTTCAACAACTTACCACCATTAATAACATCAAGCATTCCGATTCTCATCCAATTCATTGAGTATACAAACTTGTATGTTGCCTCTTAACAATTCTTTACTGAATTCTGAGAGTGTGTATATTATATATCAGGTAAAACCCTTCCTATTTTCATCTTTTATACTAACTAGACGAGTACCCGCGCCTAGCGGCAACGGTGTCTAGTTTTCTACAAAATTCCGACGACTCATAAGTTTCTTTCAACAAAATGTATTTGTAGCGTTAGAGAATCATTTTCGAATTATGTGGAGTCGATTTAAGTGTGGGAGTATATTTTCTAATAGGATTGTTTCAAGTTATTAAGATTTTAGTAATAATAGATTCAAACATTACAAAAAGCAACGGTATTATGTAGTTGGCAATATTATATTGTAGTTTAGAGGTATAGCCAACGTGTGTCACCGCTTTTTCTTGCTTTGTCGGTAATTTAGGCAGTGATAAATATTTATTTTTACATGTGTAGCGTTTATCATTTGGTGTGTGGCTTTTAAACTTGTAACCTTACAAATTATCACCATAATAAGATTATTTTGTGCTATCAATTTGCATAGATATTTAAGCATTATTCAAAGCTATTTGTTTGGGGTACAAATAATTATCGCTAAAGATAACAATACTATTTAATTTTTGTGATTCTAATAAACTTATATAACATTATTGATATACTGGACAAAGGGCTATACAATATATATTAACTTTTAAAAGACGATTCATATATGCTAGTCCCTTAAGTGGTGCAGGACCAACATTTTTCAAAATAACGTTATACAAATGACAAAGCACATGTGTCAAAGCAAAATAAATAACAAAAAACTATAATTATTTGGTCTCTCATTTTTTCCAAATTTGTCACGTGTTCCACAACTACTTTATCATTTCTCATATAATTTTGTCAAATTTGAAACCCGGTTCGACCCGGGTGGTTCAACCGGTTGAACTATTCCGGTCAAAAAACATGTCGATTTAAACCGTGTCAACCCGGCAGATTGGGTCGAAAACAGGTCAAATTAAACCGGGTCAACCTGCAGGGTTTGAAGCGTCCCGGGTCAACCCAATTTTCTATGTGTATTAATAGTTTCCTTCTGAAATATAAGTCTTCAACATGTTCTCATTTAGTTTCAACTTTTCACTTTTTATTTTCTAGGTTTTCCTTTATATATATGGTATATAGCAGGGTACCCGTGCGTTTCGACAACGAGTACCCTGTGACGATTAACCGGAGAAATAGATCTCGATGAGACCTGATTCACCAATTTATATCGGTTTCAACGGGTCTTCTCTGGTTCATTTTCGGATAGCTTTAATTGGTTAGCCGAACCGGTGGCGACACCGGTTCCCGGTTGAACACGTTGGTCCGGTTCGGTCCGGTTTTCAGAAGTATATGTACCATCAACTTGTTAGCTTGTATAAACTTTTGTGTGTTTTATTAATTTGTATAATGTGTATAATAACATGTACTTTTTATTTTAGGGTGTTTTAAAAATAACATTAGTTAGTGTGTTTAATTAATTTATATTTTGGATTATGTTATAGCTTATTTAAATTGTACGTTATGCAAATTTTATTGTATTTTTTAGTAAAGGGTGTTTTAATTGGTTGTTTTTAATTTGGTAGATGTGCTTTTAATTGGTTGTACAATGTGAATAAATTATTGTACTTTTAAGTAATGGGATGTTTTAATAAGAGTATTAATTACAGTATCCATTTCTCTCTCCATTGACTAATCTAAAATTTTCAACTTTTCAACTTTCAACTTTGACTGTTTTTCTATTATATGTAGTATAGATATTAATACAAAGGTGATATATAACCTTATTTTTTTTTGTTAACATGGATTAATTTATTTGTGGGTGGTGTGTGGGGATGATGCATTATGATTGAGAGTCTCACGAATAAGCAGATAAGTAGTTTGGATAAGCAAATATGAAACACTGTTTCTCTAATATTTAGAGGACTGTCAAGTTGCAAGTACGTAGGCGTGTTTGGTTTCTATAGGACAGATAATGTAGAAGTTTGTTTTGTGTAAATGTTAGTGATCGGGAATAAAATATAGGGTTAATATACACAAAAGTTACTAAAGTTTACGGGAAATTTGTATTATGTCACTAAAGTTTTTTTGTTGCTATCCAGGTTACTCAACTTATTGTAACCGGTTATATTTGTTACTCTTGTTTTGGTAACCTAGAATTACCGGTAATAATACTACGTGGCAAATATTTTAGATTTCATTTATTTAAAAAAAATGGGTTAATATACAAATAAGTTACTAAAGTTTGCCAAAATGTTCATTTAAGTTACTATACGTTTACATTATTTTACATTTAAGTTAATATACAAATAAGTTGCTAAAATTGTGTATATTTTATACGTTTTTTTACAACAACTTTTTGGACGTTATTATACGTTTACATTTTTTTACATTTTTGTCTGTTTTTGCACTTTTTTTTTACAATTTTGCACACATTTGTATGTTTTTTACATAATCGGACGTTATTAGACTTTTTTGGACGTAATTTTGTGTTTTGATATATTTTCATATGTTATTATACATTTTTGAATGTTATTTTTTGGATGTTGTTATACGTTTTCTTACATTTTAAATACGTAAAAACGTATAAAATATACAAACGTATTAAAGAAGATAAAACGTATAGAACATAAAAACATATAAAACATATAAACGTATAAAAGCGGATAAAACATATAAAACATACATACGTATAAAACATATAAAACATAAAAACGTATAAAACATACAAAGGTGTAGAATAACGTAAAAATAGTATGAAAACGTATAAAAACGTAAGATAATGTATGAAAATGAACGAAAATGTACAAAACCATAAAATAGTGTTTGAAAACGTAAAAAGGTATAGAAAAAAACGTACAGACACATATAAAAACGGATAAATACATACAAAAACGTACGAAAATGGACAAACATATATACAAAAATGTACAAAAACGTAAAAAAAGGTACGAAAACAGAGAAATGCATACACAAACGTATAAAAACGGATAGAAACGTAAAAAAAATACGAAAATATACAAAAACGTACGAAAATGGAGAAAAACGTAAAGAAAGAACGACAACAAAGAAAACGTACACAACGTATAAAAACGTACGAAATTGGAGAAAAAGGTAAAAAAAGCGAAAACAGATAAAACATACATAAATGTATAAAAATGGATAGCAACTTTTTTTTAAAAGTTCAGTAACCTATTTAATAAACCCCATGAACTATAGTAACTTGCTTGTAACATCTCAAACTATAGTGATGACGTGTACAAGAGAACCGATAAATCATCCGGTTGCCCACCCTCGTAGTAATAAGAATGTCACTTTTTTAAACGTTGAGTAACCCATATAATAAACAAGTTAACTTGAGTAACCTGAATAACAACAAAAAAACTTTAGTAACTTAGGTCAAATTTCCCGTAAACTTTAGTAACTTTTGTGTATATTAACCCTAAAATATATCGTTTGTTTTGATGAGCCAGGTAGAAAATTTGTAATGAAGTTATGTTTTTAAAATTCGCTTATGTAAGGGTTCATTGCGTAATGTAGAAGTTTGTTTCGCGTAAATGTGTAGTGATGTAGAATTAAAATTAACTTCTAATTTAGATGAGTGAGGTAAAAAACATGTAATGAAGTTGTGTCGTTAAATTTGCTTATGTAAAAGTTCATTGTGTAATGTAGAAGTCAGTTTCGTGTAAATGTGTAGTGATAGTGAATTAAAAGCTACGTCTGATTTGTGAGCTAGGTATAGTTAAATAGTATGATGCTTAGTGGAGTGTGAATTTTTGTGTTATGCGTTAGTAAGCATGTTAGATTCTGTATAGGTTAATTGTAGGGGTTAATCGTGTAAATGTATGGGGACCGTGTTGGGATTGGTTACTAAAAGTAGCTTTTGTTTTGAATGCACAACTTATTTCGTTAAGTAAAACATAGATAAGCGGTTTGGATGAGCAAATATGAAACATTGTTTGTCTGATACTTGAGGACTGTAAAGTTGACAATAGTTGTGTTTGATTTTTGTTAGGTTATGTAGAATTTCATTGTGTAGTGAAAGTATAGTGATCGCGTAGAGATTGGTTAATAATACGAGTAGTAGCTTTTGTTTTGAATAAACAGTGTTTAGTTTCTTCTTCAGAGGTTAATTGGGATTGCTTAATTACGTGCTTATCTGCTAATTGTACACTAAAATAAGCACTTAGAGATACGTAGGTCAGGACTTCCCTGTACTTAAGCAGTTCTAGGAAGTACTTTAACTAAGCAAACCCAAACATTCCGTCACTTATTACACTCAAATAGTCAGATTAGCAGCTTGGATAAGCACCGATAAACACTCCTTGTCTAATAAGCAATAGGACTATAAACTTGATACTTGATACCAAATCTTTTCCTGCCATTAGAGTAGAAGTGTGTTCTTCATATGTGTTGTGAGATTAATGGTTGCATATCTGCATGTTTTGTGAGAATGTTAAAAGGAATGGATTCATCTAAACATATCGGTATCTGTGGCTTTGCAGGAACATCGGCATGTCCTACTGGGAGGTTTTATTACAGAAATGTTGGATATAGTCCCCTTATTTTATTTTCTTTTCGGATAAATGATGGTGTATGGCTTTGAGACCATGTATTATTCAAGACCACCAGCTTCTACTTTCTTTGGTTGTTCCTTTTTTTTTTTTTTTTTTCTTCCTGTTGTAGATAGCTACGTACTGGCTCAAACCATTAGCTTACACTTATCTGTTGTTTGATTTTGAAATACTTCTTAAGCTTGATGCTATGAAAAAGGAAACAAATTTTGTTCATGTTTATTGAGTAACATTCTTATAATTAATTGTTTTGCATTTTTTGTTTTAGATAGTGGTAAATGAAACATGTGTATTAGACTAAAGGTACTATTTATTAGACGATGGAATTATTTTTACGATATCGAATTTGGTCCTAACAACACTCATATATATATTAGGACCCATTTTTTGGTACTCGGATAAGTGTTTTATGCTCTACTATTTCATCCTTTGAAATTTTATGTACTACTATTTCATCCTTTGAAATTATCTTCTAGGACTCGTGAATGTGTCCCAAGGCATAACGGAAGGTTAAGCGTTTAATAAAACACACTAAAGCATCCTATTATGTGATATATTACAACGCCATTTTGGTCTTATAGCACCATGAGACTGAAAAATTAGTTTTATAATGTTGGTGTTTAATAGGACGCTCAAAAGTGTCCTTAATATCTATTACAACCCTTACATAGAGACCCTTACATAGAGGACACATGTGTATTGGTCGTATTAGCTTAAAAGTCCTATAAACATATTCTAAAGGACACTAACCAGCGTCCTAAAAACCATCTTTTATTGTAGTGCTCCTTTTCCTCTCCACTCTCCTTTCATCGCCATCAGAATCAGAAGATACATGGATTTGACTTCTACTCTTAGCTCTCCCTCCATCGGAACTGTGAGACACAAGGCTCTCCCTTCTACTCTTCACGTTCCTCCCATCACCATCGGGAGATATCACGTTTTTCCGTTTTCTCTTCACTCTCCCATCATTACAATTACCATTGCCATGTGGAGATACAAGGCTCCTGACAAATACATGGCCATCATAATTATAGTTACTTTCCGAATATGTGGATAACGGGATATGCTCATGAGGGTGGATATCTTCACTGTGGGGATGATCAATGCTTCGCAGCAATACTGGAGCACGTGAACCTTCTTCTAACAGCCATATGTGAACATGACCAGACAAGAAATTTTTGTGGGGAGTGTAACCTATCGTTATTTTGTACGCGTCATAAACAGGTGGTGGTAACTTTCGTTCCCAAGACTCTTGTGCATTGTAGTTTCTCCTTACCCATATCTCCATTTCCTTATTTTTCCTTAAGTTGTTTATATCTGGTTGAGGAAAGATGCATAGACGGTTTTTCATAGTCCCCAAAGTCCACGAGTCATAATGATCATCCAATTTTGGTAGGGGGATGTCTTTAAAAACCTCTTTGGATAAATCAAAAGAAACAATTCTTGATGGCTTGTTATTTCGAACCAACGTCCAGTGAATCGCCCCATTGCATAGGATACCATCCCCAGCCAACCAATCATAATCACAAGATTGACTAACTGATCTCCAAATGTTTGTCTTCAATTCTAACACTTTAAACATTAAGTCTTCATTAGGTAGAAACTTGCATCCTATTACAACCTTGAAATCATCTATAGATGAATCATAGCCAAAACCTGACACATGTACACTAAATTTATAGTCTTCAGAAAGATTTTTTAGTTCTTTCACCTCGCGAGTAGACGGATTAACAACTAAAAATTCAGTAGAGTAATCACGAGAGATGCATACAAGACCATTAGAAGAACCAACAAGATGACACCCACCTTTTCTTGTACAAAAAATACCGATTCTTGTATCTCCAATTTCATTAGTATGTCGAATGTAGTTAAGATGAGATTTAATAAAACGAGTACTCGAGATCAAGGAATTCCATGACTTACATACACTTTTGCATCGGATCAGATCTTTAACATGCAATCTTAGGAGTATCTCGTTAAGATGGTAGTTAATATGAGATTTAACAAAGAGAGGACTCGAGATTAAGGAATTCCATGACTTACATACACTTTTGCATCGGATGATATCGTTTACTTCCAATCTTCGGATAATCTCTTCATCAATATCCAGGCTGGGTTCTGTCATCGAATCCTCTGCTCTAAACCAAAACGAAAAAATTAAATGGAATTGAATGAATATAAACACAGTCGACCTCTTCTTTTATCCATTTACATTGTCGGTTACTTGCGATATAATCGAATCTTTTCTTTACCTAATATATTGTAACAGGCCTTGTGGTTTCTTTTTTTTCTTTGTGTATGTGGGCTCCATTATGGTTGTTTTGTTAGGCTCATCAAAACCACACAAAAAATATCCATAGAAGGCCACCGATTGACGTAATGCTTATGCATGCATGCACGCATGCTATCAGTTTTCTACCAAGGCTGATACTAATCGCAACCACAACTATTCTGGTCATTCCTTGCCAAATAAGTGTCATATCAGCTTTCTCTATCCAAAACTAAACCTCAACCACAAAAAATTAGTAAGGCAATCGCAACCACAACAAAAAACATACCCCTAAAAAACAAATAACTAAAAAAGCTACACACACAAACAAATGAAAGTTTTGATTGGGTAACCAACCGAAAGATTGAAAAAGTTGGGGTGGGATTCGGTTGCATCCGGTTGAGCTAATGAAAGAACTCGGTTGGGGATTGGTTGGTTGGGGTATCCGGTTGCCATTAGCATTGGCCTAACAACATATGATAGAAACTAAGAGGAGAGTTATTTTACATACCAAAATTTTGTTACATACAAAGGAACTCATATCTACCATCCATCTAAAAAGAAATCAATAACTGAGATTAAAAGCATTTTATTATTTTACATATTTTTAATAATTTAAATATCTCTTAAACCGTTAATCATTAAGCAAAAATAATTACACCATCGCGACAAGCATTTAACTATCTTTCTATAGACGGACACTTTGATATACTTTCGCAAAAAGAAAAAAAATCGTTTTTTCACGTTTTTTCGTTTTTCTTCGAAACTGGAATTTGCATGAAATATCATATATGATTTAACACTAATTTGAAGATCACATGTGATATTAGTGTTAAATCACATATGATATGTAATATCATATGTGATACTAGTGTTAAATCATATATGATAAATCACATATGATATACATATCATATATGATTGAACACTAATATCATATGTGGTATTCAAATTAGTGTTAAATCATATATGATATTTTAATGCAAATTTCAGTAACGTAAAAAAACAAAAAAACTCAAAAAAACGTGAAAAATACGAAAAAAATTTTTTTGTCGAAAGTATATCAAAGTGCCTATCTATAGAAAGATAATTATATGCTCGTCGCAATGATATTTTTTTTTCGCTTAACGATTAACGGTTTGCAAGTTATTAATATTTGAAAAAAGAGGATAAAAGTGGGTTTTTTAAATTGTTGGGATTAATCTCATTTATTAGACCAAATAAAAATAGATGGTGCAGATTGATCAATTGGTATGTAAATAATCTTTTGTTTTCAAATGATCTTAAATCAGAAACTAAAGGCATACTCAAATACCAAAAGGCTTGTATCCCAATTAATGCAATGCTGGACTTGAACATCTTTTTTGAGAGGGTCGAAGTCAAGGCTATATATTACAGTAAATCGTTAAATAAGCTATTCGATAATTACAGATGTTAATGTATCATATGGATAGACTCTAGTTGTCAATTAGTAGATAATTACAAAGCTCTATTTGTACACAATTATTAGTGATTACCTTTGATTGGTGGGGTTTACCTAATATAGTTTTCATATCTCCTATATGTAGCCTTCGATTCATGTCTAATGGGAAAGGGAAATCAAATAACATTTATTCAATATTCATCCTCATTGTGTATATTCTTCATGGTATCAAAGCCTCCATAAACACATGGATCCAAAATTCTCACGGGCCACATTTTTTTTCTTCTTTTGTTGGTGTTTGTTCTTAGGTAACAAACAAAGGATCTTGTTCTTTGGTAACAAGAGGTTTATGTTAATACAAATAAGCCGTAAAAACGTTTATTTATATTTTACGATCCTCTAATGTTTTTTCGATAATAAATGTAAAATCATTTTAACGAAACAAATAAAATACGTAAATAGTTTAAGCCAATAGTTTACTAACACACTTACATTTTCACATAAAACACTAAACAAGTAAAAGTGGTTTTATGATTTAGTAATACATATGTACAACAACTAGTGTTTACATATTGGGCAAATATATATATAACTAGTATGTATCATAATGGGTAATATAATGGGTAGAAGTTTAAGTTTTGACCCATTGACCAAATACATTGAATGTTGTTGGGTAAAACCCAAAGTCCATGACCCATACCCATGGAGCATAACCCATAACCCATTGCATGACATCATGCATAAGTCATATATGGATATTATCCATGACCCATGGTTTTAACCCATGACCCATGGACTAGATGCATTGCATCTTGAAGATACATTGTATCTACTTGGATACCCATGGTTCAAAGTCTAGGACCCATGACCCACAACCCATGGGCAAAGAGGAGCGTCCCACGGATCCCTAGTAATACACTGGACGGATCCCTCAAGTGAAGGATCCGTGGGATCCGTGAAACAGTAGCACTTTTTACTCTATAAATAGTGAGTCATTTCTTCATTGTAACTCACCCCTTTCAAATGTATTTTCTCTTTGAGTTGAAAACTCTCTAACCATAGATCCAAGTGATCTTTGTATGTAGTTTTGTTTTCGTGTGATTCTCTAGGTTCCTCTTAAAGGCGAGATCACTACTTCTTGAAGTCGAACAAGCTCAAGTCCATGAGTTGCCATGCTTCGTCATCATCAAGACCCCTGAGGTTCTCTTTTTATAGTTTTCTTCTTTCTCATTAGAAGTTTAGTGTCGAAGACATAAGTGAAAGATGTCTAAAGGGTGAAGAAGAAGACATTAGTGAAAGGTGTCAAAGCATCAAAGTAAAAGCATTAGTGAAAGGTGCCGAGTAACCTTATTGAAAGCACTAGTGAAGGGTGCTTAGAAGTCAAGTCTAAAGGCATTAGGGAAATATGTCTAGAAGTCGAGTCTCAAGTCATAAGTGAAGGGTGCCTAGAAGTCGAGTCAAAGGCATTAGTGAAAGGTGCCTAAGGTGTAAATTTGATATGGTGTGTTCGATGTACAAGATAGATTTGTATTAGGTCAAAGGATATTGATATCCTTATTGATGTTGTCATAAGGAGTGGATCTCCTTAGGGATAGGATTTGTGTAGTGTTTGGTAGTAGTTCCTCCAATGTAATGGAACTCGGTATGTAGCCTAGTACCGGATAAAGGGTAGGCGACGTTGTGATAGGTTTGGTTCTACCTCGTGGAAGAACCCGGTATCTAGTCTTGTACCGGATAAAGAGTAGGAAACGTTGTGAAGGCTTCTCCGCCACAAGGAGTTGGTGTTTTGTAGTGATTGCAAACTCTCGAGTAGATGACTCGGGGAGTGGAGTAGGGCAAGGAAGGTGTCCTTGTACCCCGAACCACTATAAATACTCGCATTGTGGTTTTGTGCTTCTTAATCTTTATCTTTTCATTACATATTTATATATCTATATGCTTGTCTATCAACATCCAACACTTATGTTTAAATAGATTGACATAAGTCGATCTAAATAGTTTAAAACCAAGTTTTAATCAGTAAAACTATTCAACCCCCCTTCTAGTTTTCCACAATTGGCATCAGAGCTTCGTTACCAAGTTTCTTAGAGTATGTTGTACTTTAAAAACTTGATACGATCCATGTTTAATTGAAAACTACAAAGAAAGTCTTTTACAAAAATAAACACCATGTCTTAAAAACACTTTTGTAGGATGTTGAATATATGACAACAATTTTTTTCTTACTTGATGGCACTAACCTTCCATGTCATTTTTGCTTAGTTAAAACTCATATTTACCAAGCCATAGGAATTGCTTGGTAACAAGATTACCTTCCCTAATAAGGTATCTTAATCATGAAGGAACCGGAGTTGTCTATTGACATTTGTTTTGTCATTAGTAAAGACACTCTTAAGTGCATTAGAGGTATGTTTTCCTACTTATCTCTAAATAACATTAGCTTAAATAATAAGTATGCTTACATAGGAATTTATATGATTATCTTTTCACATAATCATATACTACACGTAGCTTCGTTAGGAAACTTTTCTTGCAGACGTGTTACTCTTGCATCTAAAGTCTAGGTTTTAAAAATTTATGTCTTATTTTACTTAATCCAAAAATCATATCTTTCTAATAATAAAACAAAACACAAATCTCAAAAATTCATCCTTCCCCATAAATATCCTCTCCTATCGTTCACTCCACCAAACCCTCATTTTTCAAATCTTCCACTTTCAAAAATTACCTCTCATTCAAAAGATGGTAGTGGTGGTGGATGATTGGGCCGATGAGTGGAGTAGGGTAAGGAGAAAGAGTCCTTGTAGACCGAACCACTATAAACAACTTATCGTGGTTTGATTGTTTCTTTCCTTATCTACTCTTTATATATTATTTGCATATTGATTCACTAACATATATAAGATAAATATCAATTGATCTTTCAATAAATTTCAAAACAAAGTTTTTAATCGGTAAACTATTCAACCCCCCTTCTAGTTTTTCACAATTGGTACCAGAGCCTCGTTGCTCAAGAATTTCTAAAATATATGGTATTTTATAAACTTAAAACGATCCATGGATTCCCAAAACTTTAAAGGCAATCTATGCAAAGACCACCACTCTTTGAAACCAATGGATTTATCTATTGGAAAAACCATTTTATAGTTAAAGGAGACTTTAGCTCTACAACAAAAGATATTTCTACTGATGATCAAAAGAAATTAATAGCTAAAAATAATGAAGCTAAAATGGTGCTTTATAATGCTTTGCCTAGAAAGGAATATGAAAGAATTTTTAGGTGTGAAATCGCTAAAGACATTTGGGAATCTTTGATTATTACACATCAAGGAAATTCACAAGTCAAGGATAACAAAATTGATCTTCTTGTTCAACAATATTAACAATTTGTTATCCCTGAAGATGAAACCATTGATTGTGGCTTTGCTCGCTTTAATACTATTATTACATCACTTAAAGCACTTGATGAATCTTTTCGTAGTAAGAACTTTGTCAAGAAATTTATTAGAGCACTCCATCTGAAGTGGAGAGCTAAAGTGACGGCTATTGAGGAATCAAAAGATCTCTCAAAAATGTCACTAGACGAGCTAATCAGAAACCTCAAAGTACACGAAATGGTGATGGAGAAAGATTCGGAAATCATCAAAGGAAAAAGAGAGAAAATCAAATATGTTGCTCTAAAAGAAAGAACGGAATCAAGTGATGATGACGAATCTTGCTCCGGTAGAGAAGATGAGGAGTATGCCATGGCCGTTAGAGATTTCAAAAAGTTCTTTAGAAGAAGTGGAAAGTTTGTAAGACAACCTCGAAAAGAAAAGAAGTCATTCCGAAAAGATAGGGATGACAAAATGGGTAAAGGTGAAAGCAAGTGTTTTAGATGCGATGATGCAAGTCATCTAATAGGAGATTGTCCCAAGCCACCTAAAAGCAAAACTCAACGAGCTTCTGTAAGTGGTGCTTGGAGTGATAGCGAGGATAATGAAGAATCAAGCAAGGATGAGATCGCTCTAATGGCAAATGAGTCAAACGAGGTACATTCCGACTCATCTTATTCCTCTATTGATGATGACACTTTGCAAAAACAATATAATCAATTGTGTGAGCTTAGTCTAAAAATCATAACTAAAAATAAGTTTTTAAAGACTAAAAAGGAATTTTTAGAAAATGAAGTCTATGAGTTAAAAGAAAGGGCAAAATGATTAGAATAGGGAAAAGCGAATGACGATGGTTGCAAATCATGTCAGGAGCTAAATCTTGAAATAGAAAAACTAAAGCTCACACAAGATGTTCTAATCGAACATAATTCTAAATTTAAAAGGTTTAACAAAAACATTGCTTGTGCCGATGAAATAGTTAGAATTCAAAAAACACCTGGAAACATGAATGAACTAGGATTTAATGACGTGTTAATTCCAAAGAGTCAAACCAAAATGGCCGAAAGACAAACAAACTATCAAAACTGCTGCAGTACATCACGGACCAGACGGACCCAAAATAGGGTTCCGTCCTTTGTAAAGATTGGTACCGTGGGGACTACAGCAGGACAGAATGTTTGCAATACGGACCGTAGTGAATTTGTCAAAGTAACAAAGAAAACCAAGGATAATGTTAAACTAAAACCTGCTGTTACATCAGAAGTAGGACTTGCTAGAAATGAATTTAGATCTAAAACTACTCAACAATGACATAAAACACCTTTTGCCAAACGCCCCTTTCCTAGGAGCAACCACAACATACAACCCAACTATCAACATAATGGTTGGAATCAAAACTTCCCTAGACCATATCAAACTCCATATTACATGCCATGGAACCCTTACCCATCATTTCCATACGTGAACCAAGTAAATGGTATGTTTAACCCAAACGGACCCATGAGATATTGGGGACCAGACGCTTGAGTTATTTGTGTCTTAGGTATGCTTGAAAGTTGGATTGGAACCTGATGAGTAGATAAAAGATAGTGGATGCTCACGATACATGACAGGCAACAAAATCCTCTTCTCAACATACCAATAGTATGAAGGAGGTAATGTCACTTTTGGTAGCAATCTCAAAATCAAAATCATTGGCAAAGGCACGATCGCTCAAAACTCCCTAACTATTGAAAATGTTGCTCATGTCGATAGGTTAGGATTTAATCTACTTAGTATTAGCCAATTATGTGATAAAAAGTATAAAGTACTATTTGAAGAAAATGGTAGTAAAATACTAAAAGATGGTATCACCATAGTTAAAGGAGTTAGGAAAAATAACATATATGTCATGAAAATAGATAAAACATCTAATGACAAATTTGTCTAACAACATTAGATGATAACTCAACTCTTTGGCATAGACGCTTAGGTCATGCTAATATGAGACTTATACAAAACCTATCTTCGAAAGAGCTAGTTAGGAATTTACCAAAACTTAAATATGACCAACATTTTTGCGACGCTTGCAAAATTGGTAAACAAACCCATAGTAGTCATAAGGCTAAAAACATGGTGTCCACATCTAAGTGTCCAGAACTTTTGCATATGGACTTGTTTGGTCCATCCGCTATAAGAAGCTATGGAAGCAACTTATACTCTTTGGTCATAGTAGATGATTACTCAAGGTTTACTTGGACGTTGTTTTTGAAAACCCAAAATGAAGCTTTTGATAAATTTGAAATTCTTAGCAAGAAAATTCAAAATCAACTAGGTGTTAACATTGTGTCTATCCGAACGGATCATGGTCGTGAATTTGACAATGAAACACAATTTGGAAACTTTTGTGATACAAATGGTATAACACACAACTTTTCGGCTCCTCGAACACCTCAATCAAATGGAGTTGTAGAACGTAAAAATAGAACCATTCAAGAAATAAGTAGAACAATGCTTAATGAACAAAACATTCATCAAAAGTTTTGGTGTAACGCCGTTGACACTTCTACATATATTTTAAATAGAGTCTTAATATGTCCTTTCTTAAAGAAAAAACCATATGAACTATATAAAAGGTAAAAAGGCAACTTTAGGATATTTTAGAGTGTTTAGATGTAAATGTTTCATTCTTAATACTAAAGATTATCTCACCATGTTTGACCCAAAGTCTTATGAAGGTGTATTTCTCGGTTACTCACAAACTAGTAAAGCTTACATTGTCTTAAACAAAGAAACAATGAGAGTAGAGGAATCGTTGAACATAACATTCGACGAAAGTCCACCTCCCTCTAAGACATCACCTTTGGTAGATGATGACTTAGTTGAAAGTGAAGAAATAATTGAAAATGACAAGGAAGATGAACCATTAGATAATAAAATTATAAACATCAAAGAATCCAAAAGTCATCCTTTGGAAAAGGTCATAGGACAACTAAATCAAAGAACATTAAGATCACAAGCCCAAAATCTGAGTAATCATTTTTGCTTTGTATCTACCATTGAACCAAAAAACATAAATGTAGCAATAATAGATGAATCTTGGGTAATTGCTATGCAAGAAGAGTAAAACCAATTCGTTAGAAATGATGTTTGGAAGTTAGTTCCAAAACCTAAAGATCAAACTATAATTGGAACGAAATGGGTTTTTTGAAATAAAATGGATGAAAATGGTGTTGTGTCTAGAAACAAAGCTAGGCTTGTCGCACAAGGTTATGATCAACAAGAGGGGATTGATTCTGATGAAACTTATGCATCGGTAGCTAGGCTCGAATCTATTAGAATCTTACTTGCATATGCATGTGCTTATGACTTCAAATTATTTCAAATGGACATTAAGAGTGCTTTTCTTAATGGGTTTATTAACGAAGAAGTATATGTTTCTCAACCTCCCGGTTTTACCAATTTTGAGAAACCACATCATGTCTTCAAACTCAAGAAAGCATTATACGGTCTTAAGCAAGCACCAAAAGCTTGGTACGATAGACTTAATACTTTTCTTGTTGAAAACCAATACACCATGGGATTAGTAGATAATACTCTTTTTACCAAGAAAAAGGAATCACACATTATCATTGTTCAAATATACGTTGATGACATCATATTTGGATCAACTTGTCAAGAGCTATGTGATGATTTCTCTAAAATCATGCACGATGAGTTTGAGATGAGTATGATGGGTGAGTTAAACTTCTTTCTAGGACTCCAAATTAAACAATTAGAAGATGGCATATTCTTTAACCAATCTAAATACATAAAAGATATGCTTAAGAAATTTGGACTTGAAGACTCAACACCAACTAAGACACCCATGTCTTCGGACACTAAACTTACCAAGGATGAGGAAGGTGAATCGGTAGATAACACTCAATATAGAAGAATGATTGGTAGCCTAGTCTATCTCATGGCTAGTAGACCTGAGATTATGTTTAGTGTTTGTCTATGCGCTCGCTTTCAAAAAAATCCCAAGGTATCACACTTAGAAGCCTTGAAAAGGATATTTAGATACATTAAGGGAACGACATGTTTAGGATTATGGTATCCCAAAGGAACGGGTGTAGAAACTATAGTGTATGCCGACTCGGATCATGCCGGTGACTATGTCGATAGAAAAAGTACAAGTGGTATTTGGACTTTTGTCGGACATTGTCTCACCTCATGGTTTGCAAAGAAGCAAACGGCTTTAGCTATCTCAACTACTGAAGCCGAATACGTGTCAGCCGGAAAAGCATGTAAACAAGCTCTTTGGATGAACCAAGCTCTCGTGGATTACGAAATTCATCTCAACGATATTTCTATACTTTGCGACAACATAGGAGCTATTGATCTCAGCAAAAATCCCGTCCAACATGCTCGTACAAAGCATATTGAAACCCGCCATCACTTTCTTCGCGACAATGTTCAAAAAGGAAACATCTCAATTGAGAAAGTATCCTCCGAAGACAACATTGTCTACATCCTAACTAAGCCTCTCAAAGGAGAACCATTTAATCTTATTAGACTTGGTTTGGGGATAATGGAACCAAACATGTAGTTAAAACTTAGTCTAAACCTTAGAATAAAACAAAACAAATTAGTTTAATTCTGCTACTGTTCCCATGGCACCAAACGACAACAAAGAAGGAACCAAATTTTTGGTGCCGTGCGTCCGTGGTGACAACAGTAGCAAAATACCTATTACATAACATCTTCTTCCTCACAAACCACTTTACCAAAACGTTTCAAAAACACACCTAACTCATTGTTGACACATTCTCACTCATTAATCACTGAGTATAACATCATTGAATAACCATGGTAGCCGCAAGATTCTATGATCACAAGGATACTCTTAGCTACATCCCTAAACACCACAAAACCAAGGGTCTCTCCAAAGAACAAGTCAAAATCTTTCAGAGTCTAGAGCAAAGGTACTTCCATGAGGGTAGAACCATTCACTCCTCCTTTGTCGACGGAACCAATCTCCATCAAGAACTTTCCACCATTAACTTTGATTGTCTCCTTGACATCGATGAACCCATTTATCCTAGGTTTGTTCTAGAATTCTATGCTAGTGTTACCGCTTTCACTGATGAGGACGATGAAATGGCTCTTAGGTTTAGGATCAATCAAAATGACTAATCCATTTCCTTAAGCCAATTTTCTTAAGTGCTAGGAATTCCCAACCAAGGTACATGTGTTTACTTGGATAAGTGGTCACTCACTATCCTTGATGCAATCAGTGACTGCTCTCTTCCCTACCAAACTCCTTTAGCGGATAAGGACGTCATCCGTGAGCACCTTTTTAACAAAAGGGCCGCTCCAACCCGTGTCACCCGAAAGGGAAAGGAAGTAAACCGAGATCCATATGGTGTGGAGCTCAATGAGCTTAAGCCTGAATTTTAGAAGTGGGAGGAACTCTTAAGAGCAAATGTCATTAGCACTATAGGCTATAGGGATCATATCAATGCTTGCCTTTGTCACATGCTCTACAACTTGTCCACCCGTCAACCATTCAATTTAGCCTACTACATTGCTAGGAGAATGATAGACATTCCAACTCAAGGATCGGTCGCTCTTCCTTACGGAATGCTCCTCACCCGTCTCTATAGAGCATTTTCACCCATTCCACCAAGCCCAAAAGATTTGAAGCTTGACTATATTTGTTCCTTTGAGTGACGAGCGAGTAGCTAAGACTAAAGGCAAGAGGGAAAAACCTCCAACTCCTTCATCATCATCATCAAATAGCTCAGAGGATGGTCTATCAAATTCTCGACTTCCACCTCAAGAGTACTATGCATCTCTCCCCGAGATTGAGAATGAATCGGCAGAGTTCAAGCAAACCAAGGGGATGTTCAAGTGCCTTGGAAGGATGATGACAAAGATCTACAAGAAGTTGGATAAGTAAGGTTTATTTGAAGGGGTGTTTGGAACAAGACAATAACTATGGTGTATGATACAATTTGCTTTTTTTTTACTTTTTAGGATGATAATATGACTTAAAACAATGTTTTATGCTAACCGGTTTATGCAGGAGGATATCACAAGCGTGTTATCAAATTTTACCCATTTTCACTTTTATGTGAAAATCGTTAGCCCTTGGTCAAAGTCTATGCTCCACTATGTTTGTATGTGTGTTATCAACTTTTCCTAACTAGAACTAATTAATGTCACATGTTTTAAGCAAAATTTCAGGTTTTGGAAAAGTCCCCGACCCCTAAAAATAGGCTTTGTGAAGATTTCTGGTGTCCACGGATCAGACGACACCATTATTTTGGTTCCGTCTACTTTCTGAAATTATACCCTGCAGGAGATTGGTTGACATTGGCTAAGAGGGGTGAAAAGGATGTGCCTATTCTTATAGATAGGCATTTACAAACATCAGGAACTGGAAAGGAAAGTTCTTTTATATCCAAAACACCATTATCCCTCCAACTTTCCCTGCATTGTTAAACCCAGAGTTTCAATATGATGAAAAAAGGTTCAACGATCCCTTGCCCTACATTGTGAGGAGGAATCCTTTATATCAGCGTTTGGCTCGTCATCCAGCTGATTGCCAAACATTCCCTGAGCCAATTCTTTTCATGGCTGGTCTTGCTGAAAGATGGGAGGGATCTCCTTTGGTACCTGAGATTATTTGTGATGGAGAAAGTATGTATTTTTTTGATTAAAATAAGAGATAAAAACTTACCTTTATGATATTCATCTTATTTGCTCCTTTGTGCAGAAATGTCATTTAGAAACTTTGTGGTTTCTGCTGGTGCGAAGGAGGTCAGCTTTATTCCGAAGGATCCCCAGGAGACAAGCTATGGTGTGGGCTCTCCTTCAGTGTCGGTAAACAACAATGATATAGATGCTCAGCCCATCGAACCTGTTTCCTCTGCACCTCCTTCAAAGGAACCCATAGATGTTGAAGACCAGCTTGTGGAGAATGTTGCAGACTCTGACGAGCACCACAGAAGGACAGTTGGCCATCGTAGGACCCTCCGGCATTGGTGAGAGAGTCTGAAACAGGAAAGGTACCAGTGCAAAAGCTGCCTACTCCTCCTTCTCGAACTACCCGGCAAAAGAGTGCCCAGGGTAAGGCTGTAGTGTTTCCAGCCATCGAAGGGCCCAGCGGAGATGATATCCATGGTAAGGTTTATTTCCTGTTATAAAGAATGAGATACAAGTAATAATATATTAACAAGTTTACATATTCTGCAGGCCTTCCTGATACGAAGGAGCTTTCCTCTCCCTTAGCTTGTCATCTGCTTGTGGAGCATGTGACCCCACCCAGCTGGAAGGGGGTGATGGACATCATGTTCATGGAAAGGCTCTGCGATCTTCATGATAAGAGTTATGTCAGACAATGCATGCTGGACAACCAGCTCAATACCAGGACAAGTGAGTTGCTCCGTGTTGTCACCAAGGCTCGAGAAGAAATGGATGTCATGCTTGCCAGGGAGAAGGCTAGGGATAAGAAGTAAGCAGACCTGGAGAAAAAATTTTGAGATGCACTGGAGGACTTTGACAAGAACCCCTTGGTGCAAGATCTCATAGCTGATGTGGAAAAGCTCAAAGGTCAACTAGCAGTAAGCGAAGCTGAATGTAGCAAAATAAATCTCGAAGGCTCGAAGGTCGTAGGCTACAAAGACCAGATATCCGTTCTTTCGTCCAAATGTGGAGGCCTTGAAGAAGAAAGAGCTAAGCTGGTGGACCGGGAGATCAAGCTCAGAGAGAAGGTAGATGGGTTAAACCTTCGGTTGAAGATGCTCAAGAAGGATAGGGTGGACTTGGTAACCAAGGTCATCCCCTACATCGCCATGGAACTTTACCATAGTGATGATGTGGGGATTGCAATTGGGAACCTGGTGAATGCGGCCATTTTTCATGACAAGTGTACCACTTTGGAGGAGATACCTGTGACAGAGGAACCGGTGAAGCTGGAAAAAGTTCCATACTACAGGGAAACTCATGAGAAGGAGTATGATGATGCAGGCAATACCTAAACCGCTTCAGAGTTCCCTTTCCTTGCCGAAGTGTCGAAGGACCCAGCGGCCTCTATTGAGGACCTGCTGTCCAAGAAGCCAAGGAAGGTCCAGCCTCCATCCCCTTCGAAGAAGACTCCATCTCCCAAGGTTCCATCCACAGGTTCAGCTGATCCTACCCATGCTAAAGTTTGATGAAGGCTACCATGTGGTAGTAATTTGATCCCCAGGGTGGTATGTACCCTGTTTTAAAACAATTTGTCTGTGTCCCTTTCCAGGCTATCTGCCTGATGAAACAATTAACATTTGATGCTTGTGGTATAGGCTTCGGCCTAAGACAATATTTTGTTTGCTTGGATCGTTAAGGCTACGGCCTATTTAGACTAGTTAAACTAGTCATTAATTAATATCTACATTAAAGCCACTAGGGCTTGTATTTTGCCATGTGTGATTCTTCTCTTTACATTTTACTTGTGCGTAAAAATTTTTACAACCTAAGGCGTATGGTAGATGCATAGCCTCATTGTGTGTAATTACTTCACCAAGAATATAGCAATCGTATAATTTGACTGCTGAAAGAGGGTTGCGACCCACTCCATCTTGATCCTTTGGGCAGCGAAAGGCTTAAAATACCTTAAGGCCATATAGGAAAGTTAATGTGAAGTTGAGATGGATGTTATGCATATGAGCTAGACATGTTGTTAGTTTTTATATATTCCTTCGACATTCAAACTTATAAAAGTGCCTTGGTGGACAAATCTTTGTTGTATTGAACGAAACAAGAGATTTGAGGGAAATGCGTTATATCATTAAGTGGGTAGGGAGGATTACATCATTTTAAGAAATGAATACTAGACGCCTACCATTAATGCTTCTTTCCCCAAGTGAGAAGAATGTAAATACATTATTTAAAAGCAAAGTAAAAAATGTCCTTGGACATTGTAAGTTTCATATGTTGAACTTACGAAGGGTAGTGCCATTCCAAGTTCTATCAATAGCGTCTCCATCCAAGGTTTCCAGCTTGTAGGCTCTGTTGCCATATGTTTCCTTAACAATGTAGGGCCCTTCCCATGTAGGCCCTAGTTTACCCTGGTACTCAGCTTTACTTGCGCTGTTGAGTCGGAGGACGTATTCCCCTGGCTTGAAGGGCGAAGGCCGAACCCGACTGTTGTAGTACCTTTCAATCTTTTGCTTATGGATAGCCTCCCTGATTGAGGCTATTTCCCTTCGTTCTTCGAGTAGGTCTAGGTTGCTACGGAGTCTTTCTTCATTGTCTGCTGCTTCGAAGTTCATGACCCTTTCTGTTTCGACACTTACTTCCGAAGGGATGACAACTTCCGTGCCATATGTCAAGCTAAAAGGCGTTTCCCCATGGCTTGACTTTGTGTGTGTTCTGTGAGCCCAAAGTACTTGAGGTAGTTCATCTACCCAACCATGGTGACTATATCCCAACCTTTGTTTTATGCCTTGGATGATGTCCCAGTTAGTAACTTCCACTTATCCATTACCTTGAGGATGGTATACGGAAGTGAAAGATTGTTTTATGTTCAGGCCTCTGCAAAACACTGGAAATACCCCTTCGGCAAACTTCTTCCCAATATCTGAGATGATGATGTGGGGTACTCCGAACCGGCAGATAATGTGTTCTCATACAAACTTTTCCATGTGCCTTCCGGTGATGGATGCCAAAGGCTTAACTTCCACCCATTTAGTGAAGTAGTCGATAGCTACGACCAAGAACTTTACTCCTCATGGAGCAATTGGTAGAGGGCCTACGATATCTATTCCCCATTGGCTGAAAGGCCATGCGGACGTCACAGAGGTCATATCTTGCTTTGGTAGCCTCGGCACCCTTGAGTGAACTTGACAAGCTTCACACTTGTGCATCGAAGGCCAATAATATCCGATCCTCATGATCTTGGAAACAACAAAGCGAGGTCATGTGTGAAGCCCGCATGATCCTTCGTGCACTTCTTGAATGATGTTGGCGGCTTGCCTAGGTCCCACACAACGAAGCCATGGAGACAAAAATGAACTTTGGTATAGGTAGTTCCTCATGATTCTGTATTGTGGTGCTTTAGCCACCCGCAAATTTGGAACGCATAAAAAGACTATTTTTCCCCTCTAATTTAAAACTTATAAAATACATAAAATACGTCACGCTCATAAAATGTAATATTAATCTAACTTATAAATTAGTAACAAATCTAATGTACGAGATCATAATAAAATACTTATGCTTGCGTCCAAAAATTTTATCTCACGTTTAAATAAGCTATTTCATGAACCAAACAATTACTAAGTATACAAAAATACATTGCAAATTAAGTATAAAGCCATATGATTGAAAAGTATATTGCTGTGATGAATTTCTTGTTGATCCTCCCTTATGTGGATAGAAATGCCAATTCGATATCCAGTGCGAAAATAACACCAGATGGCACTAGTCATATACTTCGAGTTCACTAAAGTTAATCAATCTGATCAAACTATCATTCTAATGATCTAATTTCGTTATGTAAACTGCATTTGTTCTAGTACTCAAGTCCTATAATTTTAAATCAGGCAAAAGACATTGAATTATCATGAAACATCAATTCATCATTTAGAACAACAAATGGTGCATCTCTCAAGTGTAAGCAATTACTTTAGAATTAACAAATAATGTACAACTTCCTTTCCTTTTACAATTCACCATAATCATAATACCTAATAAAGCTTCCCCACTCACACCTAATATTCCCACTACCATTTCAAATAAAAAAACACCTCAATCATCTAAGAAAGTCACAGCAAAAACACATCCTCCACCTCCATTTTTAGTCGACACAAACCAGGTTCAAATAAGGTGTTTCGAAGTGCTTGCAAAAACTGTTCCGTTACGCGTTGTTACGAGGCTTGCTTAGGTTATTATAGCTACGGGGTGTAAGAGGGTCTAGTAACGAGTTGCTCGTCAAGCTCATTAGTTCTCCTTTCTTTGTCCATAAGCGTTCTCCACCACCACTCTTGGTGTTGTAAGTTCTCCACAAACCCATTTCAATACATAGCTTCAATCTCGTATTTAGTTTCTTGATAATGCTCACGATGTGTTTTAAACTTTCAAAACCCGTTTTCATAACACACATGGTGAAGAGCTTAAAAACGACTAAACGGAAAACTTAGGTGTTGGCTCTCGTAGGACAAATGCTCATTCGACTTATAACTCTTACACGTGGCTTAATAGCTTATTTTTTTTTAAAGTTATATAAACTATTTTTCAAGCTTACAACTTATATCCTTATCGGGTTTTATCTCAAGTGCTTATTAACGAGTTCAGTAGATGTAAAACTTGTTTTCCTATCAACTTAAAAACGAGCTCACAATACTATAACACATTTTAAAGATGGTGATTTCATTTGAAATTTTGAATACGAAAAGCTCAAACTAAACCAAGGCTTATTTTAATCTCAAACGTGAAATCCCAACTACATAATTGAAGGTTCCAAATCAGTTTTGAAAGGGAGAAGAAACACAATTTATAGCCATAACTCACGTTGTCTCACTGCATGAAAAATGTTGTATAGAGTAAATGATGAGTGTCTAAATACTCATCATTTTTATACTATCTAGACTGCAAAAACATCTGAAAACACTCAGAAATGTATCAAAATGATGAAAATATCACAAATAAGTGTTTTATGTGTTTTAAATGCAAAAATACCAAAATCAGATGAAAAACGTATCAAGTTTGCATAATTGGCAGTTTTAGTCCCCCAAGTTTCAAAAGTTGTCAGAACTAGTCCTTGGTAATTCAAAATCTTGTAAAATGTCATTTAAGGTCCATGAGATTCAAAAGTTGTCAAAATAAACCCTTCAAAGTTTAAAATTTACAAAATGACAACTTTAGTCCCTCAAATTTGGAAAATGTCAAATATAGTCCTTGGTTAATTTAAAAAGTGAAATTTATCAAAAATAAACCTTGTACTATTTATAAATGACAAGAATGGTCCTTATGATAAACTTTTGGAAATTACACTTTTAGTCCCTCAAAATCCAAAAATGACAATTAAGGTCCTTTTAAAGTTTAAAAATGAAAATAAATTCATATATGGTCCTTAGTTTATTATATTTGGCATGTTTGGTCCTTGAATATAACATGGGAACTTGTCATAATCAGCCCCTATACTTTCAGAATATTACACATTTGGTCCTTGGGCTTGTATTACTACTAAACCAAACTAACCTTATACACTAAACCCTTTAACCCAGCCAATCCAAATCCACTAAATACCAGCTGGCCCATATCTAGCCCAAACCCAAACCAGTGTTTAAAATAAAACACCCCCGCCATCACTGTTCATCCCTCCCAACACCACCTGTTTCCACACCATTGCTCCACCTGCTACCACCACCTGTCCACCACCTTTCCAGCTACTTGCCTACCTTTCACGTCAACCTTTCCACCTTGCAAACCAACCCCCCCACCTCATTTAATGCTACTACCTGCTTCAAGACTTTTTCCCGCCAAAAATAACACATGTACGATTGTGATGATTTCAAGTGATCCAAGGACTGGAAAGAGGTGGGAAATGTTTAGAAGTCGACAAGGAGCAGAATGAAATCAATAAATATCAGGAGAGAAGCAGTGTGGATAGAGTAGTAGTGTAATTTTAGTTTAGAAATGTCGTTTTAAATAATTTTAAATTTCTAGTGTTTGTTTAAGCTCTCAAGTACTTTATTCAAGTATTTTCAGTGTAAATGAATGTACTCTAGTTATCAATTTCCAGTTTTAATCTAATTCTCAGTTTATGCCATTTTCAATTTCAAAATTCTCAAAATATGCATATGTTGTTACCAGTTGTTCTTAAGAGCTTATAAGTTTATACAAGCTCTTAGAAAGACTTTATAAGCTATTAGAAACCATCAACTTCAGTTTACATTCAAAACAGAAAAATTCTCCAAAATTACCTAAAAATTAGTGAAAAATAAAAATCAATTGGAGATGATCAAGAACTCGTGCAGAGCCAATCTTTGGATTGCTTATTGGTATAGAGCTTCATGGGAAGCTATAGGGAGAAATCTCAGTCCTTGGTTATCTATTTTGTGCATGAACTCATATTGTAAGCACTTTCTTTGAAATTTGTATTTCATAGAAATAGTTATTTAATCTTGTTAATTCTGGTTTAAATCTGTCTAAAAACAGTTAATGTAAGTAAATTAATGGTTTTCTTGGATTAAAATCTTGTTTGTGTGTTAAAAGCTTGAAAATAGTCACTATAAAGGATGTTTGGATTTGTTGCTTGGTTTGTGTTTGAGGTTTGATTTGGAGTGGCAACCTGTTGGTTTATGTTTTCTTAGCAATATTGAACTCATTGCTGTCATCAGTTTAAGCCCCACAAGCTCGAGTCAAACTTACTCTAAATCTGTCTTAAGTCTATAATTGTTATGATTTTGAAGTTCAAATCTCATCAAAGTAGCTTGCAACTTAGTAATCTAGCTTAAGTCAGTCTTATTATAGCTTAAAACAACTTATTCAGCTCATGGAATCATAATCTCATAAAAGTCAAAGTGTTAGTGTTATTAAAAAGTCAAATTTTACTTAAGCCTGTTTTTGAATAAACTATAGAATTTCAGTGTGTGTTTACTACTAAGTTTTAGCTTAAATCCTTTTGGGATATCAAACTTTAGTTGCTCTAGAAAATTAGAAAAATAATAGCTTACTCTTATTCAAATTTTAGTAATAGCTTTTCATAAGCTTCTTTTGACCCTTCTAAATGGTGCCCCTGCATACCCTGCACCACCTCAACAGTGGGCATCACCACTACTTTGGTGGGTCCCACAGGCCACACCAGTGGACACCACTGGTGGTTCTTGGTTCCTTTCCACTCACCACCCAGCTGACTATCCATTTCAGTCAATCTTTTGAGCTTAACACCTGTGGACCCCACTCCTAGATAAGCCTTCATTCGTCCCATTCTAAAAATAAGCTAGTTTTTGATTTGCTTAATTCTTAGCTTAAACTGCTTTTCAGAGGTTTAGGATGGTTGGAATAGGTTAGTAATTAGTTAATATAGCATACCCTAGCTTATGTGTTAATTTGGTGGTCATTTATGGCTTTTAGCTTATTTTGAAGTGCTTATTTATAAGCCAATCCATTGCAGCTTCATATTCTCACAAATAAGCATATGTTTTTATATTTTTTATAAACTTAGAATAATATTTTAACATTTTCCTGAAATTTTCAGATTTTTCCAAGCTTATTTGCTATTTTTCCTTATTTAAACTAGTTTTTAATACTTTTTAAATAGCTTTTAATACAAATAATTAAGAAAAGCTTCAAAAAAATATGTTTTCAATTTTCCTAGATTAAGATAAATATAAAAATCCTAAAAAGTATTTTTCCATAATTTTCTTGGTTTAAATAGTATTTTTTAGCATTTTAATTAGTTTTAAATAGTTAAATAATAATAATAAATACATAATAAGTCTAAAAAATATATTTTTAGTTTTAAAATAAGTTTTATCATATTTTAGATTTTTCTAAGTTTTAATTTCATTTTTCTAGGTTAATTTTGTATTTTCTTATATTTTAGTGCATTATAAATACTTAATAAATAGTTTTTAATTAATAATAATTAAATAAATAGTTATAAAAATAATTTTATATTTCTAATAATTTTCTTTTATTATTAGGATTGTAAAAATGTCATTTTCATATTTGTAGGCATTTTATTTCTTTAAAACTCACGTTTTATTTTGTACGTTTACGTAATTTTATTTAAACGTACGTTTTAGGTTTTAAACGTTCATCACTTTAAAAATAGTGATAGCGTTTATTTAATATATTTTATCTTTTAATCTCTTTTAATTTGCATTTAAGTCGCTGTAATTTGTAGATCTTTTCTTTAGGTAATTATCCATCCAAAACCTTACTGATCACTATCCTTAGTGATCATTCTATCATCTGAAGTTGTTTAAACGCCAATTCATCCTCCGTGGGACTTAACGACCCAGGAATTCCCTATATTCCTCTGATCTTAAATTGCATTTGGTGTTTGAGCTGTTTTAAGTTTGTTACGGTTGACCATTCACAAGTGGTTGGCTTGTGTAATTAAACTTGACGGTTCGGGCCATATCAAATTTTGGCGCCGCTGCCGGGGAGGTCAGAAGCGTTGTTTTAAGCATTTCCAGATCCATTCTTGCACATATACCACCCTTTTTGTAAACAATTTTTAAAAATCAAAAAGTTCATTAACACTTTTCCTAAAGTGTTAACAACTCCAAAAATATTTTCATTCTTTGTTTTTATAACATGTTTTCCAAAAATCCAAAAATATCCATCTTTACCCTCTCACATCTTTGATTCTTCATCCCAACCCCTCTGTAAACCTTTGATTCTTTCTATGTCTTATCCTCACTCTCTTGGTTGTCAATGGTGTGGTGGTCCTTATAATGGTGGCAATTGCCCCAGTTGTAGCATGGTGGAATCAGGAAACGGGTCTGTCTATAACCAAGATCCCTATTCCTACCATAACATAACTGATTTATTCCATCACTACCACACATGTGAGACTCGAAGTTTTATGTTGTGAGTACTGTGGATGGTTCACACTCCAGTTCTGATTGTCAATCGGGAAACACGCTTGTCTATGAGCGTGTTCCCGATAACAATTATGACTACAACACATATGACTCACGACCACATCAGCTTTTCATTGTGAGTATTGTGTAGGTCCTCACTCTAGCTCGGATTGTCAAACAGGGAATCCAATTCCTTGTAACAATTACGACTATTCGTTTCAAGACCAACCTCCACAATACCAATTGATTCAAGCAACTCCTCATGAAACTACGCATGCACCTTCTACCAAGAGTCTTGAGTTATTAAAAGAACTTAAGGAGGAGTCGGCTTTGTCACATGAGAAATCCATGGAAGAATTGTTAGCGGAGGAACGGTCGCTAAATTAGATTCCCAGATTGCCATTGAAAACACTGTTAGGGAATCAATTAAACTACAAAAAGCATTCAAATCTAGCTCTCAATTCCATTTCATTCCCGATGACGATGATGATGAAGATACCCTTGATATTCTACAATTTTATTCATCAAGTTCATCAGTTGAGATTCCATCCGTGGAAATGCAGGGAGAAAAGAATATGACTGAATCACTAGCAGGAGAAATAATGGAACTTGTAGAATCCATAACTGCTAGTCCTTCTCAACTCCCTCAGTCTGTTGTTATCACACCCGATATTCCCACTCACTCTCTAAACATGGGGGATGAGCTTCTTGACACTGTTCCTGAAAAGGAATCGGACGAATTCATAAAGTCTAGTGTTGAGGACCTTGTCCCAATCCCGAGAGAGTCACAGGGAATTCTTGATCATGTGTGTGATATCCTTCCTCCTCTTGTCTTCCAAAGTAATCATATTGAGATGTTCTCTCGATTCGATGAGGACTATTCTTTATCTTGTGGAGACATAAGTTATGTGGGGAATTACCTTCCGAGCTTGTCACAGGAGAAGAGAATGATGAAGAAATAATCCAAGACGAAGCTCTTCGCCTTACATTATTGAATGTTAATCTTCTCATTTCTAGAATCGAGGCTTTTAATGAAAAGCCTACTTCATATCCTATCCCCTTTGAGGATAGTGAACTTTTGTTCAATGATTCTATTCCCGAATTACAAACGCTCCATTTTGATCATATGGGAGAGAAGATTAGTGGTATTACCACTTCTCATTCTCATAATTTTCTCCCCGATTATGAATCATTCACTTTTGAGGAGTTCCCCAGTGAACTCAGTCAAATCAATCCTAATATGAATCATTCTCCTTTGAGGAGTTCTCCTGTGAACTCACTCATATCATATCTCTACCGGAGTATGATAACTTCTACTTTGATCTAGACACACCCGGGATATGTCTAGACCAATTGAGCTTAAAAGATGAAATTCATGCTATCATGAATTCCCCTTCTGATGATTAGTCAAGATCTTTATCATGACTTTCTTTCTCTTCTTCACCTATCCCGTGGCTTCTCCTGTTCTTCACTCCTTCGGGAATGAAGATATTATCTTTGACCCCGGCATTTTCATTTATCATTTTTGAGCCGGTTCTATGTATATCTCATCGGTGTGGAACTTTCACGTGCTTCAAATGTTTATACAAACATTTTGAATGAAAGTCCGATGGAGATTGTTTCTTCCACTTACTTCCCCATGAACAAATTAATTCGGGGTCGAGTCAAGCTAGCGACTCGGTAATCAAAAACAATAGTTAAACATGGGTTTTCACCCTGTGTACACCCTAGTGTGGGAGATGCCCCACATGTTGTATAGAGACCTTAAAAAATGAATGAAAATTGTAAATATTAAAAAAAAAAAAAAAAAAAAGAGAGAATAATTGTTGTGTTTCCACACTTTGAATATTGAGGACAATATTCATTCCTAAGGGGGAAATTCGCGAATTTGATCATAAATGTACCCTTTTAGTCCCTTTTTCCCCAAAATGGCCAAATTTTAAAAATTTTATTTAGTGGAAGTACTATGTACTAAACACAACAAATGGTAATCAATCCACCATGTCTAACACACATAAGGATTGGCTAATCCAAGAGCAAACGGCTCTTGGTAAAGATATCTCAAATCCGTTTATGGCTTGCAATTTGCCCAAAATTGTATGGTGTTCAGCTCACCATATCCTAAAAAGTAAAGAGTTGGCTAGCCCGCAAGTTTATGGCTTGTGGTAAAGGCAGTGGAAAAACCGTAATTGGTAATCGACTCACCAAAGATAATATTGATAATTTATCTAAGAGTTGGCTAGTCCAGAGCAAACGGCTTCTGGTAAAGACAAATCAAATCCGTTGAAAGCTTATGATTTGCTTAAAATCATTTGGTTATCGTTGTACCAAGGTTCTTACTTGAACTAAAACAATTGGCTACTCCAGAAGTAATGGCTTTTGGTAAAGAGATAAAATCCATTAACTTTTCATAAATCATTGCTAGGGACTAGCAATATCTTAGTGTGGGGGATTGATGAGTGTCTAAATACTCATCATTTTTATATTATCTAGACTGCAAAAAATCCAAAACACTCGAAATGTATCAAAATGATGAAAATATCACAAATAAGTGTTTTATGTGTTTTAAATTAAAAAATACCAAAATCGATGAAAAACGATCAAGTTTGCATAATTGGCGTTTAGTCCCCAAGTTTCAAAAGTTGTCAAAACTAGTCCCTGGTAATTCAAAATCTTGTAAAATGTCATTTAAGGTCCATGAGATTCAAAAGTTGTCAAAATAAACCCTTCAAAGTTTAAAATTTACAAAATGACAACTTTAGTCCCTCAAATTTGGAAAATGTCAAATATAGTCCTTGGTTAATTTAAAAAGTGAAATTTATCAAAAATAAACCTTGTACTATTTATAAATGACAAGAATGGTCCTTATGATAAACTTTTGGGAAATTACACTTTTAGTCCCTCAAAATCCAAAAATGACAATTAAGGTCCTTTTAAAGTTTAAAAATGAAAATAAATTCATATATGGTCCTTAGTTTATTATATTTGGCATGTTTGGTCCTTGAATATAACATGGGAACTTGTCATAATCAGTCCTATACTTTGAATATTACACATTTGGTCCTTGGGCTTGTATTACTACTAAACCAAACTAACCTTATACACTAAACCCTTTAACCCAGCCAATCCAAATCCACTAAATACCAGCTGGCCCATATCTAGCCCAAACCCAAACCAGTGTTTAAAATAAAACACCCCCGCCATCACTATTCATCCCTCCCAACTCCACCTGTTTCCACACCATTGCTCCACCTGCTACCACCACCTGTCCACCACCTTTCCAGCTACTTGCCTACCTTTCACCTCAACCTTTCCACCTTGCAAACCAACCCCCCACCTCATTTAATGCTACTACCTGCTTCAAGACTTTTCCCGCCAAAAATAACACATGTACGATTGTGATGATTTCAAGTGATCCAAGGACTGGAAAGAGGTGGGAAATGTTTAGAAGTCGACAAGGAGCAAAATGAAATCAATAAATATCGAGAGAAGCAAGCAGTGGATAGAGTAGTAGTGTAATTTTAGTTTAGAAATGTCGTTTTAAATAATTTTAAATTTCTAGTGTTTGTTTAAGCTCTCAAGTACTTTATTCAAGTATTTTCAGTGTAAATGAATGTACTCTAGTTATCAATTTCCAGTTTTAATCTAATTCTCAGTTTATGCCATTTTCAATTTCAAAATTCTCAAAATATGCATATGTTGTTACCAGTTGTTCTTAAGAGCTTATAAGTTTATACAAGCTCTTAGAAAGACTTTATAAGCTATTAGAAACCATCAACTTCAGTTTACATTCAAAACAGAAAAATTCTCCAAAATTACCTAAAAATTAGTGAAAAATAAAAATCAATTGGAGATGATCAAGAACTGGTGCGAGCCAATCTTTGGATTGCTTATTGGTATAGAGCTTCATGGGAAGCTATAGGGAGAAATCTCAGTCCTTGGTTATCTATTTTGTGCATGAACTCATATTGTAAGCACTTTCTTTGAAATTTGTATTTCATAGAAATAGTTATTTAATCTTGTTAATTTGGTTTAAATCGTCTAAAAACAGTTAATGTAAGTAAATTAATGGTTTTCTTGGATTAAAATCTTGTTTGTGTGTTAAAAGCTTGAAAACAGTCACTATAAAGGATGTTTGGATTTGTTGCTTGGTTTGTGTTTGAGGTTTGATTTGGAGTGGCAACCTGTTGGTTTATGTTTTCTTAGCAATATTGAACTCATTGTTGTCATCAGTTTAAGCCTGCACAAGCTCTGAGTCAAACTTACTCTAAATCTGTCTTAAGTCTATAACTGTTATGATTTTGAAGTTCAAATCTCATCAAAGTAGCTTGCAACTTAGTAATCTAGCTTAAGTCAGTCTTATTATAGCTTAAAACAACTTATTCAGCTCATGGAATCAGTTACAATCTCATAAAAGTCAAAGTGTTAGTGTTATTAAAAAGTCAAATTTTACTTAAGCCTGTTTTTGAATAAACTATAGAATTTCAGTGTGTGTTTACTACTAAGTTTTAGCTTAAATCCTTTTGGGATATCAAACTTTAGTTGCTCTAGAAAATTAGAAAAATAATAGCTTACTCTTATTCAGCTTAGTAATAGCTTTTTCATAAGCTTCTTTTTGACCCTTCTCTGAAATGGTGCCCTGTGCATACCCTGCACCACCTCAACAATGGGCATCACCACCACTTTGGTGGGTCCCACAGGCCACACCAGTGGACACCACTGGTGGTTCTTGGTTCCTTTCCACTCACCACCCAGCTGACTATCCATTTCAGTCAATCTTTTGAGCTTAACACCTGTGGACCCCACTCCTAGATAAGCCTTAATTCGTCCCATTTCTAAAAATAAGCTAGTTTTTGATTTGCTTAATTCTTAGCTTAAACTGCTTTTCAGAGGTTTAGGATGGTTGGAATAGGTTAGTAATTAGTTAATATAGCATACCCTAGCTTATGTGTTAATTTGGTGGTCATTTATGGCTTTTAGCTTATTTTGAAGTGCTTATTTATAAGCCAATCCATTACAGTTTCATATTATCACAAATAAGCATATTTTTTTATATTTTTTATAAACTTAGAATAATATTTTAACATTTTCCTGAAATTTTCAGATTTTTCCAAGCTTATTTGCTATTTTTCCTTATTTAAACTAGTTTTTAATACTTTTTAAATAGCTTTTAATACTAATAAATCAGAAAAAGCTTAAAAAAATATGTTTTCAATTTTCCTAGATTAAGATAAATATAAAAGCCTAAAAAGTATTTTTCCATAATTTTCTTGGTTTAAATAGTATTTTTTTTAGCATTTTAATTAGTTTTAAATAGTTAAATAATAATAATAAATACATAATAAGTCTAAAAATATATTTTTAGTTTTAAAATAAGTTTTATCATATTTTAGATTTTTCTAAGTTTTAATTTCATTTTTCTAGGTTAATTTTGTATTTTCTTATATTTTAGTGCATTATAAATACTTAATAAATAGTTTTTAATTAATAATAATTAAATAAATAGTTATAAAAATAATTTTCTTTTTTCTAATAATTTTCTTTTATTATTAGGATTGTAAAAATGTCATTTTCATATTTGTAGGCATTTTATTTCTTTAAATCTCACGTTTTATTTTGTGCATTACGTAATTTTATTTAAACGTACGTTTTAGGTTTTAAACGTTCATCACTTTAAAAATAGTGATAGCGTTTATTTAATATATTTTATCTTTTAATCTCTTTTAATTTGCATTTAAGTCGCTGTAATTTGTAGATCTTTTCTTTAGGTAATTATCCATCCAAAACCTTACTGATCACTATCCTTAGTGATCATTCTATCATCTGAAGTTGTTTAAACGCCAATTCATCCTCCGTGGGACTTAACGACCCAGGAATTCCCTATATTCCTCTGATCTTAAATTGCATTTGGTGTTTGAGCTGTTTTAAGTTTGTTACGGTTGACCATTCACAAGTGGTTGGCTTGTGTAATTAAACTTGACGGTTCGGGCCATATCAAATTTTGGCGCCGCTGCCGGGGAGGCTGTAAGCGTGTTTTAAGCATTTCCAGATCCATTCTTGCACATATACCACCCTTTTTGTAAACAATTTTTAAAAATCAAAAAGTTCATTAACACTTTTCCTAAAGTGTTAACAACTCCAAAAATATTTTCATTCTTTGTTTTTATAACATGTTTTCCAAAAATCCAAAAATATCCATCTTTACCCTCTCACATCTTTGATTCTTCATCCCAACCCCTCTGTAAACCTTTGATTCTTTCTATGTCTTATCCTCACTCTCTTGGTTGTCAATGGTGTGGTGGTCCTTATAATGGTGGCAATTGCCCCAGTTGTAGCATGGTGGAATCAGGAAACGGGTCTGTCTATAACCAAGATCCCTATTCCTACCATAACACAACCGATTTATTCCATCAGCTACCACACTGTGAGACTCGAAGTTTTCTTGTGAGTACTGTGATGGTTCACACTCCAGTTCGATTGTCAATCGGAAACACGCTTGTCTATGAGCAGGTTCCTGATAACAATTATGACTACAACACATATGACTCACGGCCACATCGTTTTACTGTTGTGAGTATTGTGGAGGTCCTCACTCTAGCTCGGATTGTCAAACAGGGAATCCAATTCCTTGTAACAATTACGACTATTCGTTTCAAGACCAACCTCCACAATACCAATTGATTCAAGCAACTCCTCATGAAACTACGACAGACCTTCTACTGAAGAGTCTTGAGTTCTTAAAAGAACTTAAGAGAGTCGGCTTTGTCACATGAGAAATCCATGGAAGAATTGTTAGCGGAGGAACGTCGCTAAATTAGATTCCCAGATTGCCATTGAAAACACCTGTTAGGGAATCAATTAGACTACAAAAAGCATTCAAATCTAGCTCTCAATTCCATTTCATTCCCGATGACGATGATGATGAAGATACCCTTGATATTCTACAATTTTATTCATCAAGTTCATCAATTGAGATTCCATCCGTGGAAATGCAGGGAGAAAAGAATATGACTGAATCACTAGCAGTAGAAATAATGGAACTTGTAGACTCCATAACTGCTAGTCCTTCTCAACTCCCTCAGTCTGTTGTTATCACACCCGATATTCCCACTCACTCTCTAAACATGGGGTATGAGCTTCTTGACACTGTTCTAAAAGGAATCGGACGAATTCATAAAGTCTAGTGTTGAGGACCTTGTCCCAATTCCAAGAGAGTCACAGGAATTCTTGATCATGTGTGTGATATCCCTCCTCCTCTTGTCTTCCAAAGTAATCATATTGAGATGTTCTCTGATTCTGATGAGGACTATTCTTTATCTTGTGGAGACATAAGTTATTTGGGGGAATTACCTTCCGAGCTTGTCAGCAGAGAAGAGAATGATGAAGAAATAATCCAAGACGAAGCTCTTCGTCTTACATTATTGAATGTTAATCTTCTCATTTCTAGAATCGAGGCTTTTAATGAAAAGCCTACTTCATATCCTATCCCCTTTGAGGATAGTGAACTTTTGTTCAATGATTCTATTCCGGAATTACAAACGTTCCATTTTGATCATATGTGAGAGAAGATTAGTGGTATTACCACTTCTCATTCTCATAATTCTCTCCCGATTATGAATCATTCACTTTTGAGGAGTTCCCCAGTGAACTCAATCAAATCAATCCTGAATATGAATCATTCTCCTTTGAGGAGTTCTCCTGTGAACTCACTCATATCATATCTCTACCTGAGTATGATAACTTCTACTTTGATCTAGACACACCCGGGATATGTCTAGACCAATTGAGCTTAAAAGATGAAATTCATGCTATCATGAATTCCCCTTCTGATGATTAGTCAAGATCTTTATCATGACTTTCTTTCTCTTCTTCACCTATCCCGTGGCTTCTCCTGTTCTTCACTCCTTCGGGAATGAAGATATTATCTTTGACCCCGGCATTTTCATTTATCATTTTTGAGCCGGTTCTATGTATATCTCATCGGTGTGGAACTTTCACGTGCTTCAAATGTTTATACAAACATTTTGAATGAAAGTCCGATGGAGATTGTTTCTTCCACTTACTTCCCCATGAACAAATTAATTCGGGGTCGAGTCAAGCTAGCGACTCGGTAATCAAAAACAGTAGTTAAACATGTGTCACACCCCCAAATTACCTGTTTTGCAGCGGAATGGAATTCCTGAGGATTGACTGTCATAGCATCACAATCACAGTTATATTGAACGACCTAAAGTGTCGTTTGGAAAATACATCGTTTGATTTAAGTAAAATAATCAGAGTTTACAAAATGTAGGTCCCAAATGAAAATCAATGTATGCGGAAATAGGTTTGATACAAGCCAAACGATGTTTTAAAGTATGTAAAACCCAAGTGAGACGCGTCGTCACCGCGACTCTAAGATGTGTCCACATGCATGCCATGAAGTGTATGCCTTAGATACCTGAGATAAAACATGCTAAAAAGTGTCAACACAAAGGTTGAGTGAGTTCATAGAGTTTGTGTTGAAATGTAAAGCCTTTCAAAATCGTTTATGCAGCAAAGGCATTGTAAATCCACTCAGTCCCAAGTTCCGCCCATACAAAACTTGCAACCTGTGTGTTCACAACCCACTGCCAAAAGGTGCATAGTTTAAGCTCAAGTGCATGATGTCAAATGAATTTACATTATAGTGCATGACTTAATGTATCAATAATTACTTGACATAATTATACCAAGACATTTAGTTCAATGAAGTTCCAAGACATTCAGTTCTCGTGCATAATCCCAAGACATTCAGCTCAATGGTAATTCCCAAGACATTCAGCTCAAAGGTAATCCCAAGACATTCAAATTTCAATGATAATCCCAAGACATTCAAACTCAATGGTAATCCCAAGACATTCACTCAATGATAATCCCAAGACATTCAGCCCAGGATAATCCCAAGACATTCCGTTCCATGATTTATGATATAGGATATGACTAAACATTCAGTTCGGATAAACATATAATTTGCAAATAGTCATGAATGTAATAAACAGTTTGAGCATGTATCTCCCCCAAAAGTAGTATAAAAACAATCGAAAATGGGGCTATGAAAACTCACTTGATGAATTGGTATGATGACAAGAGTGAGTACACCGAAATGTAGCGTGATACTTTAACCTTGACCTATTATGAATGATATGATACGTAATGAGTTATGATGAAATCTTATGCATGCATTTCGTAAATTTATGTTATTTATACCATTAAGTGAGTTTTGAAAATAATACTTATCGTCAAAAATACTCTTTGACGCCTTGACCATTCTTAAATTACTTTACAAGTATTTACGCCAAAATGTCATCCTACAATAGTTTCTTAATGATTTATTGTGAAATTTTAACTTTTCGTCAGAAATAACCAATGTCGTTGGAAATTTCATGAAAGTGACGAAAATGGCCTCGAAAAGCTAGTCGTAAAATGGTGTACGTCGAACGTTAGGAAACGAACTCAACGGTTTTGGAAAGATTGTATCAAAATCTAGAAGTTTCAGTACATGAGTTTTCGTCATAGAGGTCTCAAACATAAAGATAATAGAGGTTAAATATGGTGATTTTGGCTAAAATATTGGTTAAAAATGAGTTTCGGCCAAGTTTAAACATCCATAAATAATTTATTACAACTCCGCTATACAAACGGTTGGTCATTTTGAAAAATATGCTTGGTGATCTCGATTTTATTAGAAGACATCTCGTTACAAAAAGTTCTACGTCTACGTTAAACATAGCCTTCAACATGGTCGTTTTGTTTACCGTAACACTCGGCAAATAAAAATAATATAGTTTTTCTAAAAGTAAAGTTACAGCAACTTCATAAAAACGGTATATTTTAGTCGTTACAATCCGCTTTCTACGATTATATCGTCCTTAGCTTCGTATCAAAGTATACTAATATATTTTTGATAAGTCGAAATAATTTATAAATCTTAAGACTCGTTTTGACTCTAATAAAACAATAATAGTGTGCTGGAAATTTCCGAAAATATATATTTCGTCGTCAAACTTGGAAAATTCATAACTTCTTCGTTATAACTCCGCTTTAACTGCTCAGCGCCACGGACTCGCTTTTAAAGTATATTTTCTAAATATCTAGGCCAAAATTTCGTGTCTACTGTCGGATTTTCCAGAAATACAAAACAAGATCAGACCCTTATTTATACTTGTCGAAAAGAGTTTTTCTCGTACTAAACCTATTCCAATCCCTTCAAAACAACTCCAAAGCTAATCTATTCCTACCATACACCTTCTTAGGGTGTCATGGGTTCCTAAACATCATCAAGACCAATATATAACAAGGGGATAATTATAGGATGACCTTTATATATAGAACTCTTAAAATCAATGTAAAAATGGTATAAACAACACAAGTCTTGCATGTTTTTGCTCAAAATGATGAGATGAGTATGAAATGAATATGTAAGATGAAAAATAAATATGAGATGCTTACAAGTGATATGATGAGGTGATTAGAACAAGGGTTAAACCTAAACACCCTAGGTTTTTATTTCAAAACCTTGATTAAGAGTGTAACTAGATTGTTAAAACTTGATCTTGGAAATTTTTTATGAATTCCTTGCTACTCCTTGTAGTGGCCGGTTATAGATAGAAAAAGGAGAGGAAATATGGACTTGAAACTTGAATTATTTTGCTTGTGTGAATTATTGAAGTGTAAGTGACTTGGAGTATATATTTCAACATGTAAGAAAATGTTTTTACCAACCCAATTAATGAGGCACCCTCATTTGACGCCAAGGGGGATGCATTTACAATACATATATATATTTTTTTTCTTTTTATTATGTATATAAAGGTATATGTGTAAGTAAATGGGTACTTTGTAAATCTTGTTTAGTAGTTATGTATATATTTGGATATTTAGGGTAGCGTTGTCTAAAAATAAACTTTAATGGATCAAAGTAAAGTATATTGAGACCATAAAAATTGTAAAAATACATTTCTTGCAAAATTTGAGTGATATAATAATTATCATTAGTAGTTTTTAAGAAAAGCGTCACAATAATATAAATTTAACGATTTATATACAAAATAAATTTAAAACACTAGGTAAACTCAAAATATTATTTTTATAAACTAAATGTAAGTATAAAAATATATCGGGATAGTTTTTGGAAGTATCGGATTAAATGTTCAAAATAATAACTTACGCGATAGCGTTTATTTAATATGAAATTTACGCGTTTAATGTGAAATGCAATTTCATGAATGAACTAACATGATGAAAATGATGCTAATGATATGTAGACTAAACTTAGTCTATATGAAATGTCCGTGATGATATGATCATGAATTCGCCGCTAAACCATTACGGTTACGTGAATTTGATGCTCGTAAACCCAGTTTACAATAAACGATAAATGATGAAGCATGAATAATGTTTTGAAGTATGACCTGAAAATACGAGTTGTCACATTCGCTACCAACAAAAGGAATTCATCCCAATTCAGTTCTCGTGTTGGTCTCACCAGGGTTAGGGTTGATGAGGCAAGCCTTCCCATTCTCGAGCAAAACCCTCAAAAGACTTTTTGGTAACCGATTTTACTTAATCTCACAACTCATCAAACAAGAACTGTCATGAGATTCGGCTAAATCGGTTCGAGTAATCCGTCTTTTGAAAATTTGGCTCGTCATAGAATTAACTTACACATATAAGCCTACTACTCCCTTCATTGCATGATTCTTCCTAAATTAGACATAGGTGATCAGGCTATGTATAATTTAGGAGTAACTATGCAATGCTTGGACTAATCGACTCATATGATGTTTGGTGTTAAGTCAACTGGTGTAAAAATTGTGATAGGGAATGACAAGGCATTCTCCACATTGGAGTCTTGAGGAGAGGATAATGGGATGGGTATTTGAAGGCATCCATGTGACAATCGATTTGAAATGAAAGTAAATAACTCGAAAATGTACGTATAAACCGCATGTAAAGTGAACATGCACTTATGATGAAATGATGAGATGCTATGATGATGTAGTTATAGTCTAGGTCAATGATGCAACCTAGTTCTCTATAATCTGAAGCTCGATACCAATCTGTCACACCCCCAAATTACCTATTTTGCAGCGGAATGGAATTCCTGGGGATTGACTGTCATAGCATCACAATCACAGTTATATTGAACGACCTAAAGTGTCGTTTGAAAATACATCGTTTGATTTAAGTAAAATAATCAGAGTTTACAAAATGTAGGTCCCAAATGAAAATCAATGTATGCGGAAATAGGTTTGATACAAGCCAAACGATGTTTTAAAGTATGTAAAACCCAAGTGAGACGCGTCGTCACCGCGACTCTAAGATGTGTCCACATGCATGCCATGAAGTGTATGCCTTAGATACCTGAGATAAAACATGCTAAAAAGTGTCAACACAAAGGTTGAGTGAGTTCATAGAGTTTGTGTTGAAAAGTAAAGCCTTTCAAAAATCGCTATGCAAAGAAAGGCATTGTAAATCCACTCAGTTCCAAGTTAAAGCCCTATACAAAAACTTGCAACCTGTGTGTTCACAACCCACTTCCAAAAGGTGCATAGTTTAAGCTCAAGTGCATGATGTCAAATGAATTTACATTATAGTGCATGACTTAATGTATCAATAATTACTTGACATAATTATACCAAGACATTTAGTTCAATGATGTTCCCAAGACATTCAGCTCGGATAATCCCAAGACATTCACCAATGATAATCCCAAGACATCTTGACCAATGGTAATCCCAAGACATTCATCTCAATGATAATCCCAAGACATTCACCAATGGTAATCCCAAGACATTCAGCAATGATAATCCCAAGACATTCTTCCTGTGATAATCCCAAGACATTCGGCCCATGATTTATGATATAGGATATGACTAAACATTCACCGATAAACATATAATTTGCAAATAGTCATGAATGTAATAATGTTTGAGCATGTATCTCCCCCAAAAGTAGTATAAAACAATCGAAAATGGGGCTATGAAAACTCACTTGATGAATTGGTATGATGACAAGAGTGAGTACACCGAAATGTAGCGTGATACTTTAACCTTGACCTATTATGAATGATATGATACGTAATGAGTTATGATGAAATCTTATGCATGCATTTCGTATGTTATTTATACCATTTGAGAGTTTTGAAAATAATACTCTTCGTCGAAAAAATACTCTTTTGACGCCTTGACCATTCTTAAATTACTTTACAAGTATTTACGTCAAAATGTCATCCTACAATAGTTTCTTAATGATTTATTGTGAAATTTTAACTTTTCGTCATAAAATAATGTCGTTGGAAATTTCATGAAAGTGACGAAAATGGCCTCGAAAAGCTAGTCGTAAAATGGTGTACGCCGAACGTTAGAAACTAACTCAACGGTTTTGGAAAGATTGTATCAAAATCTAGAAGTTTCAGACATGAGTTTTCGCCATAGAGGTCTCAAACATAAAGATAATAGAGGTTAAATATGGTGATTTTGGCTAAAATGTTGGTTAAAATGAGTTTCGGCCAAGTTTAAACATCCATAAATAATTTATTACAACTCCGCTATACAAACGGTTGGTCATTTTGAAAAATATGCTTGGTGATCTCGATTTTATTAAAAGACATCTCGTTACAAAGTTCTACGCCTACGTTAAACATAGCCTTCAACATGGTCGCTGTTTACCGTAACACTCGGCAAATAAAAATAATATAGTTTTTTTTTCTAAAAGTAAAGTTACGGCAACTTCATAAAAACGTGTATATTTTAGTCGTTACAAATCCTTTTTCTACGTATTATCGTGCCCTTAGCTTCAGTATCAAAGTATACTAATATATTTTTGATAAGTCGAAATAATTTATAAAGCTTAAGACTCGTTTTTGACTTGAATAAAACAATAATAGTGTGCTGAAATTTCCAGAAAATATATATTTCGTCGTCAAACTTGAAAAATTCATAACTTCTTCAAGATAACTCCGTTTTAATCCGCTCAGGCGCCACGGACTCGTTTTAAAGTATATTTTTTAAATATCTAGGCCAAAATTTCGTGTCTACTGTCGGATTTTCCAGAAATACAAAACAAGATCAGACCCTTATTTATACTTGTCGAAAAGAGTTTTTCTCGTACTAAACCTATTCCAATCCCTTCAAAACAACTCCAAAGCTAATCTATTCCTACCATACACCTTCTTAGGGTGTCATGGGTTCCTAAACATCATCAAGACCAATATATAACAAGGGGATAATTATAGGATGACCTTTATATATAGAACTCTTAAAATCAATGTAAAAATGGTATAAACAACACAAGTCTTGCATGTTTTTGCTCAAAAATGATGAGATGAGTATGAAATGAATATGTAAGATGAAAAATAAATATGAGATGCTTACAAGTGATATGATGAGGTGATTAGAACAAGGGTTAAACCTAAACACCCTAGGTTTTTATTTCAAAACCTTGATTAAGAGTGTAACTAGATTGTTAAAACTTGATCTTGGAAAATTTTTATGAATTCCTTCTTCCTCCTTGTAGTGGCCGGTTATAGATAGAAAAAGGAGAGGAAATATGGACTTGAAACTTGAATTATTTTGCTTGTGTGAATTATTGAAGTGTAAGTGACTTGGAGTATATATTTCAACATGTAAGAAAATGTTTTTACCAACCCAATTAATGAGGCACCCTCATTTGACGCCAAGGGGGATGCATTTACAATACATATATATATTTTTTTTCTTTTTATTATGTATATAAAGGTATATGTGTAAGTAAATGGGTACTTTGTAAATCTTGTTTAGTAGTTATGTATATATTTGGATATTTAGGGTAGCGTTGTCTAAAAATAAACTTTAATGGATCAAAGTAAAGTATATTGAGATCATAAAAATTGTAAAAATACATTTCTTGCAAAATTTGAGTGATATAATAATTATCGTGTAGTTTTTAAGAAAAGCGTCGGAATAATATAAATTTAACGATTTATATACAAAATAAATTTAAAACACTAGGTAAACTCAAAATATTATTTTTATAAACTAAATGTAAGTATAAAAATATATCGGGATAGTTTTTGGAAGTATCGGATTAAATGTTCAAAATAATAACTTACGCGATAGCGTTTATTTAATATGAAATTTACGCGTTTAATGTGAAATGCAATTTCATGAATGAACTAACATGATGAAAATGATGCTAATGATATGTAGACTAAACTTAGTCTATATGAAATGTCCGTGATGATATGATCATGAATTCGCCGCTAAACCATTACGGTTACGTGAATTTGATGCTCGTAAACCCAGTTTACAATAAACGATAAATGATGAAGCATGAATAATGTTTTGAAGTATGAAAATACGAGTTGTCACAACATGGGTTTTCACCCGTGTGTACCACCCTAGTGTGGGGGAGATGCCCCACATGTTGTATAGAGACCTTAAAAAATGAATGAAAATTGTAAATATTAAAAAAAAAAAAAAAAAAAAAAGAGAGAATAATTGTTGTGTTTCCACACTTTGAATATTGAGGACAATATTCATTCCTAAGTGTGGGGGGGAAATTCTGGCGAATTTGATCATAAATGTACCCTTTTAGTCCCTTTTTCCCCCAAAATGGCCAAATTTTAAAAAATTTTATTTAGTGGAAGTACTATGTACTAAACACAACAAATGGTAATCAGTCCACCATGTCTAACACACATAAGGATTGGCTAATCCAGGAGCAAACGGCTCTTGGTAAAGATATCTCAAATCCGTTTATGGCTTGCAATTTGCCCAAAATTGTATGGTGTTCAGCTCACCATATCCTAAAAAGTAAAGAGTTGGCTAGCCCGCAAGTTTATGGCTTGTGGTAAAGGCAGTGGAAAAACCATAATTGGTAATTGACTCACCAAAGATAATATTGATAATTTATCTAAGAGTTGGCTAGTCCAGAGCAAACGGCTTCTGGTAAAGACAAATCAAATCCGTTGAAAGCTTATGATTTGCTTAAAATCATTTGGTTATCGTTGTACCAAGGTTCTTACTTGAACTAAAACAATTGGCTACTCCAGAAGTAATGGCTTTTGGTAAAGAGATAAAATCCATTAACTTTTCATAAATCATTGCTAGGGACTAGCAATATCTTAGTGTGGGGGATTGATAAGTGTCTAAATACTCATCATTTTTATACTATCTAGACTGCAAAAACATCTGAAAACACTCAGAAATGTATCAAAATGATGAAAATATCACAAATAAGTGTTTTATGTGTTTTAAATGCAAAAATACCAAAATCAGATGAAAAACGTATCAAGTTTGCATAATTGGCAGTTTTAGTCCCCCAAGTTTCAAAAGTTGTCAAAACTAGTCCCTGGTAATTCAAAATCTTGTAAAATGTCATTTAAGGTCCATGAGATTCAAAAGTTGTCAAAATAAACCCTTCAAAGTTTAAAATTTACAAAATGACAACTTTAGTCCCTCAAATTTGGAAAATGTCAAATATAGTCCTTGGTTAATTTAAAAAGTGAAATTTATCAAAAATAAACCTTGTACTATTTATAAATGACAAGAATGGTCCTTATGATAAACTTTTGGGAAATTACACTTTTAGTCCCTCAAAATCCAAAAATGACAATTAAGGTCCTTTTAAAGTTTAAAAATGAAAATAAATTCATATATGGTCCTTAGTTTATTATATTTGGCATGTTTGGTCCTTGAATATAACATGGGAACTTGTCATAATCAGCCCCTATACTTTCAGAATATTACACATTTGGTCCTTGGGCTTGTATTACTACTAAACCAAACTAACCTTATACACTAAACCCTTTAACCCAGCCAATCCAAATCCACTAAATACCAGCTGGCCCATATCTAGCCCAAACCCAAACCAGTGTTTAAAATAAAACACCCCCGCCATCACTGTTCATCCCTCCCAACTCCACCTGTTTCCACACCATTGCTCCACCTGCTACCACCACCTGTCCACCACCTTTCCAGCTACTTGCCTACCTTTCACCTCAACCTTTCCACCTTGCAAACCAACCCCCCCACCTCATTTAATGCTACTACCTGCTTCAAGACTTTTCCCGCCAAAAATAACACATGTACGATTGTGATGATTTCAAGTGATCCAAGGACTGGAAAGAGGTGGGAAATGTTTAGAAGTCGACAAGGAGCAGAATGAAATCAATAAATATCAGGAGAGAAGCAGTGTGGATAGAGTAGTAGTGTAATTTTAGTTTAGAAATGTCGTTTTAAATAATTTTAAATTTCTAGTGTTTGTTTAAGCTCTCAAGTACTTTATTCAAGTATTTTCAGTGTAAATGAATGTACTCTAGTTATCAATTTCCAGTTTTAATCTAATTCTCAGTTTATGCCATTTTCAATTTCAAAATTCTCAAAATATGCATATGTTGTTACCAGTTGTTCTTAAGAGCTTATAAGTTTATACAAGCTCTTAGAAAGACTTTATAAGCTATTAGAAACCATCAACTTCAGTTTACATTCAAAACAGAAAAATTCTCCAAAATTACCTAAAAATTAGTGAAAAATAAAAATCAATTGGAGATGATCAAGAACTGGTGCGAGCCAATCTTTGGATTGCTTATTGGTATAGAGCTTCATGGGAAGCTATAGGGAGAAATCTCAGTCCTTGGTTATCTATTTTGTGCATGAACTCATATTGTAAGCACTTTCTTTGAAATTTGTATTTCATAGAAATAGTTATTTAATCTTGTTAATTCTGGTTTAAATCTGTCTAAAAACAGTTAATGTAAGTAAATTAATGGTTTTCTTGGATTAAAATCTTGTTTGTGTGTTAAAAGCTTGAAAACAGTCACTATAAAGGATGTTTGGATTTGTTGCTTGGTTTGTGTTTGAGGTTTGATTTGGAGTGGCAACCTGTTGGTTTATGTTTTCTTAGCAATATTGAACTCATTGTTGTCATCAGTTTAAGCCTGCACAAGCTCTGAGTCAAACTTACTCTAAATCTGTCTTAAGTCAGAATGTTATGATTTTGAAGTTCAAATCTCATCAAAGTAGCTTGCAACTTAGTAATCTAGCTTAAGTCAGTCTTATTATAGCTTAAAACAACTTATTCAGCTCATGGAATCAGTTACAATCTCATAAAAGTCAAAGTGTTAGTGTTATTAAAAAGTCAAATTTTACTTAAGCCTGTTTTTGAATAAACTATAGAATTTCAGTGTGTGTTTACTACTAAGTTTTAGCTTAAATCCTTTTGGGATATCAAACTTTAGTTGCTCTAGAAAATTAGAAAAATAATAGCTTACTCTTATTCAGCTTAGTAATAGCTTTTTCATAAGCTTCTTTTTGACCCTTCTCTGAAATGGTGCCCTGTGCATACCCTGCACCACCTCAACAGTGGGCATCACCACCACTTTGGTGGGTCCCACAGGCCACACCAGTGGACACCACTGGTGGTTCTTGGTTCCTTTCCACTCACCACCCAGCTGACTATCCATTTCAGTCAATCTTTTGAGCTTAACACCTGTGGACCCCACTCCTAGATAAGCCTTAATTCTGTCCCATTTCTGAAAATAAGCTAGTTTTTGATTTGCTTAATTCTTAGCTTAAACTGCTTTTCAGAGGTTTAGGATGGTTGGAATAGGTTAGTAATTAGTTAATATAGCATACCCTAGCTTATGTGTTAATTTGGTGGTCATTTATGGCTTTTAGCTTATTTTGAAGTGCTTATTTATAAGCCAATCCATTACAGTTTCATATTCTCACAAATAAGCATATTTTTTATATATTTTTATAAACTTAGAATAATATTTTAACATTTTCCTGAAATTTTCAGATTTTTCCAAGCTTATTTGCTATTTTTCCTTATTTAAACTAGTTTTTAATACTTTTTAAATAGCTTTTAATACTAATAAATCAGAAAAAGCTTAAAAAATATGTTTTCAATTTTCCTAGATTAAGATAAATATAAAAAGCCTAAAAAGTATTTTTCCATAATTTTCTTGGTTTAAATAGTATTTTTTAGCATTTTAATTAGTTTTAAATAGTTAAATAATAATAATAAATACATAATAAGTCTAAAAAATATATTTTTAGTTTTAAAATAAGTTTTATCATATTTTAGATTTTTCTAAGTTTTAATTTCATTTTTCTAGGTTAATTTTGTATTTTCTTATATTTTAGTGCATTATAAATACTTAATAAATAGTTTTTAATTAATAATAATTAAATAAATAGTTATAAAAATAATTTTCTTTTTCTAATAATTTTCTTTTATTATTAGGATTGTAAAAATGTCATTTTCATATTTGTAGGCATTTTATTTCTTTAAAACTCACGTTTTATTTTGTACGTTTTCGTAATTTTATTTAAACGTACGTTTTAGGTTTTAAACGTTCATCACTTTAAAAATAGTGATAGCGTTTATTTAATATATTTTAACTTTTTAATCTCTTTTAATTTGCATTTAAGTCGCTGTAATTTGTAGATCTTTTCTTTAGGTAATTATCCATCTAAAACCTTACTGATCACTATCCTTAGTGATCATTCTATCATCTGAAGTTGTTTAAACGCCAATTCATCCTCCGTGGGACTTAACGACCCAGGAATTCCCTATATTCCTCTGATCTTAAATTGCATTTGGTGTTTGAGCTGTTTTAAGTTTGTTACGGTTGACCATTCACAAGTGGTTGGCTTGTGTAATTAAACTTGACGGTTCGGGCCAGATCAGTAAACAGCTTAGAATCTTTTAAATAACAATGGTTGCAAAATATAACAAAGAACGAGCATTGGCTCCACTGGTTCTGTCGCTTGACTTTCACACACGAGACCTAGGTTCGAATCCGGGCTCTACTCTTTTTGTTGATTTTTATTTTTCACTTGTTATTTTGCAAGTTTTGCCTTTTGGCACCCTCAACCCCTCAACTTCCAAACAATTGTCATTTTCTCTCAACACTCTAATAAATTTTGTAATTTACAACCTTGGCCCTCAACTTTGAATACTTTTATATCTTTATCAAGATTTTCAAAAGTCTTACAAACTTGTAATAATATTTACAACTTTAGTCCTTCTAAGTTGTACACTTAACATTTTTCATCTTAAAACTTTTATAAGTTTTATAAACTTATATGTTTTACACATTTCGTTAAATAAACATGTTTAACACATATTTTCATTTAACGACTTCATCCCCGTAAACTATAAATACTATATTTGTCCAAATATATATTATTTAACCACAACTCCAATAAATATATATTGTAAATATATTTTCACACCTCGAAATCTAACGAATCTAATAAATACTATACGGCTTGTATTTATTTACTCCACGATAATACTTGAGCCAATATTCGAGCCAACTCTTATACGAAAGTTTCGTATACATTATTCCTCCATCTATTCCAAGAGCCAATACTTAAGAAATGTTTTCACAACTACATTTTTATGAACGTCGATAATCAAATAAACTCATGAAACGTCCACATAAGCTACGTAACACAAACACATGAGAAAGTATCTGAAAACATTTATTTTTGAACTTTAAGCATTACCACACAAGTTAAAACGATACAAGTGTCTCACAACTAAACCATTTTTCAAACATAACAATTTATGGTCATAAACGGAATATATTATCTAAGACTTGCCATATTATATCTAGGTTTCGTATTGAAGCCGATGTCATATCGTACTTGCTATTGTTGTGCATTTCCTACCGTATCACTAAGATGAGTTCATAGCCCCACTTTTACTCTTTTAACTGTTTTTATAAACTCTTTGGGGGAGATACATGCTATAAACTAGAACACAAGTCTTTTCTTAAAATGTATGCTTGCATGCTTATTATTATTATAGCCTAAGTTGCCAGACAAAAGTCCCCTTCATCATGAACCATTAATCACTTGCGAGTGAACGCAAATATCGTGGATAGTACTATGGGAATTGACGACCCCGACTCGGTTATCGGAAATAACCGGGGCGCACTATATTTGGTATCTCTATGTAATTGGCTATTATATCTTGGGGGCAATTTTATTACTTACACCAGTAATTAGGTGTATGCAGTTAGTTTGGTATCATGAGCTTAGTGAATAATAATAATCTCTGTTTTCTATGGTAATTGTCTTCGAAGCAATTATCATCTCTTACTTGTGTTCAACTATTTATTAAACCTATGAATATCACTCAACCATTGTGTTGATCTTTCTTAGCATGTATTTTCTGGATGAAAAGGCGATAGCTAACTCTGGAGGCGCTTGGGCATTGGCATGGCATGGTCATAGATGACTCTGATTTACTTATGGGGACCACATTTTATTAATGGGCCATTTTCCGCAATAATTCAACTTTTGTAAACTTTGTTTTACTACAATAAATGAAATATTTTACGAAAAAGCTATTATTTTTCACTTGTGTTATGATCCAACTGAGTAGCATCCCAAAAACTTTTTCTTCCGCTGCAAACCATTTTTGGGGGGTGTTACAGGTGTTTTGATGCGGACCTTTCGAGCTAGTTTCTGATCCTCCGACAGTATACCACTTATCAGATATTCTCTTATTGGAGTCATCTAATTTGAGTCTTCCTCCAGTATTACGTCAGACACCTCCTTTCGGACGATGGACCTGTCTGCCAACACTTCGACCTGAACCTCCTTAGTTAAATTAAAAAATTCCATCGATGCCAGTTTGCTAAGTGCGTCCGCTTTCTTGTTTTGGTTTCTTCGGACATGCTCTATGTTGTAGGATGTAAACCCTTCGAGCATCTCCTTGGCCTTATCCACGTATTGCTTTATCACCGGTTGTCTCGCTTCGTAGGAGCCTTTTATCTGATTAGCCACCAGTTGTGAGTCAACAAAAATAGCCAAGTCTTCTACCTCCATGTCCTTAGCCAGTCGGAGGCCTGCTAGCAAGGCTTCGTACTCTACTTCATTGTTAGTAGCATCGAATTCAAAACGGAGTGCATAAGTGTACTCTTTCCCTTCGGGATCAACAAGCATTAGACCTGCGCCAGAACCGTCGGATCTGGAGGCTCCGTCGGTATAAAGTTTCTACCCTTCGACCACCTTAGCTGGCTTCTTTTCAGCAACTTTTGTGTCCTGCTTTGGTTCGTAGGGTGTTTCTGCTAAGAAGTCTGTCAATATTTGCCCTTTGACCGAGTTTCTACTTTTGTATTCAATTTCGTGCTCTCCTAACTCGATAGCCCACTTAGCTATCCTTCTAGATTTCTCCGGCTTCGAAAGTATCTGTTTAATAGACTTGTCAGTAAGTACGGTTATGGGATGAGCTTGGAAGTACCTTCAAAGGCGCCTCGTAGCATGGACCAAAGCCAAGATTAGCTTCTCCAACGCTGGATAATTTAGCTCAGCTCCCTGTAGAACCCTGCTAACGAAGTAGATAGAGATTTGCTTCTTCTCCCTTTCTGCCAATAACACAGCACTGATGCTTTCGAAGGAGGCTGCGATATACATAAACAACACTTCGCCTTTGATTGGGGCAGTAAGTGTAGGTAAAATAGCCATGAACTCCTTAAGCTTTTGGAAGGCAGCTTCTGCATCTATATTCCACTAAAACGTCTTTTTATCCGTGCATCCTTTGAGTTTCTTGAAAAATGGCAAAGATCTATCTGCACCCTTCGATAAGAATATGTTGAGGGCTGCTAGCTTTCCGTTCAGACTTTGCACTTCCTTTAGGTATTTAGGAGGCCGCAAATCCGTGATGGCCTTAACCTTCGAAGGGTTGGCCTTAATACCTTGTTTGGTGATCAGATGTCCCAAAATTGTCCTTCCTCCACACCGAAGGAACATTTCTTGGGGTTTTACTTCATGTAGATGACGCGAAGCTGGTCGAAGGTTTCCTTGATGTCGGAGAGCATATCCTCCTACGTTCTACTCTTGATAACCATATCGTCTACGTACGCTTCGGGATTCCTACCTATCTGCTTGTGGAAGGCTTTGTCCACTAAACGTGTGACAACTTGTAATTTCAGGTCATTTTGCAAACTTTGATTTTCACTATTCATCTCGGGAATTTACTATTCACTGGTTACTATTCATCATTTTTAAAGTCGATTTGATATTTTAAAAGGGTATTTTAAAATTTTACTATTCACAAAACACTATTCATTCCAGGAGAAAATCACTATTCATGAGTCACTATTCATCATTTTTCGTAAACTAAGTTTACGAATATCAAATACGCATAACCTGGAAGGTTAAGCTGCGTATTCATGGAAAATCACTGAGGACATTTCATATAGACTAGATTTAGTCTACATATCATTATTAACATCATCATCACATTATTTCATGCATGGTTTTGCATATTTCATTAAACGTATATTTTCCTATTAAATAAACGCTATCGCGTAATCATTTATTTCGAACATTTGATACGACACTTCCAAAAATTATCGTAATATATTTTTATACTCATTTTAAGACTATAAAAATTATATTATTAGTTCACTCGAGGTTTTAAATTTATTTTGTAAATAAATTGTTATATATATATATATTTACGACGGTTTTCGTAAATACCACTCGATAATTATTATTTCACTAAATTTTTGTAAGAAATATATTTTTATAATTTTTATGACTTCGATATATTTTATTTTGCTCCGTTAAAATTTATTTCTAGCTAACGCTACCTTAAATACCTAAATAAACCTACAAATTTCGTAATATACATACACTTTAACACATTTACTTAATAAAGTTTCATCCACCTTTTCTTTTGTCCCCCCTTGTCGACCAAAAGAGCATGATGCAACAAATTTCAAAAAAAAATCTTCTACTAGACCAACACTTTTACACTAATAGGTAGGACACATGCATTCTTTTTAATTATATACAAAGTTAAACACATATCCTTAGTGTAAAAGTTGCAAAACCTCTCCATCCTCATCATTTAGAACCGGCCAAGGAAGTAGAAAGGGAAGGAACACAAAGATTTTCAAGAACAAGTTATTTTTACAAACTCTAGGATACTCTCTTTAAGGTTTTGCAATAAAAACCTAGGGTATTTAGGAAAAACCTTGCTCTTTAAACCTCATCACTACACTAGTAAGAATTTCATAATCATTTTCAATCTTTCATATTCATACTTTGGTCATTTGTTTCATGCTTGAAGAAAACATGCAAGTTATATGATTATCTATACCACTTTATTTGTTTTTAAGTACTTATAATGAATATATATCATCCTATAATTATCCCTTGAAACATATCATTTTTGATGATGTCTAGGAACCCATGACACCCTTAGAAGGTGTATGGTAGGATTAGAATAGCTTTGGCATTGATTTGAAGTGTTAGAATAAGTATTACGTGAGAAAAATCACTTTCGACAACTATAAATAAGGGGAGATGATTTGTACACTCAAAGAAATGATTGGTACACTCCAAATTATTATGTTTGGACATTTATACCCTCATAGTTATCCTTATACACTTTCACCTATGTGAGGGTATAAATGTCCAAACATAGTAATTTGGAGTGTACCAATCATTTCTTTGAGTGTACAAATCACCTCCCATAAATAAGGGTCTGATCATTTTTGCTAAGTCTGGAAATTTCGACAGTTTACAAATTATTTTGGGCTAGATATTCAGAAAATATACTTTAAAACGAAAACGTGGTCGCTTGAACGGGTTAAAACGGAGTTATAACGAAGAAGTTATGATATTTTAACTTTAACGACGAAAACTATAATTTTCGGAAAAATCAGCATGCTGTCCAGATTTTTACGGGTCAAAAATGAGTCTTGAGCGTTATCTAAATGAGTCGATTTATCAAAAATATATTAGTATACTTTGACACGAAGCTACGGACAAATAAAACGCAGAAAACGGACTTATAACGACTAAATTACACGTGTTTAAATAAGGTTGACGTAACTATTTTCACAAGTATAATACATATATATTTCCTATTAGCAAAAACTAGTTGTCGCTAGTGACCATGTTGTAACATCGATGGAATACTTTTTAGAAAACGCTGTCTTCTAGTAAAAGTAAGTTCGCCTAGCCTATTTTCCAAAATGTCCAACCGTTCGTTAAACGGAGTTGTAACGAATAAAATACGGTCACTCAAACTTTGCCGAAAACTACCCTTAAACAATATTTTTGGTACAAGTACCCTACTTTACCTATATTTTTCTCCATGATCGAGACCGCTATGATAAAAATTTAAAAGCTAAGACTTTGAGTTAATGCTACAAGCTTTCCAAAACCGTTGAGTTTCTTTTCTAACACTCGATATTCACTATTTTACGACTAGATTTTCGAGGCCATTTAGTCACTTTCATGAATTGTCAAATTATATTATTTTGCGATGAAAAGCTATAATTTCATAATAAATCACTAAATTATTATCGTAGGATATCATTTCAACGTAAATACTTGTAAAGTAATTTATAAATTGTCAAGACGTTATAAGTTTATTTTTCGACGATAAACTCTATTTTCAAAAATTTACAAGTGGTATAGATATCTTACGAATTGCATGCATGACATTACATCATAACTTATTATAGATCATATCATTCATAATAGGTCGCGATTAGAGATTTACGCTTCATTTCAGTGTACTCACTTTTGCCATCGCATCATTGTACCAAGTGAGTTTTCATAGCCCCGTTTTATTCAAGTTTATACATTATTTCAAACCTACGGGGGAGAATATATTGCACATCATTTTTTTATACGGGCCCAAGTATATTCAAATTCATTTACATTGCTTAAGTTACCTCATTGCCAATTGAATGTCCCCATTTCATAATCATGAACCGTTAATTTCGGAAGAAGCGAGGGTGAGTGGATAGATCTATTGAGGGTGACTCCTCCATCCGTGTTGGTGGTCCCAACTGGTCAACGGATGCATTTCATTTTTATCATCATTGAGTTGTTTGGTAAAACACTCTGTTGGGGCGAACATCAGGAACAGTCTAGCTTCGGTGTCATGTGCTTAAGCAATTGTACCATTTTTGTGACATATTTGTCATACATAACTTAAACTTGCGTTGGTCGTATAAAAATTTACATAAACTCTATGAACTCACTCAACCTTTGTGTTGAAACTTTTAGCAATGTATTTTGAGGTATCTAAGGCATATACATCATGGCATACATAAGGACTTATCATAGAGTCGCGGTGACGATGCGTCTCACATGGATTTCATGCACTTCAAAACATCGTTTGTATTGTAACAAACTTATTTCCGCAAATGTTGACTATCTTTTTGGGACCTATCTTTTGTAACTCTGAATGTTTTTAATATATCAAACGATGTGCTTTTCAAACGACACTTTAGGTTGTTCAATATAACTGTGATTGTGATGCTTTGACAGTCAACCCCCTGGAATTCCATTCCGCTGCAAAACAAGTAATTTGGAGGTGTGACAGATTGGTATCAGAGCTTCGGTTATAGAGAACTAGGTTGCATCATTGACCCTAGACTATAACTACATCATCATAGCATCTCATCATTTCATCATAAGTGCATATTCACTTTACATGCGGATTCATACGCACTTTATGCGGGTTATTTACTTTCATTTCAAATCGATTTTCACATTGATGTCTTTAGACATAAATACCATTATACTCACATCAGACTCTGACATGGAGAATGCCTTGTCATTCCCTATCACAAATTTTAACATCAGTTGATTCTACACCAGACTTACCACACATATTATCCGATATGGAGACTGAACCCTTTGAGAAGGACGAAGTTGCACCTACACCATCATGATCACCATTGATTCACTGTAGGATCAGGACAGTTTCTATTATTCAGCCAGGACAGATCATACCATTTGGTAAGACTTATAGGCTTAGTCCTAATGGACCTATTAGGATGTTTACTACAAGGATGAGAGTGCATTTTCTTACCCCCACTCTTAGATCACTTGTTACTCATGCAATATAACCACCATCAGCTACTCATACCGCTATAAGTTGTCCAATAGTGCATACTCTAGTTTTACCTCTGAAACGTCGCGAGACAACACGAAAGAGGGTAGTATTTCATTTACCATTATCACCATCATTTCCTAACTCACCACTAGGATTTCCATCATCATCATAGTCATCATTTTCATCATTATTATCATCTAGAGCACCATCCATACCATCACATTTCATATGCACTATTTATACATCCAACTTGCAGTTTGGGAAGCGTGCATGATTTGACACACCATTACCATCTAGCATTAAGACTATAGACATTACACCATCTTATAGGTTTGAGAACGGTGAGAGTTCTAGGGTTGTTGCTGCTAGATAGCCTACTACTCCTACACTTGAGATACGATTAGACCATCAACAGGAACAGATAATAAGTACCTTTCTATCTAATGTAATCTTTATCTTTTAATATCTCCACGATAATCACAACCTTCAATTATTTCATTCCCTATTCCAATTGTCGAATTTTCAATCACTTCGCAACAATATACCGTTATCTTACTAGGGATTAGAGCAACTTTATTCTTGACTAATTAGGAGACTATTACCATTCTATGAGGTTCTTCCATGTATTCTACAGACCATTCAACAAATTATATTTCAAGTTACTTTGCTACTACTTCATAAAATTATTTCACATCATTTTATTCCAAGCTATTTTACTACCATCTTAGGAAAATTGTTTCACAAAGTTCTAAAACAAGCTGTTTTGTTACCACCCTATAAATTGATTTTCAGTCATTCTATCAACTATTTACTACCATTACGCGAAACGATTTTCATGTTACTCTGAAAAAGTGTTTGAGCCATTATCTTACAAAACAATACGTTGAATACCATCTAAAACTTCAGAGAAACATAATACCATTTCAACAAAACCAAGCATCACATCATTTGTCCTCAATTATACATAGCCTGATCACCTATGTATAATTCAGGAAGGATTATGTCATGAAAGAAACAAGCATCATTTCAGACTTCCTAAAACAATCTTTATTCAAAAGCAAAGCCTTGTAATCAGATAAATTGTTCATAAATATTTCTTTTGATAACACTCTATAGATACCTACACCATTCATCACTCACTCAACCGATAAGTTGAAATTTTACCGGTGACCTTTTTAAGAAAGATTTTCTATACCATCTATGAGGAGGATTCCTCGATACAAGAAAACAATGAAAGGATTTTAGAACTACCCACAAGGACTAGAAGTATGTGGTAAGATGTTTCAAAACTCAATAGAAGTTTTAAGATATCATGAGACAATCCGAACCACTATCTTTGGATTAGAAGCCAGATTCTATCATTTCAAAAAGTACCAGCTAGACCGAGTTACAAGATTTAGTACGAAGTTAATACACACTAAGTAACACTATAGAGATAGACCAAGTCTTCTAACTGAGACTGTAGAACATTCCATTAAACATGGCCTCAACAATATGTGAACTTCACTACAATGAGTTTTCCTTAAAGGAAAATTTGGTTAAATTAAGGTTATCGATATAAACTTCCCCTAAGGTATTGTGTTCTCTAGAAATTCCAAGTAACCTCACTTCTATATCAAGAGATGCAACAAGTTTGAACATATCGGAGAATCAATGACTCTCCATCTACAAGTGAAATTAGAACAAACATTCTTCGACATAGTATGAGCTGATATCTATTTTCTTGCTAGCATGATAACAATATAAGTGATGAAATATTTTAGAAGCACTCAATATCGGGGCAAATCTTGAAAATCAATCACTACACCACATCACTTAAATATTTAAGGTTTTGTGACTTGACAACATATAGCGTGGAAATATTTCGATAAGAGAAATTAGGAGAGACACCATCAAACAATAAACATTTTAGTAATGGAGACTAAGCACCTTAGGCAAGTAAGACTCAAGTAATGACATTCGCTAGAACTAGAAACGCGAGGAATCACAACTGTTACCCATGATTTATTCTTTTCAATAATGCCCTTTTTGACAGACTTGACATTTTGGAAATTGTCACGAGACACACGTGGTATTAATTTCAATTATGCCTAACGTAAGGTAGCCGATTCACCTTAGACTTTTGACATTCATTTCAAGATTCCCATGGAACCTACTGGGACATAAGTACCACCTATTACCCTCAGCTCAATGGTCAGAGCGAGAGAACAATTCAAAACATTAGAAGATATACTCAAGGCATGTGTGATTTTCTAGAAATGATTAGGCAAATCATTCTTCATCGAACAAGATGCTTTACAACAATAGTTAGCACATGAACATATTGACTACACCAATTGAGGCACTCTATGGTTGAGGTGTCAATCACTTATTCACAGGTCAAAATCAGGAAAGTCCAAATCATTAGTCCATAACTCATTCATGAAACAACAAGGTGACCGTACAGATCAAGAATCAATTATAAGCAACAACACAAGATAGAAAAGCTATGTCGATATATGACGCAAAATATTGGAAATATGTTCCATAAGTCGCAAACCATTAGAAATTCAAGTTGGCAACAAAGTTATGTTGAAAGTCCCGTCTTGGAAAGGCGTGGTACGATTCAGAAAACATTGGACGACCCGATGCGACTCAAATATCCTCACCTTTTCACCAATGGACTGAATTCAGGGACTGAATTACTTTTTGGGTGGGCGAATGTGACAACTTGTAATTTCAGGTCATTTTGCAAACTTTGAAAATTTCACTATTCATCTCGGGAATTTACTATTCACTGGTTACTATTCATCATTTTACTATTCATCATTTTTAAATTCGATTTGATATTTTGAAAGGGTATTTTAAAATTTTACTATTCACAAAACACTATTCATTCCAGGAGAAAATCACTATTCATGAGTCACTATTCATCATTTTTCATAAACTAAGTTTACGAGTATCAAATACGCGTAACCTGGAAGGTTAAGCTGCGTATTCATGGAAAATCACTGAGGACATTTCATATAGACTAGATTTAGTCTACATATCATTAGTAACATCATCATCACATTAGTTGATGCATGGTTTTGCATATTTCATTAAACGTATATTTTCCTATTAAATAAACGCTATCGCGTAATCATTTATTTCGAACATTTGATACGACACTTCCAAAAATTATCTAATATATTTTTATACTCATTTTAAGACAATAAAAATTATATTTTTAGTTCACCCGAGGTTTTAAATTTATTTTGTATATAAATTGTTTTATATATATATATATATATATACGACGATTTTCGTAAATACCACTCGATAATTATTATTTCACTAAATTTTTGTAAGAAATATATTTTTATAATTTTTATGACTTCGATATATTTTATTTTGCTCCGTTAAATTTTTTTTCTAGCTAACGCTACCTTAAATACCTAAATAAACCTACAAATTTCATAATATACATACACTTTAACACATTGACTTAATAAAGTTTCATCCACCTTTTCTTTTGTCCCCCCTTGTCAACCAAAAGAGCATGACACAACAAATTTCAAACAAAAATATTCTACTAGACCAACACTTTTACACTAATAGGTAGGACACATGCGTTCTTTTTAATTATATACAAAGTTAAACACATATCCTTAGTGTAAAAGTTGCAAAACCTCTCCATCCTCGTCATTTAGAACCGGCCAAGTAAGTAGAAAGGGAAGGAACACAAAGATTTTCAATAACAAGTTATTTTTACAAACTCTAGTATACTCTCTTTAAGGTTTTGCAATAAAAACCTAGGGTATTTAGGAAAAACCTTTCTCTTTAAACCTCATCACTACACTAGTAAGCATTTCATAATCATTTTCAATCTTTCATATTCATACTTTGGTCATTTATTTCATGCTTGAAGAAAACATGCAAGTTATATGATTATCTATACCACTTTATTTGTTTTTAAGTACTTATAATGAATCTATATCATCCTATAATTATCCCTTGAAACATATCATTTTTGATGATTTCTAGGAATCCATGACACCCTAAGAAGGTGTATGGTAGGTTTAGAATAGCTTTGGCGTTGATTTGAAGTGGTTAGAATAAGTACTACGTGAGAAAAATCACTTTCGACAACTATAAATAAGGGTCTGATCATTTTTGCTAAGTCTGGAAATTTCGACAGTTTACAAATTATTTTGGGCTAGATATTCAGGAAATATACTTTAAAACGAAAACGTTGTCGCTTGAACGGGTTAAAACGGAGTTATAACGAAGAAGTTATGATATTTTCAAGTTTAACGACGAAAACTATAATTTCCGGAAAAGTCAGCATGCTGTCCAGATTTTTACGGGTAAAAAATGAGTCTTGAGCGTTATCTAAATGAGTCGATTTATCAAAAATATATTAGTATACTTTGACACGAAGCTACGGACATATAAAACGTAGAAAACGGACTTATAACGACTAAATTACACGTGTTTAAATAAGGTTGACGTAACTATTTTCACAAGTATAATACATATATATTTCCTATTAGCAAAAACTAGTTGTCGCTAGTGACCATGTTGTAACATCGATGGAATACTATTTAGAAAACGATGTCTTCTAGTAAAAGTAAGTTCGCCTAGCCTATTTTCCAAAATGTCCAACCGTTCGTCAAACGGAGTTGTAACGAATAAAATACGGTCACTCAAACTTTGCCGAAAACTACCCTTAAACAATATTTTTGGTACAAGTACCCTACTTTACCTATGTTTTTCTCCATGATCGAGACCTCTATGATAAAAATTTAAAAGCTAAGACTTTGAGTTAATGCTACAAGCTTTCCAAAACCGTTGAGTTTGTTTTCTAACACTCGATATTCACTATTTTACGACTAGCTTTTCGAGGCCATTTAGTCACTTTCATGAATTGTCAAATTATATTTTTTTGCGATGAAAAGCTATAATTTCATAATAAATCACTAAATGATTATCGTAGGATATCATTTCAATGTAAATACTTGTAAAGTAATTTATAAATTGTCAAGACGTTATAAGTTTATTTTTCGACGATAAACTTTATTTTTAAAAATTCACAAGTGGTATAGATATCATACGAATTGCATGCATGACATTACATCATAACTTATTATAGATCATATCATTCATAATAGGTCGCATTTAGAGATTTGCGCTTCATTTCAGTGTACTCACTTTTGCCATCGCATCATTGTACCAAGTGAGTTTTCATAGCCCCGTTTTATTCAAGTTTATACATTATTTCAAACTTACGGGGGAGAATACATTGCACATCATTTTTTTATACGGGCCCAAGTATATTCAAATTCATTTACATTGCTTAAGTTACCTCATTTCATATTGAATGTCCCCATTTCATAATCATGAACCGTTAATTTCGGAGGAAGCGAGGGTGAGTGGATAGATCTATTGAGGGTGACTCCTCCATCCGTGTTGGTGGTCCCAACTGGTCAACGGATGCATTTCATTTTTATCATCATTGAGTTGTTTGGCAAAACACTCCGTTGGGGCGAACATCAGGAACAGTCTAGCTTCGGTGTCATGTGCTTAAGCAATTGTACCATTTTTGTGACATATTTGTCATACATAACTTATACTTGCGTTGGTCGTATAAAACATTTACATAAACTCTATGAACTCACTCAACCTTTGTGTTGACACTTTTAGCAATGTATTTTCAGGTATCTAAGGCATATACATCATGTCATACATAAGGACTTATCATAGAGTCTCGCTGAAGATGCGTCTCACATGGATTTCATGCACTTCAAAACATCGTTTGTATTGTAACAAACTTATTTCCGCAAATGTTGACTATCTTTTTGGGACCTATCTTTTGTAACTCTGAATGTTTTTAATATATCAAACAATGTGCTTTTCAAAAGACACTTTAGGTTGTTCAATATAACTGTGATTGTGATGCTATGACAGTCAACCCCCTGGAATTCCATTCTGCTGCAAAACAGGTAATTTGGGGGTGTGAAAAAACATTGGTAGGTAGCTGATTCCTCCGAAAAAGACCAATAATAGATGTTTGTAGTATTTGGGTAACTCAAACGTGTTAGGTTTGAGCACCGAGATCGTTCCGAACGAGGGTTGAATGGAATTTTCAACTCACATCGCGATTATCGGGATTTGAATGGGAAAAGGGGATAATATGAAGTTTTTCTAAACTACGGGATAAGGGAAGCATAAAAGGGAAATTACACTACGGGGAATCCTAAATACGCGAATAAAACTAAAATGCAATAAATGAAACGTAAATAAAATGCAACTACGTGTAATCTAAATCCTAAATATGATCTAAAATTAGTTTTATACTAAAAATGCAATTTAAAAATTAATTAAGAATTAAAACTAATTTTTAGGATTTTTCTTGAATTTATTTGAATTAAAAACTAATTTTAAACTTTTAAAACAAATCTAAAATACTAAAAATTATGAAAATAAAGGGGAAAATTATGAAACTATTTTTCAAGAATCTAAAATAACTCAAAAGACTTTTCAAAACTAATTTTGTATTTTTCTGAACTTTTTTCTATTTTCTACGAATTTAAAACTATTTAAAACTAATTAAATTGCTAAAAATTACTATTTTAACTAAGAAAATTATGAAATTTTTTTTTTTGCTTTTTATATTTTTCTTAATCTAATAAAATTTAAAAATTATTTTTTTGAAGCTTTTCTGATTAATTTGCAATAAAAGCTATTTAAAAAGTATTAAAAACTAATTTTTAATGAGAAAAATAGTAAACAGTACCAGAAAATTATGGAAAATTCAAAGAAATTCTGAAATATTATTATAAACCTAGAAAAAATCAGAAAACCTATGCTAGTGTGCACGAATAAGGGGCTGTAGTGGAACTGGCTTTGAAGTAAGCACTCAAAATAAGCTATAAGCTCCTACAGTGTACCAAAGGAAGACATAACCTAATTTATGCAATTTTAACTTGATATACACTAAAAACAACTACTCTATACCTCTATTGAACAAACTTCAATGATTTGATTCAATTTCACTAATAAGCCAAAACAGCCTAAACTCCTATCCTTAAAGCTTATGAACTAGCTTAACCACTGAACTAGAATGAAATCCAGAAATTGAAATCAGTAAACACCCAGCCAGAGAATTCAAACACCAAATTATTGCCTTAAAATAACCCTAATGAACAAGTTATGCAAATTGCAACACACCTGTGCACACTCAGTGACTGCTGAAAGTGTGCACAGGGCAGTTTTGACCCAAAAGACAAGCTGCTAGAGAGCTTATAAAAATTTCTAAAAATTCCACTAAATTTGTACTTTGAAAGAAAACCAGTTGAATTTTATAAATCCAGAATCTCAATTAATTTTGACCAGAAATGAGCTCATGAAAAATCTAGAAAGTTTTGTAAAAACTGTGTTTTCTACTTTTGACTTTTTTTTATCAAAATATGAGTTTTGACTATTCTGAACTTGTGAGCTTATTAAATGGAATGTAACTGATGTTATATGATAAAATGAATCCAAATCAAGCTAGCTTAACTACTTTTCTAACTAAATGCAAACTTATGAGGACTGATTTATCCTATAGTGGAAATGAGAATTGATTAGAACTGATTTTGATTATTAGTGAAAACAGATACCAAGTTAAGACTAGAATGAGTGTATTAAACCTAAGTGAGACTAACTCAACTGATTTTATCCTTAAAACTAACCTCTAACACAGAATCACCACTTAATCCAAACACTAGTTAAGCAAGCTAATAACTCTATCTTATACCTAGCTTCAAATCAAAACAGCAATTAACTAGATTCTAACAATCAAATAGCAGCTAACAAGTGATCTAATAATGATTAATAAACTACAGCAAATAGGAATACAAAAGTGCAGCGAAACAGTTTTGAATTTAAACTTGAAATAATACACTCATAAAGTCCAGCTTATTGCAGCTTATCTTAGAACCAAACTACACTATTTCCAACCAAATCCAACCCAAATCCAGCTTCTGCATCACCCAATTCCATATCCAAAACCATATTAAGCTTCCAGTTGACTTTTGTTGACTAAGTATGGTTTGAGAGTAAAAACTGAGTAGAGACTTTTATAAGCAATCAATAAGCTACTGAGAAGCTTATAATGGTTTATGAAAACAATTTGAATAACTGAAATCAATCTGAACACAACTTTACTATATTTTTTATTTTTATGAGATTTTTGTATTTATTTTTTTTTATATTTTTTTTTTATATTTTTGTTAACATGAAATCAAAACTTGAAATAATATTTGAATAAGCTGAAATAGAGATGAAATTTAACTAAACAAGCTACTAAGTAGACTAAAACAGATTTAATGATGAGATTTGGAAATCAAATGGAAACTAAAATTCATTAATTAAAAAGGGATTACAAGTACTAAATAAGAGAATACAATATTTGAAGGAAATTAAGCTTAACTAATACTAAAACTACTCAAATATTACATACCCATAACTGTGAATACAAGGTCCTATTTATAGATGAAGCTCTAGCTAAGAAGGATCTAGAATGTGAGCAATCTGTGCTTTCTCTGAGCGCATATCATCCATTAGATACGTTTCTAGCATCATCCACTCAATAACAGCCCTTGGATCATGTGCCAATTCCTTTTCAACCAATGAGAGGAGAGGATTTAGTAGTATGTCACACGGATTGATGACCTGGCAACCCCATGTGTCAGGTGGTGTCATAATGTGTCAGGGAAAGGACGGAATTACCCCTTGATTGCTTTGATTGTACTTGATTTGGTCAGGGGTAGATTAGGGTTCATACTCGTGGCTGCGTTTTTGGATTTGGGAGGGAAATTTGGCGCGAGAGTTTTTTTTTTATGTTATTTTGTTTTGGTCGGGTTAAATGGGGTACGAGGTTGGACCGGGTTTAGATTGGGCTTGTAAGCTTATTTGGGCCAATGGTATAATAAAAGGATTGGACTAGGACTAATTTAGTGATCCAAGTAAGCTTATAAGGGTTAATATTGTACAAACTGATTTTTCAAGGACCAAATGTAAATTCTGAAAATGTAATCCAAGGGTCATTTTTTGGCAATCTCAAATAATCCAAGGGTTGAATTTGCAACTTTTGAATCTCAAGGGTATTTTTTTGCCAAGTGCTGAAAGTTCAGGGGACTGTTTTGACATTTCTTCAAACTTGAACATATCTTTCAAAAAAATAATCTTCTCAGCATAGAAATCTTCACAGATGCACAATTCTAGCCTTCCGGCTCAACTTTTGCACTCTTTATCTCTCGTGCTCGGGTTTTTGTCTTATTTGGTTATCTTTTGCGTGTTTTATCATATCCGTACCTGCACATGCATAAACTCAAGAAAACAACAAATATCAGCAATAAACGGCTCTTTCTTGGTTATTTTGGGTCTTATTTGATAAAGAAATAATATGTGTTTTAGCACATATCAAAATACCCAAGACGAGACCATTGTCGTGTCCCCACGCAATGTGATCAACTCACGCTTCTAAAACTAAGGATTTCAATTTCTTTTTACTAAACCTATGGAAAGTAGCAAAGATTCCTCAAAAGAGATTAAGAAAGCCTTAATTCTAAAAACGCCCCGTTTACCTTTTAATTCACATATAGATATTACGATTAAGCACATTCCGGTTATAAGTGACGGTTTGTTGAACTTTCATGTCGATCAATAACTCCAACATTTTTCAAACGACACGTTAGGATCACGGAGTAGGTAACACAACACAGCGTGAAGTGACCATACGGATAGAATACATCGTCCCTGATTTTTCACAAGTCCCCAAACTAAGCGTAAAATCGAAATCATTGTTAAATATGACTCTAGATGCTAACACTACCCATGGAAGTTACTTGTGTAATTACCTTTTGCTCCCATTTTCCTATTTTCCTCTAGATTTTTTTTATTTTTGTGAGAAATGAATTTCTTCATGTTTCTCGTTTTGATAACTTTTATTCTGATAAAGATATAAAGCTAAGTCGATAATTAGTTTTCCACCTTCCCTCGAAAACCATTGCACACAAGAATGAGGTCCACATCAAGGTCCTAATTTCGCACGATTTAGGGAGATATCTCCCGGATTCAAAGTTTGGCTTAACACTTATTTCAGCACATTTGCATTTTTGCAATTTAGGCCCTTGGTCTTTTCAACGACTAACTCAACGGGATTACCGTTTTATCAGAAGTCTTATTATGACTTTGGATTTTCCTCAACCTTTATAGAAGTCCATGACAACGGGGGTACCGTCGGACATAGAAAACTTTTATGGCTTTGGATTTTTCAACTTTAATACATTTGGGCTTATTTCATGTTAATTTTTGTGCCAAACTCCGAATACTACGGCTTTTATAACAATAGAAACAATAGCAGCAAACTATCGGGAATCAGTTGTCTATTACACCGCAACACTGACAGTACCTTGATGTGTACCCAACTCTCATGGGCAAGGATTCTCTAAAGAAGATAAAGAACTAACTATCGTCAAAAAATCGACATCTTTAATTATTTATTAACATATATGGGGTGAAACAATCTTGTGGGAACAAAAAGCCATAAGTACCTTCGATGGGCTCTAAAGAGAACCAACTACTCCACGCTTAGCATCTAAACTCATAAGTAACTCTATCATTCCTCGATCTCCGCAAATTTAAAATCTCAAATAATGAGATCCGAGGATGCTTAGCCGATAATTTTTAGATTATCTATGGTTATGGGAACAAGCTAGGGCTCAACACGCCCGGTCAAGTCAGAATTCCATTCCTACTCTCACCAGCGGAAAGCTAACAAGGTGTCAAAACATATATTAACTTAGCAAATGCTTCGTAAAATAATATCAAGTCTCGCATTTTTAAAGTAACTTATTAGAAACTAGCGAATTACTTGTTTAAGCTTCGCATATTTAAAATCACTTAGGGAGACTTGCAAATTCTTGGCCTTGTGAGCTAGAATCGCATTTTATAGCCTCTTGTCTAAGCAATTAGCAAAGACTTTTTCAAGAAAACGCATACTTAAAGAAACTTCTAAGAGACTAACAAGAACTTTTCAATCATAACACTAGCAAAAGCTTACAAAAAATTTTAAATTTTTACACTTTTGCACAATTTTTTCATTTTCTAAGGAAAAACGGGGTTCCGAGAGAACATAACAAAGAATAAGCAAGTGCGGTCAAATCAAATCGAAGATTACCCACTCCAGACTAAAACGAAACATTGTCCTCAATGTTTAAAGGCAAGGGTATCAACGAAAATCTAAAAGCCGTTTATTAAGTATGCTAGAAGATAAACGTTAGTCGATAAGATTAGGATATCGGATTTCCATCAGCATCGATCATGAAATTCGAGTGGAGAAAAGACAAACTTCGAGCACGAGAGTCTTCATATCGGGAAAATCCTAGACAAAACATCACAAACAACCAAACACGAGAAATCGAAGAGGCTAACCCCTTCACGTCACTTATTAGAGAAAATAGAAAGAAGATAGAGATAAGCTTGGGGTGCCTCCCACGAAGCGCTACGTTTTCGTCAACGAGTCGCTAGTCTGACTCGTCCCCGAATTCATTTGTCCTTGGGGAAGAAAAGGGTAGAGATACCAGGGTCAAAGATAGTATCCTCATTCCTGAAAGAATGAGACTGGGCGGGATGGGTGGAGAAGAAAGTGTCGGGCTGCAGCACATAAGGTATATCATGAAAGAATGATCCATCATCCAGCGGTTTTGCGGGCGGACGAAGAGATGACTGATCAAAGAGAAACGACTCCATAGAAGAAGGGAGTCCATGGGACAGAGAAGTGTGTTTCAAAGGCTCAAACATGAAGGAATCCAAGAGAGGATCCTTTTTCCAGTTAACTTTGGTGATAAGAATGTCCTTTTCGATGAGTATCCCAGGGTTAAAAATCTTGTCCTCGGAAAGGAACGAAATCAACGTATCATCTACGTGAAAATCCTCACGAGAAGAGGAATCACTCTCGGATAAAAAATAGTGTGGGACCTCTGAATCAACAAGTTCATCAGTCGAAATCTTCACTTCCTTTTCTTTCTTCGGGAAGAACGGATCATCGTATTCGTTTTCTTCATTCTCGGAAAGAATCGAGTCGGTAGGAGCAAGTTCATCGGTGAACTTCTTGAGAAGTGAATCGATATAAGACGGCTTGACTTCTTTAATAACTTTTTCTTCCGGAGGGATATAAGAGTCCCCGTAAATCATTTTCTCAATTAAACGAATATCTTCCTCGATGTCAATAACGGCATAATCAATTTCCGGTGAAACTGAATCGGAATTCAAATAAGCCTCAATTTCTTCCATGATAGAATCATCAGTTCGAGACGGTTTAGGTTCAAAAACATCATTCGGAGGGGAGTAAGAAGACGGTTCATTATATATCAAATTTTCAATTAAAAGGATGTCCCCCTCCGGGTCAAAAGTAGCATCATCAATCTCAACGGGAATCGAATCATCATTAATATAAGCCTCGATCTCCTCCCAAATGGGGTCACTTTCCGTAGTGAGAGACGGGGAAGAATCAGAAAGTTCCAAAATTTTAGAGGAAGGAGTGGGATTGCCACTCAAAGAAAACTCGACGTTCTTAAGTTCAACACAACAAACAGAAAGCGGAGGTGGGACAAGTGGTGTGCTCTTAGAGCTAGCATTTTCCACCACTACCGTTGTAGTCTCCTTTTCTAGTTTCTTCTTTTGCTCGGCACGTATCGTTGATAAACTCTTAACCGTAAAACGTGAAAGACTCGGATCAATTCTCGATGTCTTAGGCCCAACTTTTTGAACCACCGGAGGTTGGACGGTTTTGGTACTTCCGTTATTAGTAGGAATTCCCGGGTCCTTTGTCACCTCGGTGTCATTAATTTTGGCCACATCATATTGGTAGGTTAGAGATTTAGAAGTATGATTAACGTTAAACGTGACAGCTTCTTTTCCAACTCTTAAAGTGATCTCTCCTTCATAAACATCAATCAACGCATGGCCCGTTCTTAAGAAGCATCTTCCGAGAATAAGGGGTACACGAGGGTCGGCATCAAAATCAACGACAACAAAATCCGCGGGGAAATCAAACTTCCCCACTTTAACAAAAACATCCTCGGCTATGCCAATTGGTTTTGTCGTAGTACGGTCGGCTAGCTCGAGGGTCATACACGTTGGGGTAAGTGGGGGCAATGAAAGCTTTTCGTAGATCGATTTCGGCATCAAATTAATACTCGCGCCAAGATCGGCCAAGGCGGAGCACTGAATAATTCCATGAAAATCGCACGGAATGATAAACTTGCCGGGGTCACCTAACTTTTCGGGAAGTTTCTTGAGAATAACCGCCGAACAATTCTCATTCAAAGACGTTTTTGCCAAATCCAAAATTTTCTCTTTGTTACTTAACAATCCTTTTAGTGTCGAAACAAACTTAGGCATGAGAAGAAGAGCATCCGCGAAGCTAATTTCGAAGTGAAGATCTTGAAATATTTGAAAGAATTTTTCCATTTGAAGATTTGCTTGTTCACGTTGCTTTTGATCATTCATTTTTGACGGGTACGGAAGTGGTTTTTTGGGTTAGTCTTTTCAGCATTAACCGGAGCATCCTTAGGCTCAGACGTTGGGACAACCGTGGGTTGGACATTCAAGGTACTCCCCTTATTAGTAGGAAGCATTGGGTCCTTTGTCACCCTGGTCTCACGGTCTACCACATGAGACGAAGAAGAAGAAATAGTGGTAGGAGTCGTGGGTCCATCGTAAGCAACACCACTTCGAGTAGTGATCGCTTTCATGTCACCTCTCGGGTTAGGAATCGTATTGCTCGGAAGAGTACCGGAACCCGAGGTTTGAGAATAAGAAGTAGACGCTTGATTGGCTTGAAAGAAACTAGCCATCATATTCCTCATTTCACTCATCTGCTTGTTACTCGTAGCTTCAATTTCCCTTTTGAAATCATTCCTCATACTGGTGATTTGAGTTTGCAAACCTTTAATGGTATTATCGGAATTCTTCATGTAAGTCAGAAAATCGTTGTTCGGAGCAGCTTGATGAGGTGGTTGATACGGTTGTTGATAAACTTGAGGTGGAGGAGCTTGGTAGTTTTGATTACCATGATTAACATTAGCTCCTCGGTTTTGATTGTAAGATTGGTTTTGATAACGGTTTTGGTTTTGTTGAGGAACGGGTGCAAAACCGGGTGGTCCCATTTGGTTGGCACGGTATCCTTGGTTTTAATGAGAAAAATAGTAAACATTAAACAGTACCAGAAAATTATGGAAAATTCAAGGAAATTCTTAAATATTATTATAAACCTAGGAAAAATCATAAAACCTATGCTAGTGTGCACGAATAAGGGGCTGTAGTGGAACTGGCTTTGAAGTAAGCACTCAAAATAAGCTATAAGCTCCTACAGTGTACCAAAGGAAGACATAACCTAATTTATGCAATTTTAACTTGATATCCACTAAAAACAACTACTCTATACCTCTATTGAACAAACTTCAATGATTTGGTTCAATTTCACTAATAAGCCAAAACAGCCTAAACTCCTATCCTTAAAGCTTATGAACTAGCTTAACCACTGAACTAGAATGAAATCCAGAAATTGAAATCAGTAAACACCCAGCCAGAGAATTCAAACACCAAATTATTGCCTTAAAATAACCCTAATGAACAAGTTATGCAAATTGCAACACACCTGTGCACACTCAGTGACTGCTGAAAGTGTGCACAGGGCAGTTTTGACCCAAAAGACAAGCTGCTAGAGAGCTTATAAAAATTTCTAAAAATTCCGCTAAATTTGTACTTTGAAAGAAAACCAGTTGAATTTTATAAATCCAGAATCTCAATTAATTTTGACCAGAAATGAGCTCATGAAAAATCTAGAAAGTTTTGTAAAAACTGTGTTTTCTACTTTTGACTTTTTTATCAAAATATGAGTTTTGACTATTCTGAACTTGTGAGCTTATTAAATGGAATGTAACTGATGTTATATGATAAAATGAATCCAAATCAAGCTAGCTTAACTACTTTTCTAACTAAATGCAAACTTATGAGGACTGATTTATCCTATAGTGGAAATGAGAATTGATTAGAACTGATTTTGATTATTAGTGAAAACAGATACCAAGTTAAGACTAGAATGAGTGTATTAAACCTAAGTGAGACTAACTCAACTGATTTTATCCTTAAAACTAACCTCTAACACAGAATCACCACTTAATCCAAAAACTAGTTAAGCAAGATAATAACTCTATCTTATACCTAGCTTCAAATCAAAACAGCAATTAACTAGATTCTAACAATCAAATAGCAGCTAACAAGTGATCTAATATTGATTAATAAACTACAGCAAATAGGAATTCAAAAGTGCAGCAAAACAGTTTTGAATTTAAACTTGAAATAATACTCTCATAAAGTCCAGCTTATTGCAGCTTATCTCAGAACCAAACTACACTATTTCAAACCAAATCCAGCTTCTGCATCACCCAATTCCATATCCAAAACCATATTAAGCTTCCAGTTAACTTTTGTTGACTAAGTATGGTTTGAGAGTAAAAACTAAGTAGAGACTTTTATAAGCAATCAATAAGCTACTGAGAAGCTTATAATGGCTTATGAAAACAATTTGAATAACTGAAATCAATCTGAACACAACTTTACTATATTTTTTATTTTTATGAGATTTTTGTATTTATTTTTTTTTTATTTTTTTTTTATATTTTTGTTAACATGAAATCAAAACTTGAAATAATATTTGAATAAGCTGAAATAGAGATGAAATTTAACTAAACAAGCTACTAAGTAGACTAAAACAGATTTAATGATGAGATTTGGAAATCAAATGGAAACTGAAATTCATTAATTAAAAAGGGATTACAAGTACTAAATAAGAGAATACAATATTTGAAGGAAATTAAGCTTAACTAATACTAAAACTACTCAAATATTACATACCCATAACTGTGAATACAAGGTCCTATTTATAGATGAAGCTCTAGCTAAGAAGGATCTAGAATGTGAGCAATCTGTGCTTTCTCTGAGCGCATATCATCCATTAGATACGTTTCTAGCATCATCCACTCAATAACAACCCTTGGATCATGTGCCAATTCCTTTTCGACCAATGAGAGGAGAGGATTTAGTAGTATGTCACACGGATTGATGACCTGGCAACCCCATGTGTCAGGTGGTGTCATAATGTGTTAGGGAAAGGACAGAATTACCCCTTGATTGCTTTGATTGTACTTGATTTGGTCAGGGGTAGATTAGGGTTCATACTCGTGGCTGCGTTTTTGGATTTGGGAGGGAAATTTGGCGCGAGAGTTTTTTTTTTTATGTTATTTTTTTTTGGTCGGGTTAAATGGGGTACGGGGTTGGACCGGGTTTAGATTGGGCTTGTAAGCTTATTTGGGCCAATGGTATAATAAAAGGATTGGACTAGGACTAATTTAGTGATCCAAGTAAGCTTATAAGGGTTAATCTTGTACAAACTGATTTTTCAAGGACCAAATGTAAATTCTGAAAATGTAATCCAAGGGTCATTTTTTGGCAATCTCAAATAATCCAAGGGTTGAATTTGCAACTTTTGAATCTCAAGGGTATTTTTTTGCCAAGTGCTGAAAGTTCAGGGACTGTTTCTGACATTTCTTCAAACTTGAACATATCTTTCAAAAAAATAATCTTCTCAGCATAGAAATCTTCACAGATGCACAATTCTGACCTTCCGGCTCAACTTTTGCACTCTTTATCTCTCGTGCTTGGTTTTTTGTCTTATTTGGTTATCTTTTGCGTGTTTTATCATATCCGTACCTGCACATGCATAAACTCAAGAAAACAACAAATATCAGCAATAAACGGCTCTTTCTTGGTTATTTTGGGTCTTATTTGATAAAGAAATGATATGTGTTTTAGCACATATCAAAATACCCAAGACGAGACCATTGTCGTGTCCCCACGCAATGTGATCAACTCACGCTTCTAAAACTAAGGATTTCAATTTCTTTCTACTAAACCTATGGAAAGTAGCAAAGATTCCTCAAAAGAGATTAAGAAAGCCTTAATTCTAAAACGCCCCGTTTACCTTTTAATTCACATATAGATATTACGATTAAGCACATTCCGGTTATAAGTGACGGTTTGTTGAACTTTCATGTCGATCAATAACTCCAACATTTTTCAAACGACACGTTAGGATCACGGAGTAGGTAACACAACACAGCGTGAAGTGACCATACGGATAGAATACATCGTCCCTGATTTTTCACAAGTCCCCAAACTAAGCGTAAAATCGAAATCATTGTTAAATATGACTCTAGATGCTAACACTACCCATGGAAGTTACTTGTGTAATTACCTTTTGCTCCCATTTTCCTATTTTCCTCTAGATTTTTTTATTTTTGTGAGAAATGAATTTCTTCATGTTTCTCGTTTTGATAACTTTTATTCTGATAAAGATATAAAGCTAAGTCGATAATTAGTTTTCCACCTTCCCTCGAAAACCATTGCACACAAGAATGAGGTCCACATCAAGGTCCTAATTTCGCACGATTTAGGGAGATATCTCCCGGATTCAAAGTTTGGCTTAACACTTATTTCAGCACATTTGCATTTTTGCAATTTAGGCCCTTGGTCTTTTCAACGACTAACTCAACGGGATTACCGTTTTATCAGAAGTCTTATTATGACTTTGGATTTTCCTCAACCTTTATAGAAGTCCATGACAACGGGGGTACCGTCGGACATAGAAAACTTTTATGGCTTTGGATTTTTCAACTTTAATACATTTGGGCTTATTTCATGTTAATTTTTGTGCCAAACTCTGAATACTACGGCTTTTATAACAATAGAAACAATAGCAGCAAACTATCAGGAATCAGTTGTCTATTACACCGCAACACTGACAGTACCTTGATGTGTACCCAACTCTCATGGGCAAGGATTCTCTAAAGAAGATAAAGAACTAACTATCGTCAAAAACTCGACATCTTTAATTATTTATTAACATATATGGGGTGAAACAATCTTGTGGGAACAAAAAGCCATAAGTACCTTCGATGGGCTCTAAAGAGAACCAACTACTCCACGCTTAGCATCTAAACTCATAAGTAACTCTATCATTCCTCGATCTCCGCAAATTTAAAATCTCAAATAATGAGATCCGCGGATGCTTAGCCGATAATTTTTAGATTATCTATGGTTATGGGAACAAGCTAGGGCTCAACACGCCCGGTCAAGTCAGAATTCCATTCCTACTCTCACCAGCGGAAAGCTAACAAGGTGTCAAAACATATATTAACTTAGCAAATGCTTCGTAAAATAATATCAAGTCTCGCATTTTTAAAGTAACTTATTAGAAACTAGCGAATTACTTGTTTAAGCTTCGCATATTTAAAATCACTTAGGGAGACTTGCAAATTCTTGGCCTTGTGAGCTAGAATCGCATTTTATAGCCTCTTGTCTAAGCAATTAGCAAAGACTTTTTCAAGAAAACGCATATTTAAAGAAACTTCTAAGAGACTAACAAGAACTTTTCAATCATAAAAGTAGCAAAAGCTTACAAAAAATTTTAAATTTTTACACTTTTGCACAATTTTTTCATTTTCTAAGGAAAAACGGGGTTCCGAGAGAACATAACAAAGAATAAGCAAGTGCGGTCAAATCAAATCGAAGATTACCCACTCCAGACTAAAACGAAACATTGTCCTTAATGTTTAAAGGCAAGGGTATCAACGAAAATCTAAAAGCCGTTTATTAAGTATGCTAGAAGATAAACGTTAGTCGATAAGATTAGGATATCGGATTTCCATCAGCATCGATCATGAAATTCGAGTGGAGAAAAGACAAACTTCGAGCACGAGAGTCTTCATATCGGGAAAATCCTAGACAAAACATCACAAACAACCAAACACGAGAAATCGAAGAGGCTAACCCCTTCACGTCACTTATTAGAGAAAATAGAAAGAAGATAGAGATAAGCATGGGGTGCCTCCCACGAAGCGCTACTGTTTTTCGTCAACGAGTCGCTAGTCTGACTCGTCCCCGAATTCATTTGTCCTTGGGGAAGAAAAGGGTAGAGATACCAGGGTCAAAGATAGTATCCTCATTCCTGAAAGAATGAGACTGGGCGGGATGGGTGGAGAAGAAAGTGTCGGGCTGCAGCACATAAGGTATATCATGAAAGAATGATCCATCATCCAGCGGTTTTGCGGGCGGACGAAGAGATGACTGATCAAAGAGAAACGACTCCATAGAAGAAGGGAGTCCATGGGACAGAGAAGTGTGTTTCAAAGGCTCAAACATGAAGGAATCCAAGAGAGGATCCTTTTTCCAGTTAACTTTGGTGATAAGAATGTCCTTTTCGATGAGTATCCCAGGGTTAAAAATCTTGTCCTCGGAAAGGAACGAAATCAACGTATCATCTACGTGAAAATCCTCACGAGAAGAGGAATCACTCTCGGATAAAAAATAGTGTGGGACCTCTGAATCAACAAGTTCATCAGTCGAAATCTTCACTTCCTTTTCTTTCTTCGGGAAGAACGGATCATCGTATTCGTTTCTTCATTCTCGGAAAGAATCGAGTCGGTAGGAGCAAGTTCATCGGTGAACTTCTCGAGAAGTGAATCGATATAAGACGGCTTGACTTCTTTAATAACTTTTTCTTCCGGAGGAATATAAGAGTCCCTGTAAAGCATTTTCTCAATTAAACGGATATCTTCCTCGATGTCAATAACGGCATAATCAATTTCCGGTGAAACTGAATCGGAATTCAAATAAGCCTCAATTTCTTCCATGATAGAATCATCAGTTCGAGACGGTTTAGGTTCAAAAACATCATCCGGAGGGGAGTAAGAAGACGGTTCATTATATATCAAATTTTCAAGTAAAAGGATGTCCCCCTCCGGGTCAAAAGTAGCATCATCAATCTCAACGGGAATCGAATCATCATTAATATAAGCCTCGATCTCCTCCCAAATGGGGTCACTTTCCGTAGTGAGAGACGGGGAAGAATCAGAAAGTTCCAAAATTTTAGAGGAAGGAGTGGGATTGCCACTCAAAGAAAACTCGACGTTCTTAAGTTCAACACAACAAACAGAAAGCGGAGGTGGGACAAGTGGTGTGCTCTTAGAGCTAGCATTTTCCACCACTACCGTTGTAGTCTCCTTTTCTAGTTTCTTCTTTTGCTCAGCACGTACCGTCGATAAACTCTTAACCGTAAAACGTGAAAGACTCGGATCAATTCTCGATGTCTTAGGCCCAACTTTTTGAACAACCAGAGGTTGGACGTTTTTGGTACTTCCGTTATTAGTAGGAATTCCCGGGTCCTTTGTCACCTCGGTGTCATTAATTTTGGCCACATCATATTGGTAGGTTAGAGATTTAGAAGTATGATTAACGTTAAACGTGACAGCTTCTTTTCCAACTCTTAAAGTGATCTCTCCTTCATAAACATCAATCAACGCATGGCCCGTTCTTAAGAAGCATCTTCCGAGAATAAGGGGTACACGAGGGTCGGCATCAAAATCAACGACAACAAAATCCGCGGGGAAATCAAACTTCCCCACTTTAACAAAAACATCCTCGGCTATGCCAATTGGTTTTGTCGTAGTACGGTCGGCTAGCTCGAGGGCCATACACGTTGGGGTAAGTGGGGGCAATGAAAGCTTTTCGTAGATCGATTTCGGCATCAAATTAATACTCGCGCCAAGATCGGCCAAGGCGGAGCACTGAATAATTCCATGAAAATCGCACGGAATGATAAACTTGCCGGGGTCACCTAACTTTTTGGGAAGTTTCTTGAGAATAACCGCCGAACAATTCTCATTCAAAGACGTTTTTGCCAAATCCAAAATTTTCTCTTTGTTACTTAACAATCCTTTTAGTGTCGAAACAAACTTAGGCATGAGAAGAAGAGCATCCGCGAAGCTAATTTCGAAGTGAAGATCTTGAAATATTTGAAAGAATTTTTCCATTTGAAGATTTGCTTGTTCACGTTGCTTTTGATCATTCATCCTTGACGGGTACGGAAGTGTTATTTTTAGGTTAGTCTTTTCAGCATTAACCGGAGCATCCTTAGGCTCAGACGTTGGGACAACCGTGGGTTGGACATTCTCGGTACTCCCCTTATTAGTAGGAAGCATTGGGTCCTTTGTCACCCTGGTCTCACGGTCTACCACATGAGACGAAGAAGAAGAAATAGTGGTAGGAGTCGTGGGTCCATCGTAAGCAACACCACTTCGAGTAGTGATCGCTTTCATGTCACCTCTCGGGTTAGGAATCGTATTGCTTGGAAGAGTACCGGAACCCGAGGTTTGAGAATAAGAAGTAGACGCTTGATTGGCTTGAAAGAAACTAGCCATCATATTCCTCATTTCACTCATCTGCTTGTTACTCGTAGCTTCAATTTCCCTTTTGAAATCATTCCTCATACTGGTGATTTGAGTTTGCAAACCTTTAATGGTATTATCGGAATTCTTCATGTAAGTCAGAAAATCGTTGTTCGGAGCAGCTTGATGAGGTGGTTGATACGGTTGTTGATAAACTTGAGGTGGAGGAGCTTGGTAGTTTTGATTACCATGATTAACATTAGCTCCTCGGTTTTGATTGTAAGATTGGTTTTGATAACGGTTTTGGTTTTGTTGAGGAACGGGTGCAAAACCGGGTGGTCCCATTTGGTTGGCACGGTATCCTTGGTTTTAATGAGAAAAATAGTAAACATTAAACAGTACCAGAAAATTATGGAAAATTCAAAGAAATTCTAAAATATTATTATAAACCTAGGAAAAATCAGAAAACCTATGCTAGTGTGCACGAATAAGGGGCTGTAGTGGAACTGGCTTTGAAGTAAGCACTCAAAATAAGCTATAAGCTCCTACAGTGTACCAAAGGAAGACATAACCTAATTTATGCAATTTTAACTTGATATCCACTAAAAACAACTACTCTATACCTCTATTGAACAAACTTCAATGATTTGGTTCAATTTCACTAATAAGCCAAAACAGCCTAAACTCCTATCCTTAAAGCTTATGAACTAGCTTAACCACTGAACTAGAATGAAATCCAGAAATTGAAATCAGTAAACACCCAGCCAGAGAATTCAAACACCAAATTATAGCCTTAAAATAACCCTAATGAACAAGTTATGCAAATTGCAACACACCTATGCACACTCAGTGACTGCTGAAAGTGTGCACAGGGCAGTTTTGACCCAAAAGACAAGCTGCTAGAGAGCTTATCAAAATTTCTAAAAATTCCACTAAATTTGTAGTTTGAAAGACAACCAGTTGAAGTTTATAAATCCAGAATCTCAATTAATTTTGACCAGAAATGAGCTCATGAAAAATCTAGAAAGTTTTGTAAAAACTGTGTTTTCTACTTTGACTTTTTATCAAAATATGAGTTTTGACTATTCTGAACTTGTGAGCTTATTAAATGGAATGTAACTGATGTTATATGATAAAATGAATCCAAATCAAGCTAGCTTAACTACTTTTCTAACTAAATGCAAACTTATGAGGACTGATTTATCCTATAGTGGAAATGAGAATTGATTAGAACTGATTTTGATTATTAGTGAAAACAGATACCAAGTTAAGACTAGAATGAGTGTATTAAACCTAAGTGAGACTAACTCAACTGATTTTATCCTTAAAACTAACCTCTAACACAGAATCACCACTTAATCCAAACACTAGTTAAGCAAGATAATAACTCTATCTTATACCAAGCTTCAAATCAAAACAGCAATTAACTAGATTCTAACAATCAAATAGCAACTAATAAGTAATCTAATAATGATTAATAAACTACAGCAAATAGGAATACAAAAGTGCAGCGAAACAGTTTTGAATTTAAACTTGAAATAATACTCTCATAAAGTCCAGCTTATTGCAGCTTATCTCAGAACCAAACTACACTATTTCAAACCAAATCCAACCCAAATCCAGCTTCTGCATCACCCAATTCCATATCCAAAACCATATTAAGCTTCCAGTTGACTTTTGTTGACTAAGTATGGTTTGAGAGTAAAAACTGAGTAGAGACTTTTATAAGCAATCAATAAGCTACTGAGAAGCTTATAATGGCTTATGAAAACAATTTGAATAACTGAAATCAATCTGAACACAACTTTACTATATTTTTTATTTTTATGAGATTTTTGTATTTATTTATTTTTTATTTTTTTATTTTATATTTTTGTTAACATGAAATCAAAACTTGAAATAATATTTGAATAAGCTGAAATAGAGATGAAATTTAACTAAACAAGCTACTAAGTAGACTAAAACAGATTTAATGATGAGATTTGGAAATCAAATGGAAACTGAAATTCATTAATTAAAAAGGGATTACAAGTACTAAATAAGAGAATACAATATTTGAAGGAAATTAAGCTTAACTAATACTAAAACTACTCAAATATTACATACCCATAACTGTGAATACAAGGTCCTGTTTATAGATGAAGCTCTAGCTAAGAAGGATCTAGAATGTGAGCAATCTGTGCTTTCTCTGAGCGCATATCATCCATTAGATACGTTTCTAGCATCATCCACTCAATAACAGCCCTTGGATCATGTGCCAATTCCTTTTCGACCAATGAGAGGAGAGGATTTAGTAGTATGTCACACGGATTGATGACCTGGCAACCCCATGTGTCAGGTGGTGTCATAATGTGTCAGGGAAAGGACGGAATTACCCCTTGATTGCTTTGATTGTACTTGATTTGGTCAGGGGTAGATTAGGGTTCATACTCGTGGCTGGGTTTTTGGATTTGGGAGGGAAATTTGGCGCGAGAGTTTTTTTTTATGTTATTTTGTTTTGGTCGGGTTAAATGGGGTACGGGGTTGGACCGGGTTTAGATTGGGCTTGTAAGCTTATTTGGCCAATGGTATAATAAAAGGATTGGACTAGGACTAATTTAGTGATCCAAGTAAGCTTATAAGGGTTAATCTTGTACAAACTGATTTTTCAAGGACCAAATGTAAATTCTGAAAATGTAATCCAAGGGTCATTTTTTGGCAATCTCAAATAATCCAAGGGTTGAATTTGCAACTTTTGAATCTCAAGGGTATTTTCTGCCAAGTGCTGAAAGTTCAGGGACTGTTTCTGACATTTCTTCAAACTTGAACATATCTTTCAAAAAAATAATCTTCTCAGCATAGAAATCTTCACAGATGCCCAATTCTGACCTTCCGGCTCAGCTTTTGCACTCTTTATCTCTCGTGCTCGGGTTTTTGTCTTATTTGGTTATCTTTTGCGTGTTTTATCATATCCGTACCTGCACATGCATAAACTAAAGAAAACAACAAATATCAGCAATAAACGTCTCTTTCTTGGTTATTTTGGGTCTTATTTGATAAAGAAATGATATGTGTTTTAGCACATATCAGTAGCACCTGCATTTTTCAAACCAAAAGGCATCTTTTTGTAACAATAAACGCCTTTTCCTGTAAAAAAATGATGTCTTTTCTTCGTCAGAGGATAGTAGAGGATAGCAGTCCTTCGGACAGGCTTTGTTGATATCTGTAAAGTCTACACACATCCGCCACCCTCCGTCATGCTTCTTGACCATCACCGGATTGGCTACCCAGGTTTGATACTTCACCTCCCTGAGTATGCCTGCTGCTACGAGCTCATCCACTTCTTTGCATTTTACAGCATTTCTTTCAAGAGCCAGGCTTCGACGCTTTTGCTTGATAGGTTCAATGTTTTTGAACTCATTAAGCTTTTGTTCAGTGTCGAAGGGCTTTCTGTCTATGGTGAGAGTTCTGGGGACTCCCGTCATGTCAGAGTAGGTCCATGCGAAGACATCTACATTTGCCCGTAGTACCTTTTCCAATTCAACTTTAAAAGAGGTAGGGAGCTGCTTTCCAATTACCACCGTCTGATCAGGATAAAGATCGTTTACTACAATACGTTCTTCGGCGTCAGTACAGCTGAGAACATCTTTCGGAGGCTCTTCCATACCTGTTTGACCGTTTTGTGTACTTCCACAGGCTTCTTCATGTTGTAGCTGGAGAAAACCGTTCCAATACCGAAAGGTGTTTGGAATTTGACCGCGGCTTGTATAGTGGAGACAACGATGCCTATCTTCTGCATTGCTGTTCTCCCTATCAACAAGTTATAGGGAGATTCAGACCTTATGAACCGAACACTAGGTTTTCTGTTCTTTTTAGCCTTCCTTCTCCAATCGTGAACTCTAGAGGGACTTCTCCCAAAGGCCATGAGTGTTCCCCTAAGAACCCTACCAAGGGTACCTTCAAATCTACTCTCTTCGACCTTATCGAAGGCTTGAGCTTTAGAAAGCAATGTTCGTAGATCACTTCGCAAGAGCTACCACAGTCTAGGTAGGCTCTGTTTACTTCTCTGTTGGAGATCAAGACTTTGATGACCACGGGATCATTTGAGAGAACTTTGCCTGTGATCGAAGGAAATATATCATCTCCTACTCTGCATAATGCTTTCTCTTCTGCTTTCCTTTTTAAACCAGAATCATCCCTGTATAACATGAGGATGGGTGCTTCGACAGGTGTGGTATCTTTCCCCAACTGTGTGTCAAAGATATTTTCTTTACCTTTCTTTATGCCCTTCACCAAATGTCCCAATTGGCTGGACTTCACGGCCTCTTCTATCTGTTTCTTGAGCTCTCTGCAATTATTGGTGTCGTGTCCGTAATCGTCATGGAAATAGCAGTATTTGGAAGTAGCCCTGGTCCTTCCTCTACTTGCCAAACAAGGAGGAGGATCAAAGGCCTTTGTAGCCTTTTCCGTAGCGAGTATCTCCCTTGGAGATTTGGACAGATTAGCCAAGAGCCTGTGGTTGATGTTTTTGTGGTAGGGCATAAACCTGTCCTTGCCTTTGTGTCTATTCTTTGACCCTTCCCACGAAGGATGCTTCGGGGTTTTGCTGTGACTTTCTTTATTTCGACTGGAGCCCCGTTGGTAGACACTTCTTTGGCTTCAATCGAGGTGTAAGCCTTCTCCACTAAGCCCTTATAGGTTGCAGGAAGGTCAGTGATAAGGCTTTAAAATGTACCTTTTTGAGGGGTCGTTTAAGCCCTTATTTGATCACTTTTGTATCCGTTATTACTTAATATCTTTCCTTTTCACGTTTTAGGTATCTTGAAGGCAAAATGCTGGAATGACACTTATTCGGATGAAAAGGCGCGAATATATGAAGAAAATGGCCAAAGTCAAGAATTGAGACACTCAGGCTGCTGAACTGAAGGGGACGGCGTCAGGTGTTATCTGCGACGCCGTCGGACCACTTTTGTGACGGCTCATTAGCCAAATTGCTTATTTACAAGTGACGGCTTCAGGTTTTAAAAGAGTAGGTCATCGCAACTCAGACGACCTAGATTTGATCCAGACAACGTCAGAGACTGAAGGGGACGGCGTCACAAGCATAAGGTGACGCCGTCGCAAGACTAATGTGGCCAAGACGAAACCCTAATGACGGTGACCCAACGGCGTCGCAAATCAAAGGGTGACGCCGTCGCATATGTAATCTTATATATAGAATCCGAATTTTTTAGTTTTCAGTGTGTAGTCTTTTGGAGTAAAAACCTAAACGGAAGCAAGGCTGTCTTTTACAGTATTTTAGGGTTCGATACCCTATCTTACATCAAGATAAGTGTTTTACTTCATTAATTCAATTATGTCTTCAATTACTTGTGTGTATGCTTGCATGTTTCCCATTTCCGGGTAATTTACTTGTGTGTTTGCTTAGGGAATATGAAACGTAATTATTGAATATTGATTGGTTGTCTCTTATCTTAATTGTCAATGATCTAGTATTGTGATATGTCATCCGTTATGTAGTTAATGCTTGATTAATCTTTGTGAACCTTAGCTTATAATACCTAGAGTCATTGTAGGCTAAAACATCCGAAGAGTACCTTAGAGTTAAGTTTATAAATCCTAGAGATTTTTTAGGCGATAACCTTTGGTAGTTTCAAAGAGTTAGGGATAAACGCATACCCTACGACCTTAGACACACAACGCGATTAAGAATATGTTAGATATTGGATTTCACAAACACATCAAACCATTAACACAAGTGGGCGTATAAGTGGAATTTTAGAGAGAGAAAGTTAGAGGTTTAGGGAACTTAGTGAGAGAAAGTGAAAGATATTATTATGAGCTCCAACTCTCTACCTTGGGAGGTAGAGAGTATTTATAGTCTTACATAAAACGCCACACAACGGGCTGTGGATCAGGCATACAGTGGGTAAAGACCCGTCTGTCCTCCACGGTGTTACTTAACAAAATACTACTTAACTAAATATAACTATGACTACGAGCATTCTAACGATTACATATACTTGAGGTGACCGACTCTTTAATACCGGGAATTTCTAATTCCTAACAATCTCCCCCTAAGGGAGGTCACCTCAACCATATACTAAAATGACATTGAATACAATCAGATATTACATTAACAATTGATCTTGCATTCTTGATGTAGTACTTTGCTCCGAAGCTCGTAGTCATTGATTCCACTCATTGCATGTTTGGTTAATCCAAGTGGAGGTCTTTTTCTGATCCACGTGATAATAATGTTGAGCCAGCTTTTGAGATCATCACCTAATAGAAAATCTCTGATACATCCATTGTGGTGTTGGTATTATGTGATGATGTGACTTTCGGACCGACATGCTCACATTCTGGATCATGATATCTTCTTATCAGAGTAGCGGAAGCATTCGTTGATTCATGATATTGGCAGCAGCGTAGCAGAAGCATGGAGTTAGAATATCAGAGTCATTGATGCACCAATCATGATATCTTTTGATATGAATGTGTTGTGTGAGCATGCGGTTAGGGATTGACCGCTTCATTCGATCAGCGCAAACGTCGGGTGTACCTGCATAAGACAGTTAGCAATAAAGCGCACGAAAGTGTCTTTGATCACTTTCGATGAATTGAGGTACACGGCCCACGGTCCCCGTTGATCAGTACAAGTACTGCCTGTGATCAGGTATAATTCCGAAGAATTTCCTTGACAGGGTTTCGCAGCTGCTCTAGCTGTTCTCAAACCGGAACGTCTCAAAGAAGACAACACGGAGTGAGTGAACCAGCGAATTTACGTCCACTGATTGATGAAAAGAGATTTGAAAAACAATCGTGTATTGCTCAATAGAAATTGTTTTTGCAATATAACGAAGGTTTTAATGAAAATCAATTATCAATCATAAAACACCTTTTGATTTGAAAATTTAGTACACGGTCGACGTGCTAATGAAAAGAGTTTTAAAGCACAAAGACCGGTTTTTCAAAGGTATCCGTCAATCCATAACCTGAACCAGGATTGATTCAAAAGAATGAATCGCCCCATTGTTTCTGTTCAGTTGTCACATGGTTGATCTGTATAATAGATCTCACATGCCACCTACCAGGAGCTTGTTAGATGTTGGCTCCAGAAGGCTTTCCATCTTCATTGTGAGTATGTTGCATATCACTCAGATGTTCTGGCAATACCACAAGGATAATGCGTAGGACTCAAGATATAATCTCTCTTTCCACATTGTGTGAAACAGAGAGTCTTCATTGAAAGTGTCCTAATGAGATTTATTGATGATCTCGTGGCACTAGACTCAATTTGTGCACATTTGGATCCTATATCGGAGACTAGGGAGAGGGTCTCCTCCTTCAATATCAACAATCTCTAAGAGAAAGTCGATAGATAATGTCGGTTCCCCGTGAGAATGAAACAAGTCCTTTTAAGAGGAACTTGAGTGGTTTGGAAAGTTGAAGTGCAGTGCGTCACTGGGTCCATGACGTCTTGTCTTCAATACCGATGTTACCATCAGTAGCATATGAATTGAACCCGGTTTCTGCCCTAAGGTTGAATAAATGGAGGGCTATTTGTTTTCACCCTTTTCTCATTCAATTCTTTTTCATTCTTCAACCCCTTCAGTGCTTACCGAGACTTCATAGCAAGAACCTTGTTGGGTTTATTCCAGTACTAGCTCAGTCTTAGTCCGCACTCTTCCCATATCTCATTTTTCTCCTTTTATCATCATACCTAAGAACTCTACACTAACTAGTGGATAGTCCCTGGGTAGATCCCTCCGGTTCTGGCGGATCATGGGAACACATACCTAACCTTATCGTCCTTATATCACCATACATAATGTAAAGTTGGTCAGTCTTTTTGGTATTGTTCGTCTGCCATAGGAACCAATTGAAAACCATTTGAAAATCAATCCAGATACTTATGATATTTTATCAAAGCATTTTGTACCTGAATTGTTTTTGATATTTTTAGAAGAAGAACTCCCCCTCAACATGTGAATCAAGTATTTGAAATAGTTTTCCACACGGAGGCAAGAGAAAAACATTTTCATAAAATATCAACATCACTTCCCTAATCGAATCAAGTAGATAAAGCATTTTGGGGAAGGATGAGGTTTTCATGATTTTTTGCTCCCCCTCAATATGTGCCTCGAGATTTGAAAAGAGTTTTGCACATACTAGAGGGAACCTGCACCTTGAGATAAGTTATCACGTTTCAAATCATAGGTTTAAGATAGATGCTCCCCCTCAACATGTGCATGGAAAATTTGAAATCGTTTGTCATATGTGGGAAGGGGAGCTTGTACATCCTTATAAAACCATTTACCGAATTATCAGTTTAAATCCAATTTAAATCACACATTCTCCCCGATCACAATTATCAAATCATTTGAGATTTGTGATCTCTTATAGATTTAAATTGATTTTGAAAGCTTTTAAGGAGAATTGTGACTTGATTATGAAAGCGTTTTAACTGATAATGATCGGATTTTAAGACTTTAGACTCCATTGATAAAACATGCTTGAATATCTTTTGAAAACAATTTAATGCCAAATAACTTTTTAATTTAATTGAAATCATTCTCCCCTCAATCAATGACATAGGTTGTTGATTGAGAGATTGATATTTTGACAAATAAGTCCAGATGATTATCAAAAATAGAGACTGAGTTATTTTTCAAAGCAGTTAGTTTTCAGCAGATAAATGTTTAAAGAATCAGAGCATGGAATTTTGAAAATATGATAAAGTATGGCTCTGTTCTTTCCTTGAAAAAGCGGGTTACTGCCTGAAATGACAATAAACCATTGTTTCTCTTTCTCTCAAAAATATATATATATATATATATATATATATATATTTTTTGGAATTCGAACAACATCTAAAGTCCCGTGTCATTCTTTGAATGACAGCACAAAGACCGTAGATATTATCGAACCTAGAAAACGCATGACAAAATGACAATATTTTTGAAGATTTTTCGAATTTTTCAGATTTTTATGGATTTTGAAGGTTTTATAATTTTGTATTTTGATTTTCGAATAGATATATACAAGAGATAGATGAAGATAGACCTTTACTCCTCGTCTTCCTCCTGAAGACGTTTGAGTGTTTCTGGTTGAAGACTTTTCAAGCCTAGTCGAGGAAGTATGAACTCAAAACGTTCTCTTGGAAGAGCTTTGGTGAAGATGTCAGCTAACTGGTATTCAGACCTCACAAAATAGAGTTCCACCACACCTTTTTCTACTTGTTCCCTGATGAAGTGATGTCGAATGTCGATATGCTTTGCTCTTGAGTGTTGAACATTGTTGCATGAGAGAGCAATAGCACTTTTATTATCACAGTACAGAGGGATTTTGTTGAATACAAAGCCATAGTCAGATAATTGAGATCTCATCCATAAGATTTGAGCACAACAGGATGACATGGCTATGTATTCAGCCTCTGTAGAGGAAATAGAAGTACTCATTTTCTTCTTTGAAGACCAGCTCACAAGCTTATCACCCAAAAACTGAGCACCTCCAGACGTACTTCGACGAGTATCTTGACAACCTGCATGATCAGCATCTGCATAGGCCGTTAGTGACATACCGGTGTCCTTCGGGTACCAAAGACCCATATTGATGGTTCCTTGGAGATACCGAAAGACCCGTTTAACTGCTTCAAGGTGCTTTTTAGTAGGCTTAGCCTGGTATCTAGCACACATGCAAACAGCGAACAAAATGTCTGGTCTACTAGCAGTGAGGTACATCAGGGATCCAATCATACTACGATATTTTGTTTGGTCAATCATGATCCCTGAGTGGTCCTCATCTAGTTTGGTTCGGTCAATCATGGGGGTGTCAACAGGGTCACTTGAATCAAATCCAAATTTCATTAAAATCTCTGTTGCATATTTAGATTGATTTATGAAAATGCCTCCGGGACTTTGTGAAATTTGTAATCCCAAGAAAAATGACATTTGTCCCATCATTGACATTTGAAATTTTGAACTCATTTCATTTGAAAAACGATCACATTCCATTGGGTCTGTCGAGGCAAAAATAATATCATCAACATAAATTTGAACATGAGTTAAATGTTTGCCTGACTTCCTGGTGAACAAAGTAGGATCAACTGCTCCTTTGCTAAATCCGGTAGATAGAAGAAACCTTGACAGAGTATCATACCATGCCCTTGGAGCTTGCTTTAAACCATAAAGAGCCTTCTTCAGACGATAAACGTGAGTAGGATGCTCTTGATTCACAAATCCTTCAGGTTGGCTGACGTAGACGACTTCTTTAAGATCTCCGTTTAGAAATGCTGTCTTCACATCCATCGATAGACTACCATGTTCTTACTAGCAGCATTAGCCAGAAAGATTCTGATTGCCTCGATTCGAGCAACAGGAGCAAAAGATTCTTCAAAATCAATACCCTCCTCTTGACGGTATCCTTTAGCAACTAATCGAGCCTTGTTCTTCAACACATCACCATGCTCATCAAGTTTCACTTTGAAGATCCATTTAAGAGCTATAATCATAGCACAGTCTGGAGCAAGTACTAACTCCCATACATCAAGTCGATCAAACTCATGAATTTCATCTTGCATGGCATTGAACCAGCTATCTTCATTCATGGCGGTTTTAACATCTTTTGGTTCGATCTTAGATAGTACGGAGTTGAAGAAGCACCATAAGGCATCGGTTGCAAGTTGTTTCTGGGTTGATACAGGACGAGAGGGATTACCAATGATGTTGTCTAATGGATGATCGTGAGTCCATTTTCTGAGGTGTTCATGTGGCAGTTGTTGAGGGACTGAGGTAGCTGAGTCGATGTCTCCTGAAGAAGATGGTTCTGATGATGATTCAGGAGCAAATATGTTTTCAAATGGACCATCTTCAGGAGTAGCAAAGGGATTAACTTCATCATTGATGCCAGAAACATTTCCATGATGTACATTTGAAGAATGATGATTTGTTGATGAGACTGAAGGATCAGCAACAGGTGCTTCTTGACTTAAAGATATTGAGACTGAAGGATTGACTTCATTCACAGGAATATGAGCATCCTCTGTTGTAGGGATCAACACCTCATTAGTAATTGAATCATACAGATCATCAAACATAGGATCAAACAATTTCATTAAATCATCTTCAGATGGAGGTACGTATGGAATTTCTTGAGAAGAGTTTGGAACAAGGGATGAACCAATGGGACTGTTTTGAAGTGCGGGTCCTGAGCTGGAGTGTCCAGGAGCCATTTGACCGGTCATCTCATCAAACGTAACGTGAATTGTTTCCATGATATTTCGGGTTCTTTTGTTGTAGATTCGGTATCCCTTTTTGTTTGGTGCATATCCTACGAATACTCCAATGTCAGCTTTAGCCCTAAGTTTGCCTAAGTTTTGACCTTCATTGGTTGGATAACACAATGCACCAAACACACGAAGGAAAGAGAGATTAGGTTTTATGTTGTGGACAAGTTCATATGGAGTTTTTCCATGTACAGTGTGAATCAGGGAGCGATTTTGTGTGTAGCATGCAGTGGCAATTGCTTCAGCCCAGAGAAACATTGGAACCTTTGAGTAAATCAGCATTGTTCTAGCGGCTTCAACAAGAGTTCGATTTCATCTTTCAACTACACCGTTCTGTTGAGGAGTTCGTGGAACACTTCTTTGATGGCTGATTCCAACGCTTTCATAGAATTCACTAAGTTGTTTGTTGACAAACTCAGTTCCATTGTCTGTTCTGATAATTCTGACGGTTTTGTTAAGTCGAACCTGCAGCTGTTTGATGAGTTTGATGATGATATCAGGAGTTTCATCCTTTGTCCTTAAGAACTTGACCCAGGTGAATCTAGAGTAATCATCAACCACAACTAACACATATTTCTTCCCAAAGATATTCTGCACCCTCATTGGTCCACATAAATCCATATGAATCATATGAAGAACTTCTGTGACAGAGTTAGTAGGTTTGGGTTTGTGGGCAAACTTTTTTCTTTTACCCAATTGGCATGCTGAACAAAGATGATCCTTTTCATACTTTAGTCGAGGTAAACCTACAACTAAGTCCTTTCTGGAGAGATCATTGATGGTGCCGAAGTTCAAGTGATTGAGACGTCGATGCCATAACCATGACTTTGTTTTAGAAGCTTTTGACAGCAAGCAAATTGAAGAAGACTTCATCATATCATCTATAGAGATGGTGTAAAGATTTGAACCACGAGTTCCTCTTAAAAGTTCCTTACCATCAAGTTCTCTAACAAAACAAGTATGTTTTCTGAAGGCTACTTCTAGATCAGAGTCACAGAATTGACCGACAGAGAACAGATTATGACCAAGACCTTCCACATAGTATACTCTAGAGATAACACTATCACCAACAACATAATCACCATAACCCATAATTGCACCGAAATGATCATTACCGAATCTAACTATCCTGATGAATTTGCTCACGAAGTTCATGAGCCGCGACCGGTCTCTGTCATATGCTTGGAACAGCCTGAGTCCAGGTACCACAGAACGATTTGAATGATCTGCAGTTGAACACAGACAAGAATGGATAACTGGATAATTGGGATCCCCATGTAAGAATGGGTTCCACTTGGTTAGTAACAGTAATTGGAACACCCACATCCGAAACAGAAACATCCATATCAGAAGTAGAAGCAATGGAATCATTGGGAATAGTTGCAATGCTGGTATATGTATTTGACCTATTCAAAGTATGTTCACTTCTTAAGGGAATAGTTCTACCAGTAGGCATCCATTTTCTAGTGGGCATAATCTTAGCAGTTTGAGAACAAAACTGATTATTCTTATGGCCAAAAGGTATCCAATAATAACCTATCTTTATAAAAGTTCTTCCTGTGGGTTTCCACTGTTTTCTAACAATCTTTCGTTTTTGCCTTTTTGCCTTATTTGCACGATCATTAGCATTAACAATTTTAACTGGGCATTTGACAGCATTAGACAAAGCATTCACACCACATTCATGATTAGCAACAGAATTCAAGCAGACATCATTACAAGGTTTGCAAATAGTATCTGAAGTACTAGAAGGCACATTAGTGTATACTTTCTTAAGACTGTGATTTGAGCTTTTTGCAGGCACACTAAAGTTCACTTTCTTAGCACTAACATATCTGGAATCTGAACTACTTGAAGGCACATTAGTGTTTCCTTTCTTAAGACTGGGCATAGAACGGATTTCCTGCTTGGCACTAGGCATAGAACAAGGCATCACAGCTTTGCCTTTTGCACCTAAGGTTAAGGATTTGGGACATGTTGCAATTACACATTCTAGCAACTCTTGAGATCGTTTGGCCTGGAGGCAAGCAAACCTAATTTCACTATCAAGAGGTTTGTTAATGAAATCCTCTTCGACAATCTCACGGAGACATTCTAGACTATCCTTAAGGTGAGCACAGTATTCATGAAAAGCATGTTCATTATTCCTGAGATGAGGAGGAATATATTTAACTGTCACAGTGTATTTGCAGTCTAAGGGTGATTTTGAGACAACATTCTTATTGAAAACAAGTGGCAGTTTCCCATTTCCCTGACTTCTAAGATTCTCAATTTCCTTTTGTAAAGACGTTATTTTTCGTTGTTTTGGTCACGGGTGACTTTTATTGAATCATATAACTCTTTAAAATGTCGTTTAACTTTTTCATTTTCTTCTAGAAAACTCTTGTTTTCCTTTTGTAAGGCATCAACTAAGTTTTGAAGATGAAAAGTTTGAGAATTCTGAGAATCTAAAGGAGGAGGCATTTGGGAGCCTGCCATATTGTTCGTTGACCCTTTAATTGAGAGATTTGGGCTTTCAACTTTCGATCGTGTTGCAGAGCTTGAATCGTTCATCACGTTTGTTAATTTGAAAAACTGCATCAAACTCTGGAGCATCCGAAGATGTCTTGATATTTGAAGTTTTGACATTTTCTTTGAGATGTTGATATTTGAGTTGTAAATTAAAATGCTCAACTTCTAGTTTAGAAAAATGTTTAACCAAATTGTCGTGATCATCCAGTTCAATTTTCTCGTTTAGTTTAGAATTAGTTTTTCAAGCTCAATGACACGATCATGGGAGACTTTCAGGGCCACAGATAGTTCATGAATTTTGGAAGCATTAATAGAGCAATTTGAAGCAGTGAAAAAGATATCTTGAGCAACACATTCAGTAATAAGAGTCTCATTTAAGGTATGCAAGTTCTTCCTCTCAATCTCATTATATTTTAGTGCACGCTCATAATCACTAACTTCAACTACCATTGCATCAAATTCCTTTTCCATTCCCTTGATATCAGTTTCTATCCCCTTTTTAAGACTCTCAAAGTGATCCTTTAGAAGTTTAAAGAAAGGCATGACCTCAGTTAAATAACATTCTTTCATTTGCCCCTTTCTCCTTCCGTTATACCAGTGGGTGTGATCCTTTTCTTGCAAGTTTTCTCAAAATCAACAAATAGTTGAAATATAACATATTGGCTAATTAAGGTCTTGCTTTTAGTGGCAATTGTTCTAGGAACAAGATGCATTGGTGTATTAGGAGGATACACAGTTGCTCTAGGCATTTTCCATAGGGGAGGGTTTGTTTCAACAATATTTTCAGCTTTCTGCTTATCTAAATCCTTTTTCCAGAAAACTTGTTCGGGAGTCAACAATGTCTGAGGCTTAAACATGTTCAAGGAAATCCAGTTTTCCTTCTTGTAGTCATGGGGAGTGATAATTATTTTTTTCTCTTTGCATTTAGGATTATCTAATATTTTATTCATCCTTTCCCTAGTGACTTCATCTGACTTCTTATCTTCCTCAGTGCACTCAACGCAACTAGGTTTTTGTCTAGGTTTAAGAATCTCATTGCCATCATAGATCACACTTTGAGCTGCTTTAGCTATCTTTCCGTACTCAGGGTTGGGTTTATCAATAATGGGAACACTATGCTTATCGCTTAGAACTCTATGTTTAGTGACCATGTGAGCAGTCTGAATGGTGTTTCCTTGTATGTACAACTTGTTTTCAAGTTTGTTTTCAAAGTTTTCAGATTAGAAAAGTCTCTCAAGAGTTTTGATTCCTTTGCATTAAATTCTTGCTTAAGCATTTTCACATTTTCTTGAAGTTCTTGTTTTTGCTTAGCTGTTTTAGAAAGTTTTTCTTGCAAGGAATTTAATTCTTGTTTCAATACTTCTTCTCTAAAATTACTTTTTCTAATGATTGTACGCACTTGGTCATCCATTTCCTGCTCACGAGTGGTCAACTCAAATTTAGCACGTTGTTCATAAATAGCAACACGTTCTTTATAGACATTTAGTTCAGAAATTACAGAATCATCAGGGGCACATGCAGTGTATTCATCAAAAACATAGTCATTGTTGACTGCAGAAGATGCATCACTTGGTACACCTTCACTTTCACTTTGTTTCACGTATTGATCATATGGGATAATATCGATATTACCCATATTTTCAACATTTGATTCAATAGTTTCAGTTGATTGTACTTTGTCATGCATCTGTTGCACATCAGCATTATCGTATAGTTTTAATACCTCTGAGATGAGTTTGTCTTGGGATGGGCCAGCTAGTGGTGAAGAAGAGACCTTGGGAGAAACCATTGGAGAAATGCTAGCCATAAAAATTGTGTGTGCCGTAGGTCCATCATCCACATCAGAGTCGTATGCATCACAATCAGCGACTTGAAAGGCATTCTGATGATTGTGACCTATCTCCTGAATAGGCTGCTCATCCACATCTGCATCATAGGTCTTGGCATTGCCCTCAGCTAGAAACAGCAATTCCTCTTCATCCAAAGCAGCACCATTGTCCTGAGCTTGTACCAGCAGCATCTTATCTCTGAAGTAATCAGCATTCTGTGGACGCTTTGGAGATGTGCAGTTTCTTGCAATGTGTCCCTCACCACCACAGTTATAGCATTTGATCGGCTTAGCTTGACCTTGGTTACCATTCCTTCCTCGAGTCTGATTGCCAACATAACCTCTACCAGCTCCACCTCTTCCCTGATCATACTGTCTTTCCTGAACTGGTTGCACCACGATCCTTCCATCTTTAACAGTGGCTTGATTGTGTGGGTTAGATGCTGTTCTGAGGTTGTTGTTGGTTTGTGGGAGAGAATTCATGTTTTGACTAATCAGAAGAGCTAGTTGATTAATGAAGTTACCCACGTGTGCATCAGCATCAGCTTGTTTGAACATAGGATCAGGAATGAGTTTGTGATTACCATTACCCAAGGGTATGACTTGTGAAGCTTTGGTTGTGATTCCGATGTTTGAGTAGAAGGCAGTTGAGTCATTAGACGAGCTTGTCTCTCCCTGGTTGGTTTTGAACTGATTGAGAATCAATTTTTCAAACATAGCATGTCTCTCATTCTGAAGGAGGAAGGCATAGAGTTGCTCATAGTTTGTATTCTTCAATCCTTTAGTGAGCTTCACAGCGGTGACAAACTTGTGCCATTCGGGATTCATGTTGTTCACAAATTTTGAGTTCAGTTGAATGTTAGGCATAGTCATTCTGATGTTCCTCATGTCATTCACTAACTTATGAAATCTCACATAATACTCATAGACATTCTCATCTGGTTTCATCTTGAAGTGTTCAAATTCGTCATAGAGTTGGGATTCTCTGTCTTCCATAGTTAATTCTGAACCTGAGAGAAGCATCTTAACATTATCCCAAACTGCCTTTGCATCGGTGTTATGATTGATCAGCTTGTAGATGTCTTTAGGAAGACCTTGAAGAACAATGTTTGAAGCCCTGATATCTGCATCGAATCTCTTTTTCTCCTTATCATCAAGCTCATCATACATTTTAGGTCTGTCCATTCCGTAAACAGGAGTACCATCTTCATTAGTATCAAGTATGTCTCTAGTCGTCTCAACTCGATATGGTCCTTCATCAATGGATTTAAGAATGTTGACACCATTTTCCTTTCCAAGGCAGTACAATCTGATTCGTTGAGCCCAAGAATCGTAGTCAGTTCTGTCAAGCATGGGTGGACGAGTATCTGACCCAGCTGCTTGAACATCCTCTGCAACAGTGGAGATGATAGTAGGAACGTTGGTAGACATGTTAACAGATAATACGGGATTTTATAACTCTATGATTAAACCGAGAAATAGATTCTTTCACGGGATTTTACTAAATCAAGAGAAAACCGTAAGCAATCACCCAAGTCGCTAGAAGATAATGAACCAACTCGCTAGCAACTAAATAGTAATAATCCCAAGTCGTTAAATCAACATCCAAGTCGCTAATCCTCTAGTCGCTAACACCTAATTCGCTATACCACCAAGTCGCTAAACAATTGCAAGTCGCTAAGTAGTAACTCGCTAAGCTTTAAGTCGCTAGCAAAATTTTGGCAGCAATTCGCTACTCAAGTCGCTAAAGATACAAGTCGCTAAAGAGCAACTCGCTACAGACCAAGTCGCTACCACCAAGTCGCTACCCGTAGTGGAGAGTCCACTACTTGTACTGTTAATCGCTAGATCTAAGTCGCTAGCTCCAAAACTGTAACTCGCCACGAAATTGCAAAGTAAGTCGCTACGAAGAATGAAGTCCGAATGTCAAGTCGCTAGCAAGAAAACCACAAAAACATCACTTTTCAATCCAAAAACTACCCAACCATGATGATTCAAGCTTACCAAATCAAAACCTAAATACTTGTGATGATTCTAAACATAAAAGTACTAACAAAATCCAAACTTTAACACTAGAAATCAACCAAATGATGCACAAACCACTAAACTTTTTCAAACTCAAAAACCACCTAAAAACCACTAGAAATCCAAAGATGTGTAAGATATGATCTAACCATGGCTCTTGATACCAATTGTTAGATATTGGATTTCACAAACACATCAAACCATTACCACAAGTGGGCGTATAAGTGGAATTCTAGAGAGAGAAAGTTAGAGGTTTAGGGAACTTAGTGAGAGAAAGTGAAAGATATTATTATGAGCTCCAACTCTCTACCTTGGGAGGTAGAGAGTATTTATAGTCTTACATAAAACGCCACACAACAGGCTGTGGATCAGGCATACAGTGGGTAAAGACCCGTCCGTCCTCCACGGTGTTACTTATCAAAATACTACTTAACTAAATATAACTATGACTACGAGCATTCTAACGATTACATATACTTGAGGTGACCGACTCTTTAATACCGGGAATTTCTAATTCCTAACAGAATAAGGACGTGACAATTCAACCATCAATAGGAAATAATTAAGGAGTAATAAAACCTAAGTAAACACATCTTTAAATCATCATACGAGCACACAATAATTAGACATAAACTACATATACCTTAGTTTAGATAATTAGATAAGTATAAGTAATTTGTAGAAATACCAACCCCCAAATCCAAACCCCGAGATTCGTACCTTTCCATTTTCTAAAAAACATAAAAAGATAAAAAATAATCTTCCTCAACCCCAACCTTAGCGTAGTAACTTCTTACTAGCATTCTTATTCCCCTAGAGAACGATATCAATTCCTGTGGCTTACCCTAATACTACACTACAACGATTAGGTTCACTACCTAGGGTGTTGAAAAACTTGCTCGATGAAAAGGAAGTTCCTTTGACCCCGAACGACGCGTGTAGCGTTATCAAGTTTTTGGCGCCGCTGCCGGGGAATAGAATAGCTAGTTAGGAGTCCACCTCGTTTAGGTTTCTTTGCTTGATTCCTATCAAGGAAACTTTTTCTTTTCCCATTCTTAGCTTTCTCGTAGTTTATCCCCCTTCTTCGTGACCTTTGTTAATAACCCCATCACTTTTCATAATGAAAGGTGATAACCAACCAGCATTCATCAACCTACCACCAAATGACCCGCCAAGAGGCCGTACTCTTGGTGAATACTCGAGACCAAGCTACCAAGGCTATAGAAACACCATTGAGCTTCCCGACCAAGCCCAAACTATGACCCTGCGATTCGACACCATCTGGTTGGTGCAAAACGGATGTGTATTCCATGGACTTCGTTCCGAAGATCCTAATCAGCATCTTAATGATTTCCTTAAAATTGTTGATTCTATCGACCTCGATGCTACTACTCGGGAGACCACACGTCTGCGTCTCTTCCAATTCTTTCTAAGGGACCAAGCTTGTAATTGGCTTGAGCGACTTCTCGCCGGCTCTATCTCAAGTTGGGATAATCTCACCTCTTGCTTCCTTGCTCAATTTTTCCCACCGGGGAGAACCACTAAACTTAGGAATGATATATTGATGTTCCAACAACGTCAAGGTGAATCTCTCTACGAAGCATGGACTCGATTCAAGGACTTACTTCATAAAGTCTGATGAGTGTCTAAATAGTCATCATTTTTGTACTATCTAGACTGCAAAAACATCTGAAAACACTCAGAAATGCATCAAAATGATGAAAATATCACAAATCAGTGTTTTATGTGTTTTAAATGCAAAAATATCAAAATCAGATGAAAAACGTACCAAGTTTGCATAATTGGCAGTTTTAGTCCCTCAAGTTTCAAAAATTGTCAAAACTAGTCCCTGGTAATTCAAAAACTTGAATGAATTTTTGAGCAAATGGCAGAAAAGGTCCTTTAACTTTGAAAATTGTCAAATATGGTCCTTGGTTAATTTAAAAAGTGAAAATAATCAAATATTAACCTTGTACTATTTATAAATGACAAGAATGGTCCTTATGATAAACTTTGGAGAAATTGCATTTTTGGTCCCTCAAGTTTCAAACTTGACAGTTTTGGTCCCTGGACTTATAAAAATGGAACTTTATGCAATATTGGTCCTTGTACTAATGAAACTTGGCAAGATTAAACCTTGTGATAACTTTGGAAAATGTTACAGTTTCAGTCCTTTAAGTTTGGCCAAATTACTTAAAAGATCCTTGTGTTAATAAGCCAATCCAAACCGGCCCTTTGTTATTTAATCAAACCCAGGCCCTAAACCAAACCCGGCGCATAATTTAAATAAAAGAAAAACCGCCTACACTGTTCCTCCTTCTCCTTCTCACCTGCTATCCCAAAACCAGAAACCGCCATGGTTTCTCCACCTCACCTCCACCTTTACACCTGTTCCCTACACCTGTTTACCAACTCTCTCCACCTCCACAACCTCCCAAAACCTCATTTAATGCATAAACCTGCTATTTAGACTTTTCCCGCCAAAATGCCACTTGGGTGGTTCTGATGATTTCAAGTGATCCAAAGGTTGGAAATAGGTGGGAACTGATCAGATGTCGACAAGGAGTAAAATAGATCAATATAAATGGGAAAAGAAGCAGAGGAGAAGATCAAGTAGTGTAATTTAGTTTAGTTTAGGTCGTTTTAATAAATTTTCAAATTCTAGTGTAATATTAAGCTTCCAAGTACTTTTGTTGTCAACTTCAGTGTATGTTAAACTTATTTCAATAAGCAATTTCAAGGTTCCTGTTGGATTTCAGTTTATGCAATTTTTACCTTAAAAATTCTCAATATGGTCAAATGATGTTTGTAGTTGTTACTTTGGACTCTTAAGCTAAAATAAGATCTTATATAGCTCATGTAAGCCATTAGATATCTTTGAGTTCAGTTTAGAGCTCTAATAGAAAAATTACCAAAAATTCACATAAAATAGTTGAAAATAAAAAATCAATGAATACGGTTATGGAAGCTAGAGCAGGATGATCTATGACTTGCTATTGGTTTAGAAGCTTTATGGAAAGCTAATAGGGGTGTCCTCAGTTCTCAATTCTCAGTTTTGAGCATAAAAGCCATTTGTAAGCCATTTATTTGAACTTTGCATTTCATAGTTTATGTGTTTAAGGCATGTTAATTCTAGTCTAATACTGTCTCAATATGGTTAATTTCAGTTAATCAATAAGTCATTTGCTTTAAAATCTTTTTTTAGTGTTAAAATCTTTAAAACAGTCAAGTATAGGATTGATTGGATTTGCATGTTTATTTGTGATAGAGGCCATTTGTGCTGTTGTTTATTATTGTACTAAGTCACAATAAGTCCTAATAGCTCAGTCAAGTGTTAAAATTCAGTCCTTGTTCCATTAAAAGTCAAAGTTCCAAATCCTATCCTTTAACAGTTACCTGTATAGTATTTACAAGTTAAAATCATGCATATTAGTGTAAAAGTTGTTTATATAGCTTAATTAAGTCTTATAGTAGCTTATTACATCATATTCAGTCCTTAAGATCAATCAAAAGTTCAAATTAGTCAAACTGCTTCATATCTCAAAAAGTCAAAATTTCCTAAAATGCAGTTTTTGAATAAAACTTAGAATTTTATTGAGTGTTTAATATTAAGATTTAGTTTATAAGCTTCTAGGATAATAAAATATAGCTGCTTAAGTAAATTATAAAAATATTAGCTCATTCATAATCAGCTTATTAAGTCCTTATTTCATAGCTTCTTTTGAGTGCTTTTATGAAAATATGCCCTGTTCACAGATCTGATACTCTAGTTCACAAGCTCTCAGAGAGCTTGTTAGTGATCCCTAGCTTGAGTAATTTAGCTTTTTGAGAAGCTCACCTAGCTCTCTCAAAGTGTCAAGTTTAGCTTTTCAATTTCTAGCTTATTTGATAGGTCTGCTAAGAGGTTTTTGATTGTCCCATTTCATCTAGTACATTAATTGGTCAGTGTTCACAAGTTTTTTATAAGCTTCTCACAAGCTTATTAGAATAAGCCAATCTTTGTAAATTAGTTTTTATATAACTCAGTTGGTTAGCTTGTTAATTCCATCTTTCATTTTCATTTCTTAGCTTATTAAACTGCTTAAAAATTAGCTTGAAAGTGCCTAGTGATCAAAAAGAGTTTCCTGTGCAACAGTAAGCTTGTGCTTATTTCAAGCTTGTTTCAGTGCTTATTTCCAAGTAATTGAACTTTTTCAGTAGCCATTTTAGCTTATTTACAGATATCTAGCTTATTTTCATTTCATCTTTTACTTATTCTCTAGCTTATTAGAATTATAGCTTAAGCTTGTGCTTATTCAATCTCTTTGCCAACTGTTGGAAAAATAAGCTCATTCTGAGCTTATTAGTGGATTTCATAAAGAGTTGTAGTTTTAAAAAGTACTTATTATCATTAGCTTAATAAGTTTGTAAAAAGAAAATCGAAAAAAAAATGTTTAGCAAAAAGGTGGGGAGGCAGGCTCGAACCTGAGACCTCCCACCTTTGAGAGTGATATGATGTACCTGTATAGCCATGCGCCCTTGGGTCTTGTCTTGGTTATCTCTTACACAATTTAATATATACCCCTTTTTTGTCAATTAAGCTTATACGTATAGTTTAGCTTATTTCTAGCTTATTACAATAAGCTTTTTCATGTTTTGTATTTTTCTTATCTTTATATTAGTATAAAGTAATTTATAAAAAAGTTTCAAATTTTTCTAAATAGTCTTAGTATTTTTAAACATTTAATTAGTGTAAAATCTTATTTAATTCATAATAAAAAATATAAAAGTCTAAAAAATATAAATCTTTTTTCTAAAATTTTCTTTTATCATATAGTACGTAATAAAATTGTTTTTACACTTGTAGGACTTTTATTTCATAAATTTTACGTTTTTGCTTGCGCACTCGCGTAATTTCTAGACTTAACGTGCGTTTTCATTTTAAATCTAGTTTTTAGGTAATTTGAGTTTACGTTTTGGTTTAAATAGTTTATTTAAGATAATTTGTTTTATAAAATCACAAAAACATCATTGTAAAAATAGTGATAGCGTTTATTTAATATACTTTAACTTTTTAATTTCCTTTAATTTGCATTTAAGTCGCTGTAACTTGTAGATCTTTTCTTTAGGTATAAATTTCTCAAAAACCTTATTGATCACTATCCTTAGTGATTATTCGACATCTGAAGTTGTTTAACACCAATTCATCCTCCGTGGGACTTAACGACCCAGGAATCCACTATATTCCTCTGATCTAAATTGCATTTGGTGTGTGAACTGTTTTGAGTTTCTTACGGTTGGTCATTCACAAGTGGCTAGCTTGCGTGAGATAACTTGACGGTTTTGCACCAATCAAATTTTGGCGCCGCTGCCGGGGAGGCTGTAAGCGTGTTTTAAGCATTTTCAGATCCATTCTTGCACATATACCACCGTTTGTAAACAGTTTTTTGTAAAGTTAATCAAAATCAAAAAGTTCATTAACACTTTTCCTAAAGTGTTAACAACACCAAAAATATTTTCATTCTTTGTTTTTACAAAATGTTTATCCAAAAAATCCAAAAATATTCATCTTTACCCTCTTACCCTTTTTGATTCTTTATCCCTTTATCCTCTATCCATTTGATTCTAACTTCTTCTATTCTCATGGAATCTCTCGACTACGACGAAATCTGGAACGAAGTTGAAAAACTTCCTACTTTATCAAAAATGTCAAGAATTCGTGTTGTTCGTAATGATCCATTAATTCTGCGTAGGGAAATGGAACGAGAAACCAAGGTGACAAAGGACCAAGTACTTTCATCTGATAATGGAGGTGCTAAATACGTCCAACCTACGGTTATCCAAAGATCTAACCCATCAATTGCTCCTAAGCCGTCTAAAATTGATCCTACACTTTCACGATTTACGGTTAAAAGCAAACATGCAGAATTTAGACCGGTGACTAGCAAGAATGACTTGCCTAATCTTCACGTTTCTCAAGAACCAGAACCGAAGACCATAACGGAAGTGGTGGAAATTGCTAACTCTCAGAGCACACCACTTGTCCCACCTCCGGATTTTTCAAAATGTTCTTCTAATCTTAATAGTCATTCGGATCACCATGTTGGTTTTGTTGATTCTTTGAATGAACTGATTCCTTCTCATAACTCTCAAATAGAATCGTTTATTCCTTGTGTCGGTTGTGGTGAGCCTCTTTTTGGTTCACCCTGTCGCTGTTGTACGTGTGTACATTGTGGTAATGATATTCGGAACGGGAGTTGTTTGTTTTGTGGTTCTAGGAATTCATTTAATTATGATCCTAATCCGAACTCATTTAACGACCCCTCAAATTTTTCCAATTACCCACCACAGCCCGACTTATCTTCATATAATCAACATAACTACTGTGAATTTTGTGGAGGTCCTCACCAAGGATTTGAGTGTCAATCCGAAAACACGTTTGTCTATGAACAGTTTTCCGGTGATGCTCAGAACTTTGGTTATGACCAATATCCATATGATTCACCAATCCAGGCTCAACAGTTTCACTGTTGTGAGAACTGTGGAGGTCCCCATTTCAGCTCTGATTGTCAAACAGGGAATCCAATTCCTTGTAACAATTACGACTATCCATATCACGACCAACCTCCACAGTGCCAAATGACTCAAACTCCTCAGCAAACCCAACAAGACACTTATCTAGAGCTTCTAGAGTCAGTGAAAAGAACTGAGGAGTTGAGTAAAACAACATTTCATAATGTTCCCAGTTTTTCTTGTGTATGTTGTGAGGGTCCTCATGATGATTATCAATGTCAACCTTCCGGTTTTGACAAATCTCCACTCCCACAATGTCCTGTCTTTCAAAATTCACATGAGAAATCCATGGAAGAATTGCTAGCTGAAGAGCAGGCTGCTAAAATAAATTCCCAAATTGCCTTTGAAAAATCTATTAGGGAATCAATTGCAACAGAGAAAGCAGCCAGATCTAGCTCTCAATTTCGTTTTATTCCTGACGACAGTGATGATGAGGATACACTTGATTCATCAAGTTCATCAGATGATATCCCAGCAGTTGAGATTCATTCTCAAACAACTGCTATCACACCCGAGGCTCCCACTCACTCTCTGAACATGGGGGACGAGCATCTTGACACTGTTCCTGAAAAGGAATCGGACGAATTCATAAAGTCTAGTGTTGAGGACCTTGTCCCAATCCCGAGAGAGTCACAGGGAACTTTTGATCATGTGTGTGATATCCCTCCTCCTCTTGTCTTCCAAAATGATCATATTGAGATGTTCTCTGATTCTGATGAGAACTATTCTTTATCTTGTGGAGACATAAGTTATGTTGGTGAATTACCTTCTGAGCTTGTCAGCTTAGGAGAAGAGAATGATGAAGAAATAATCCAAGACGAAGCTCTTCGTCTTACATTATTGAATGTTAATCTTCTCATTTCTAGAATCGAGGCTTTTAATGAAAAGCCTACTTCATATCCTATCCCCTTTGAGGATAGTGAACTTTTGTTCAATGATTCTATTCCCGAATTACAAACATTCCATTTTGATCATATGGGAGAGAAGATTAGTGGTATTACCACTTCTCATTCTCATAATTCTCTCCCCGATTATGAATCATTCACTTTTGAGGAGTTCCCCAGTGAACTCACTCAAATCAATCCTGAATATGAATCATTCTCCTTTGAGGAGTTCTCCTGTGAACTCACTCATATCATATCTCTACCAGAGTATGATAACTTCTATATTGATCTAGACACACCCGGGATATGTCTAGACCAATTGAGCTTAAAAGATGAAATTCATGCTATCATGAATTCTCCTTCTGATGATGATGAGTTAGTCAAGATTTTTATCATGACTTTCTTTCTCTTCTTCACCTATCCCGTGGCTTCTCCTGTTCTTCACTCCTTCGGGAATGAAGACATTATCTTTGACCCCGGCATTTTCATTTATCATTTTTAAGCCGGTTCTATGTATATCTCATCGGTGTGGAACTTTCACGTATTTCAATGTTTATACAAACATCTTGAATGAAAGTCCGATGGAGATTGTCTCTTCCACTTACTTCCCCATGAGCAAATTAATTCGGGGTCGAGTCAAGCTAGCGACTCGGTAATCAAAAACAGTAGTTAAACATGGGTTTTCACCCGTGTGTACCACCTTAGTGTGGGGGAGATGCCCCACATGTTGTATATAGATCTTAAAAATGAATGAAAATTGTAAATATTAAAAAACAGAATAATTGTTGTGTTTCTACACTTAGCTAGTAATGTTATCTTTTTACGTTCTAAGTTTCGGCATAACAGCCGGTACTTTGAATATTGAGGACAATATTCATTTCTAAGTGTGGGGGGGAAATTCTGGCGAATTTGATCATAAATGTACCCTTTTAGTCCCTTTTTCCCCCAAAATGACCAAATTTTAAAATTTTTTATTTAGTGGAAGTACTATGTACTAAACACAACAAATGGTAATCAGTCCACCATGTCTAACCCACATAAGGATTGGCTAATCCAGGAGCAAACGGCTCTTGGTAAAGATATCTCAAATCCGTTTATGGCTTGCAATTTGCCCAAAATTGTATGGTGTTCAGCTCACCATATCTTTAATTAGTGAAGAGTTGGCTAGCCCGCAAGTTTATGGCTTGTGGTAAAGGCAGTTGGAAAACCATAATTGGTAATCGACTCACCAAAGATATTTTATCTAAGAGTTGGCTAGTCCAGAAGCAAACGGCTTCTGGTAAAGACAAATTAAACCCGTTGAAAGCTTATGATTTGCTCAAAATCATTTGGTTATCATTGTACCAAGGTTCTTACTTGAACTGAAACAATTGGCTACTCCAGAAGTAATGGCTTTTGGTAAAGAGATAAAATCCATTAAGTTTTCTCTAAAGATTGCTAGGGACTAGCAATATCTTAGTGTGGGGGATTGATGAGTGTCTAAATACTCATCATTTTTGTACTATCTAGACTGCAAAAACATCTGAAAACACTCAGAAATGCATCAAAATGATGAAAATATCACAAATCAGTGTTTTATGTGTTTTAAATGCAAAAATATCAAAATCAGATGAAAAACGTACCAAGTTTGCATAATTGGCAGTTTTAGTCCCTCAAGTTTCAAAAATTGTCAAAACTAGTCCCTGGTAATTCAAAAACTTGAATGAATTTTTGAGCAAATGGCAGAAAAGGTCCTTTAACTTTGAAAATTGTCAAATATGGTCCTTGGTTAATTTAAAAAGTGAAAATAATCAAATATTAACCTTGTACTATTTATAAATGACAAGAATGGTCCTTATGATAAACTTTGGAGAAATTGCATTTTTGGTCCCTCAAGTTTCAAACTTGACAGTTTTGGTCCCTGGACTTATAAAAATGGAACTTTATGCAATATTGGTCCTTGTACTAATGAAACTTGGCAAGATTAAACCTTGTGATAACTTTGGAAAATGTTACAGTTTCAGTCCTTTAAGTTTGGCCAAATTAATTAAAAGATCCTTGTGTTAATAAGCCAATCCAAACCGGCCCTTTGTTATTTAATCAAACCCAGGCCCTAAACCAAACCCGGCCTATAATTTAAATAAAAGAAAAACCGCCTACACTGTTCCTCCTTCTCCTTCTCACCTGCTATCCCAAAACCAGAAACCGCCATGGTTTCTCCACCTCACCTCCACCTTTACACCTGTTCCCTACACCTGTTTACCAACTCTCTCCACCTCCACAACCTCCCAAAACCTCATTTAATGCATAAACCTGCTATTTAGACTTTTCCCGCCAAAATGCCACTTGGGTGGTTCTGATGATTTCAAGTGATCCAAAGGTTGGAAATAGGTGGGAACTGATCAGATGTCGACAAGGAGTAAAATAGATCAATATAAATGGGAAAAGAAGCAGAGGAGAAGATCAAGTAGTGTAATTTAGTTTAGTTTAGGTCGTTTTAATAAATTTTCAAATTCTAGTGTAATATTAAGCTTCCAAGTACTTTTGTTGTCAACTTCAGTGTATGTTAAACTTATTTCAATAAGCAATTTCAAGGTTCCTGTTGGATTTCAGTTTATGCAATTTTTACCTTAAAAATTCTCAATATGGTCAAATGATGTTTGTAGTTGTTACTTTGGACTCTTAAGCTAAAATAAGATCTTATATAGCTCATGTAAGCCATTAGATATCTTTGAGTTCAGTTTAGAGCTCTAATAGAAAAATTACCAAAAATTCACATAAAATAGTTGAAAATAAAAAATCAATGAATATGGTTATGGAAGCTAGAGCAGGATGATCTATGAGTTGCTATTGGTTTAGAAGCTTTATGTAAAGCTAATAGGGGTGTCCTCAGTTCTCAGCTCTCAGTTTTGAGCATAAAAGCCATTTGTAAGCCATTTATTTGAACTTTGCATTTCATAGTTTATGTGTTTAAGGCATGTTAATTCTAGTCTAATACTGTCTCAATATGGTTAATTTCAGTTAATCAATAAGTCATTTGCTTTAAAATCTTGTTTTAGTGTTAAAATCTTTAAAACAGTCAAGTATAGGATTGATTGGATTTGCATGTTTATCTGTGATAGAGGCCATTTGTGTTGTTGTTTATTATTGTACTAAGTCACAATAAGTCCTAATAGCTCAGTCAAGTGTTAAAATTCAGTCCTTGTTCCATTAAAAGTCAAAGTTCCAAATCATATCCTTTAACAGTTACCTGTATAGTATTTACAAGCTAAAATCATGCATATTAGTGTAAAAGTTGTTTATATAGCTTAATTAAGTCTTATAGTAGCTTATTACATCATATTCAGTCCTTAAGATCAATCAAAAGTTCAAATTAGTCAAACTGCTTCATATCTCAAAAAGTCAAAATTTCCTAAAATGCAGTTTTTGAATAAAACTTAGAATTTTATTGAGTGTTTAATATTAAGATTTAGTTTATAAGCTTCTAGGATAATAAAATATAGCTGCTTAAGTAAATTATAAAAATATTAGCTCATTCATAATCAGCTTATTAAGTCCTTATTTCATAGCTTCTTTTGAGTGCTTTTCTGAAAATATGCCCTGTTCACAGATCTGATACTCTAGTTCACAAGCTCTCAGAGAGCTTGTTAGTGATCCCTAGCTTGAGTAATTTAGCTTTTTGAGAAGCTCACCTAGCTCTCTCAAAGTGTCAAGTTTAGCTTTTCAATTTCTAGCTTATTTGATAGGTCGCTAAGAGCTTTTGATTGTCCCATTTCATCTAGTACATTAATTGGTCAGTGTTCACAAGTTTTTTATAAGCTTCTCACAAGCTTATTAGAATAAGCCAATCTTTGTAAATTAGTTTTTATATAACTCAGTTGGTTAGCTTGTTAATTCCATCTTTCATTTTCATTTCTTAGCTTATTAAACTGCTTAAAAATTAGCTTGAAAGTGCCTAGTGATCAAAAAGAGTTTCCTGTGCAACAGTAAGCTTGTGCTTATTTCAAGCTTGTTTCAGTGCTTATTTCCAAGTAATTGAACTTTTTCAGTAGCCATTTTAGCTTATTTACAGATATCTAGCTTATTTTCATTTCATCTTTTACTTATTCTCTAGCTTATTAGAATTATAGCTTAAGCTTGTGCTTATTCAATCTCTTTGCCAACTGTTGGAAAAATAAGCTCATTCTGAGCTTATTAGTGGATTTCATAAAGAGTTGTAGTTTTAAAAAGTACTTATTATCATTAGCTTAATAAGTTTGTAAAAAGAAAATCGAAAAAAAAATGTTTAGCAAAAAGGTGGGAGGCAGGCTCGAACCTGAGACCTCCCACCTTTGAGAGTGATATGATGTACCTGTATAGCCATGCGCCCTTGGGTCTTGTCTTGGTTATCTCTTACACAATTTAATATATACCCCTTTTTTGTCAATTAAGCTTATACGTATAGTTTAGCTTATTTCTAGCTTATTACAATAAGATTTTTCATGTTTTGTATTTTTCTTATCTTTATATTAGTATAAAGTAATTTATAAAAAAGTTTCAAATTTTTCTAAGTAGTCTTAGTATTTTTAAACATTTAATTAGTGTAAAATCTTATTTAATTCATAATAAAAAATATAAAAGTCTAAAAAATATAAATCTTTTTTCTAAAATTTTCTTTTATCATATAGTACGTAATAAAATTGTTTTTACACTTGTAGGACTTTTATTTCATAAATTTTACGTTTTTGCTTGCGCACTCGCGTAATTTCTAGACTTAACGTGCGTTTTCATTTTAAATCTAGTTTTTAGGTAATTTGAGTTTACGTTTTAGTTTAAATAGTTTATTTAAGATAATTTGTTTTATAAAATCACAAAAACATCATTGTAAAAATAGTGATAGCGTTTATTTAATATACTTTAACTTTTTAATTTCCTTTAATTTGCATTTAAGTCGCTGTAACTTGTAGATCTTTTCTTTAGGTATAAATTTCTCAAAAACCTTATTGATCACTATCCTTAGTGATTATTCGACATCTGAAGTTGTTTAACACCAATTCATCCTCCGTGGGACTTAACGACCCAGGAATTCACTATATTCCTCTGATCTAAATTGCATTTGGTGTGTGAACTGTTTTGAGTTTCTTACGGTTGGTCATTCACAAGTGGCTAGCTTGCGTGAGATAACTTGACGGTTTTGCACCAATCAAAGTCCCTCATCTCGGCATTGATCTTTGGCTCCAAGTACAACTCTTCTATGATCATGTCAACTTCCCCACCAAGCGATCCATTGACCAAGCGGCCGGTGGAATAGAGGACCTTGCTCTCTATGACAACGAAAGTTGGAATGACCCCCGTGAGTTGCCCAAAACCGTTAAGGCAATCTCCTTGCCTCCCATTGACTCACAATCTTCCGACCGTAGGATGCTCGAGCTTGAAGATCAAGTTAAATTCCTAATGAGCTCCTACGAAAATCCTAAGTCTTCACGCCATGTGAACAAAGTTTCTTCCTCATGTGAGCCGTGTAGTGATCCTCATAACACGCGTACTTGCACCCGATTCCCTGAACAAGCTTCCATTGACTACACATCCTCGCGTATTAATGGAACGGGAGGAAGATTCCCTACAACACCCGGACCTAGGACTTTTAATGATGCCCGAGAAGCATGGAAGGGCAAGCGCGACTTCTATTGGGAACAAACCAAAGAATTAACTTCCAATGATTTCTCATGTCCCCCATCTCACGGCCCTAACCAACAAAACATAGAAGGGATGTTGCAAAACCTAGTCGCATCCCAAGAAGCCCAAATAGCTAAGCTCTCGGACCGCTTTAACCAGCAACAAGCTGAAATGGATAGGAAGATAGATAACCTCTTGAAAGCTATGACCAATAGTGATAGGAAGGTTAATGCTATCTCAACTCACAAAGCTTCCGGTGTAGAGATTAAGGACCCATGTAAGTTAGCTAAGCACGTTCAATTCGTCAATACCATCACCTTAGTGAAACCTAATAGAACAAATGACAAACCGAACCATGAGACGATACTTGAGGTTAGTGAAACACCGATGAATGAAACAACCGAGGAAGTAGATGAAGTAGACAATGGCTATTTCAATAAGTTTCCTATGGAAGAAGAACTATCTCGCCACCCTCACTTAGTGCGTGACCTCCGTCACATGTATGTTAGGAAAAGCCCTAGGATCAAGTTTGGGAACCCTTGGAATCTTAACATATCATGTTGCATAGGACACCTTTTCGTGGCAAAGGCCTACATTGACCGAAAGTCCCCAATAAACATAATGAATAGAACCTACTATAATTGGGTAATGAAGAAGCCTATCCCAACTACGAAAGATCTCGATAATCCTTGGGTTAGTTGCAATTTTCTTGGTAGAATTAAGGGATTGCCCATTTATGTAGGTAGTTTCACGTTTCCTACGGATTTCATAATAGTGGATGATATTAGTACGACCATAGATCCTAGCTTGTCCCACGTTATTCTAGGAAAACCTTTCATAGAAAACACCGGGATGACTTATGATCTCTCATTAGGAATAGTGCGATTCACGGATGAGACCGATGATGTAGCTTACCAAATGCCGTTTAAGATTTAGAAGTTTTCATCACTCTCCAATGATGAAAAGGAACTTAAACTATCGGTCTATTATAGGAATGAGGAAGGTAAGGAGAAAGGAGTAGATTATGTTATGGCCAAGATTTTCGGTTTCTATAAGGATTGCTTGAACTTAGGACTGGAATATAGAACTGAGTGGGGAGAGGAAGAACTATTAGAAAGGTGTATCATAGGGCACTTCTACAACATGGAACCACCCACTAGAGACCATCATGAGGAAGAAGGTGACGGTAATGAAGTCACGTAGGGGCACGACTTCAAGTCTAGCTACAAGACTCATAAATAAAGAAAAGCGCTTCGTGGGAGGCAACCCATGCTTAAGAGTTTGCTTGTTTGTGTCATATATCTTTTATTGATTGTTTATTCTCATGTTTAAATTTTTAAAAATGATTTATTTTGTTTTTAACCTCGTCTTAATTACATATAAAGGTATTTTACATAAGGGATAAGCGTAGGGAGGATTACACACGTTTTCAAAAGAAACGTAAACATGAGAATTTCAATTAATTCAAAGATATACATGTGTGTTTGTTCGAGTCAAATGCTTTTATCGAGTCATAATGGATGTTTTGCAAGAAATTTTTTCAGATTCTAAAGATGTAAATTTTCCAGAATTTTTTCTAGAAAATCGCAGACCAGTTTTTGTCAGGATAACCTGACATCGTCAGGATTGCAACCTGACGGCGTCAGGAAGGAGCAAAAACAACTGATTACTTTTTCTCGTTTTCTGAGCTACTTAAATTTTTTTGGAATTTTCCAGGTCTTAATTTTCCAGAAATTCTGTAAACATCCATTCCACAAGCATTATATCCTAGTTTAGTAGAGTCCTATATATATTATTACCGCCGATTTTACGCGAAGGTTTCGTTTGTTTTCTTCAAGTGTACAGGTTTAATTTACCAAGAAGAAGATACATAAGATGAGAAGGAGCCTTTCACGCAAACGTTCTTCTTGAAGAAAGGTGTAACCACCACTTTACATGGATCCTACCAAGCTAATCAGGGGAGTACTAGTTTCTCTCATCTTTTATTACCTTCCATTATCATAACTTTGATACTTTTGTGGAACATTGGGGACAATGTTTAGTTTAAATGTAGGGAGGGAAAATAAAACGGGAACTTTGAAACTATGCTTATCCTTGAATATTTGCTTTGTCCAACTGCATTTGTGTAATAAACCATGAGAAAATGTCGGTTAGGGTAATTTTGGCACCAAATTTAAGATTTTTCATGACATATAGGAGTGGGCCATTAGTCTTAACAAAAGCGTCTCATGGATAGGAAGTTACATGACTAGCACAAAAACCCTTTACCACTTAAATTCCACCCAAAATGTGAGGATCGCCCTTAGATTAGTAGGAATTAAAGCATTCATCTTTAATGCTTAGTGTGTGAACCGGTAGTATAATAAATTCTAGAACTTGTTTTGTGATGCATCCCGAGATCGCTAGTAGTGTAGTTAGGAATAGCTAAATGATAAGAGGCATTAGGATAACCCTTTTTTGATACCCGTAATATAATTACTTCTTCCACACCGGTTGAGTAATTCCCCCACGCCTTTGCATTTTACTCATCTTTAGTACACGATACCCCTAGTTAACCCCTTAGAGCCTATCCTTTTCGTGGTTCTCGTGATGTTTCGGTTTTCCGGAATATCAATGAAGAGCATTGTTTACACCCCACCCCCAAATGTACACCCAAATCGCCTTAGCCTACCTTGTATGCACTCACTTTTAGTGCATTATTGTTATCATCCTAAACCCTTAGTTCAATTATCTTGTTGCTTGCATAAGTTGCTAAGTCAAGTCATATCCTTTGTACACAGTTTTGGGATGATTGGGACTCATGGGAAAAGTTAAAGTTTATGAAATGACGGGAAGGGAATGTTAAATTCAAATTCCCTTTATTTGCGTAATAATGTACTCCAAGTGTTTTGATCTTTTCAATTCGGGTCATATTAGTGTTAGAGTAATAAAAAATCAAGTGTAGGGATGTGCCTATAAATCCCTATCATTTTGATGTTATCGTAGAGGATGGTGGAGTAAAAGTGTATGAAAAAAAAAATCGAAAAAAAAATAGAAAAAAAAAACATACAGGCTACCATCCTACATCTATCTTTAAATTTGTGTTTGTTTGTTTCAGTTATCTAGAGTCTAGAGTGTCGATTCTTGGCTTAGCAACATCATTCTTCGCATAATTGTAACATAAAGATTTTTGACTTGCCACCACTAAATAGCCTATCCCACCAAAACATTTGTTTCCCTACCGTAAGCCTAACATTACAACCCTTTAAAAGACCTCTTTGATAGTCTTTCCTAGGTGCTTACGCCAAAGCGATGGAGGTTTGATCTAATCTCAAGCCTATGGTAATCTATGTACTAGGACCGGTTAATGAGTGTTTATCTTCCATTTCTGTAACACCCCCAAATCTCGGTACAGCGGAAGACTTAATCAAGTTTTCGGGGCGTTACTTTTTGGATTGGTATCGCACACAAGTAAAATAAAAGATAACCATTTAACCATTTAAAACCAATCCCAAATCACATATTCAAACATTTAATCCGAAGATATGAATTTTAGGCCCAAAACATGGTTTAACAAAATAGGTCCCCATTGTTTATCAGAGTCAGAAAATGATCCTTGAACCACGCCTCCATGCCAAGCTTCAACACATCAAGTAATCCAAACATCTCTCAAATACCTGAGAAATCATGCTAAAAGGTCAGCTTACGCTGGTGAGTTCATAGGTTTAAGTTCAACAAAATCGTAGTGGACCAGTAAGAGTTGATTTGCTATGCATGACCTAGATAGGTAAATACCGTTTCACACACTGATCCTACCCGGATCTCCAATCACATAATCACTTACTCGGGCCCCTGCGACTCTAGTCCAGCACTGTCGTGGCAACCTCTAGAATAGTTGCCAACCCCGGGCTAGGTCGTGATAGAAGTCTATTCTTAGATAGGCACGGTAGAACCTAGACTAAGGCAACAACTATCGCACATCTATCTACTCAGTCAGCATATAAGCAAATCCAAATAGTTTTAACGGTCCAAAAACAGTAACATGATTCTCACCCCAAAATAGTTCAAAACTTAGTTAAAACGTATATAAAAGTGGGGCTATGAAACTCACCTCAAGCAATCAACGCACAAATATCACTAGCAGAAGATAACAGAAATCACAGCACAACAACTATCGACTCGGCACAACCTATTAATGTAGACCAACTTAATATACATATTACTCAAAATCAACATTATCTATCCCAATATATTCCATTCCTTTATTTCCAAAAATGTCTCGTTTCACCATTAATCCTAGTGTTTGGTATCCTCATGTGTGGGTGTATCAACTCAATATGATGCCATGAATGCACTCAACAACCAATATATTTCGCTTCGCAACCCAATATGCAACTTCATGCAATACAATATGCGACACAATTCAACACAATAAGTAATCCATTTCACATAATATGTGACTCAATGCAACACAATGAGACGTCTAAGCGATAAGCTCCATAGTCCAATAAGTTTCGGAATAAACAGTAGACCTTATCGAATTCGTCAACTCGATAAACTCATTCATTTATTCGTGTCGCTTATTATCCTATAAATCAATCGTATTCTAAAGAGTCATAAGGATAAGTTGCCCATTAATAAGGTTACCCATCGTACCTAGCGGGCTCTTATTAGATTCGTCAACCTAATAAGTCCGCTACCCACGTGGATCAACAATATTAACGTTAGGTTATCTGCAACTCATGCACATATAACGCAAATAAATAATTACTTATCCAACATTAAATGTCCACAATTGACATTTATTAATAAACGTGTACTCGAAACGTTAATTATTTATTTATTACAAAACCTCTCCAATTTAGTCGTTAGTTTCATTTAAAACTAGTAAATAACAAGATAAATCTTGTTATTGATATTTTTGGTACAAAAGCCCATTATTATTTACCTTTCATAGTTTTATCATCCTTTTCATATATAATATATATTTCATCAAATCCCATTATAAATCTCATAACGTTATTCGTTTCGAGTCCACAAGCACGAGTCATAACTTCTCGGCTTTTAATCAATCAATTGTCCAAATTATACTAAAGTCCATGTTACGGCTTTATCGGAGTCAACTATTGACTAAAAAATCAAAGTGACTCCAACGTAGCTCAGAGTCACAATATATATATCAAGTCCATAATTAAAAGTCATAACGTCGCAATTCAATCCCAAACTAACTCAAAACAATCTCGCCAACCAATTAATCAACCAATTATACTCGAAACCAATGTTATGACCCTAATGGTCATGACACGGTCGCGGTCAAGACCACGTGAACCAAACAAGCTTCTAAAAGCTTTTCGGCTCCACGCGTCTCATCCAAACCTCAACTAAACCAATCAATAAGCTACCAAATCGACCCGACTCAACCCATGACCAATCATAGGCCACGTACACCATCAACCAAGAACCATACGTGGGCTTCTTGGCTCGTACGTCCCATATAACACAACCAAATCAATACTACAACACTCAAATCCAATCATTCAAGCTCCAAACACTATCTAAACACAAAACCCATCAACTATTCTTAATCAAAAACTTGCAACTAAACCCTAAAATGCAAAACTCATCAAATTAATGCACCACACATGTACCAAACACTAATTACTTTTTCCTTTAAACACTAATTAGCTTTAATTTCATGTTCCACCCAAAAGCCCCAAAATTAGAAATTAGGTCGAAACCCTAATTCCCAATTCGTGGGTTTATATTGCTTAAACAGGCTCAAAACATGTTCTAAATACCTTCTCTAATCACCAATTGCAAAAGCCCTTTGAAATATTTAGAAACCCTAAAAGTACGAATCTTAATTCTTGAATTTGGAGGTGTTAATGAAGTCCAAATTGAGTGTATGATATATGGTTGGAAAGAGGAGAAAGAGATCTATCTTTTGGTGGTGGAGGTGTGATGACACTCGCCAGAATCCGACGGTGGTGGCCGGAAAAAGTGGCGGCCAAGTGGTGGTGGTGGTAAATTAAGGTTTTTAGAGAGATGTTAGAGAGAGAAAGGTATTGTATGTGTTTTTCTAGAGAGAGAAATGAATGTGTCAAGTAAGGTAGTAATGGGGTATATATACATGGGAGGGGAGGACCTCAAAATAAATAAAAGATGGGGAGGGGGTGGCCGGCCTAGAGGTTTTTGAGGGGCCGTGGTCGCCATTTTTCGTAACTTCCCCGTTTACCCATTCCCGAGCTCATAAATTGTCCCCGAGTGTCCCACTACATTTATTTAACTTCCCAACATCGTTACTCACGTTTTTCCACAAGTTTTGACTATTTATTTGTCAATTTTTGAGTTACGGTCTAAAAGTTACAATAACTCTTGTTTTAGGCTTTTCTAGTGCCGAATCGAATAGTGCCTACCAAATAGAGTTAAAACGCATCCGATAACTCATTTAATAATGAAATAAACCGTAAAAACCAATCTACGATATAAAATCAAGTCACGGTTTATAAAATAGTGTTAAAGGCAATTCTCAGTTTAATTTAACGTAATGTGGTTACCTAAAATAGACTCCCTAAATTGCCAGTTGTGACAGCCTCCCAGCCTCAGAAGAAACCCGTCCCGGGTTTCACTCCGAGTTGCTTGGTGTCATAAACAATTTAGGATACTTCCTACGGAAAACGTCCTCACGTTCCCAAGTGAACTCCGGTCCATGCCGGGAGTTCCAACGAACCTTAACAATCGGAATACAGCTATTCTTCAGCCTCTTAATCGCACGATCCATAATCTCAATCGATTCCTCAACAAAATTCAATTTCTCATCAATACGAATATCTCTTAAGGGCACAACTATGTTTTCCTCCGAAAGACATTTCTTAAGGTTACTAACATGAAACACATTGTGTACACTACTCAGTTCCGATGGTAGCTCCAGGCGGTATGCTACCTGTCCGATTCTTTCCAGGATTGGAAAGGGACCAATATCTCGGGGATTGAGTTTTCCACGCTTTCCAAAACGAATCACTCCTTTCCAAGGAGAAACTTTCAACATAACACGATCTCCAACCTGAAATTCTAAAGGTTTCCGCCTCTTATCGGCATAACTCTTTTGTCTATCACGAGCGGTTTGTAACTGGTTTCTAATCTGTACTATCTTCTTAGTGGTTTCTAGGACAAGTTCGGGACCTGTAAGTTGACTCTCGCCAACTTCAGCCCAACAAATAGGAGAACGACATTTTCGACCATACAGTGCCTCAAATGGGGCGGCCTTAATACTAGAGAGATAACTATTGTTGTAAGAGAATTCGGCCAAAGGGAGGTGTCTCTCCCAGCCTTTGCCGAAATCAATAACACATGCTCTAAGCATATCCTCTAAAGTCTGAATAGTTCTCTCGCTTTGACCATCGGTCTGTGGATAGTAAGCAGTACTCATTTCTAAATTCGTTCCTAAAGCTGTCTGTAAAGACTTCCAAAAGTGGGATGTAAAACGACTATCCCTATCAGAAATAATAGATATCGATACTCCATGACGCGATACTATCTCCTTAAGATACAATCGAGCAAGCTTATCAAGGCTATCGGTTTCACTAATAGCTAAGAAGTGAGCAGACTTAGTTAAACGATCAACTATTACCTAGATAGCGTCATTGCCGCTAACTGTTCTCGGTAATTTAGTGATAAAGTCCATGGTTATTCGCTCCCATTTCCATTCTGGAAGTTCGGGTTGAACTAAAAGTCCTGATAGTTTCTGATGTTCGGCCTTAACTTTAGAACAAGTCAGGCACCTACTAACATACTGAGCTATCTCGGCTTTCATATTGGGCCACCAATAAAGTTTCTTAAGATCCTGATACATCTTATCGGCTCCGGGATGAATAGAGTATTTTGATTTATGCGACTCGTGCATAATCAACTCACGGATTCCACCATGAAATGGTATCCAGCTTCTGTCTCTGAAGCATAATGTTCCATCGGAACGCTTCAAGAAGCCGTTTTCACTTTCTACCATTCCATGAAGATTCTCATAAGGACGGTTCTCTTTCGTCAATGCCTCTACTTGGGCGGCTAAAATCTGGGATGGTAAGGGCGAAACAATGGTCATTCCTAAAGATCTAACGAGTAGGGGTGGAATGTCCTCCTTACGACTAAGGGAATCAGCCACAACATTAGCCTTACCAGGATGATAACGAATCTCACAGTCATAATCACTAAGCAATTCTAACCAACGACGCTGTCTCATGTTCAGTTCCTTCTGATCTAAGATATGCTTCAAACTCTTATGGTCGGTAAATACTACACACTTGGTTCCATACAATTAATGTCTCCAGATCCTAAGAGCAAACACTACAGCACCTAACTCAAGGTCATGGGTGGTGTAGTTTTTCTCATGCTTCTTAAGTTTTCGGGATGCATAAGCAATCACCTTCTCACATTGCATCAAAACAACACCTAAGCCTTTATGCGAAGTGTCGCAGTACACGACAAAGTCTTCACTTCCTTCAGGCAAAGCTAGGATGGGCGCACTACACAACTTCCCTTTCAGAAGTTGGAATGCTTCTTCTTCCTTTTCTCCCCATTCATACTTAACATCCTTCTGGGTTATTTTGGTCAGTGGTTTAGCTATCTTGGAAAATCCCTCAATGAATCTCCAATAATCTAAACCTGGATTTCTAATGGGTTCTTAGGAGCTGCCCATTCCTTAATGGCCTTAATCTTAGCTGGGTCAACATGAACACCTCGAATGTCTATCACATGACCTAAGAATTGCACAGACGGAATCCAAAACTCACACTTAGAGAATTTGGCATACAGTTTCTCCTCTCTTAGCAATCCTAAAATGAGCCTCAAATGCTCTTCGTGCTCCTCACTACTCTTAGAGTATATCAAGATGTCGTCTATGAATACTATCACAAACTTATCTAGGTACGGCTTACACACTCGGTTCATGAGATCCATAAAAACCGCTGGTGCGTTGGTTAAGCCAAACGACATCACTTGGAATTCATAGTGTCCATAACGAGTCCTAAACGCAGTCTTAGGGATATCCTCTTCTCGAACTCTAAGCTGGTGGTAACCAGATCGTAAATCGATCTTAGAAACATACTAGCTCCTTGGAGCTGGTCGAATAGGTCATCTATTCTAGGTAACGGATATTGGTTTTTCACGGTCAACTTATTCAATTCCCTATAGTCGATACACATCCGAAACGATCCATCCTTCTTCTTCACAAACAACACTGGTGCTCCCCACGGCGATGAACTTGGTCGAATGAATCCCTTCTCTGACAATTCATCCAACTGTTTAGACAGTTCCTCCAATTATCTTGGAGCAAGTCGATAAGGTGCCCGGGCTACGGGTGCCGCACCGGGTATCAACTCTATTTGGAATTCCACTTGTCGAACAGGTGGAATCCCTGACAGATCGTCGGGAAACGCATCCGGAAATTCTCTAACGACGGGTACATCGTTGAGGTTTCTTTCACTCTTCTCCGCACTTTTCTTTTCAGAAATTCGAGCCAAGAAAAGATAACCTCCTCTATCGATGTACTTCTGGGCCTTAATACAAGAGATGATGCTCAACCGGGAAGGACTTCCACAGTCGCTCCGATCTCCTTATATGCTCAGAACCTTTCCGCCATACGGTAAACCAACAACTTTCTCATCACAGATGATGTGTGCACCGTTCTTCGATAACCAATCCATTCCGATAATGACGTCAAAACTTCCTAAGGTAACTGGCAACAGATCTATACTAAACGGGCGGTCTAGGGAACTCAAGGTACAACCTCGTACTATGGTGTATATCTTCTCTCTATTCGCATTCGCTAATTCCACATCGTAACTAAACCCTAGAGGTGTTTGGGAGATTCCTAGTAATGGCATAAAGTTGGTGGATACGAAACTCATATCCGCACCAGTATCAAACAATATGGAAGCATAACGATTATTGAGAAGGAACGTACCCGTAACTACGTTAGGGTCCTCACCAGCTTCCTTCCCAATAGCGTAAACACGCGCTGTTCCCATGTCTCTCTGCTGATTCCTAACACCATTGTTTCCCTGGTTTTCCACAACCTCAGGCTTCACAGGGTTTAAGCCATTACCTCCTACACCTCGGTTAGCAAATCCTCCTACATTACCAGGATTTCCTCTCATCCACGGCTCTCGGCACTCATTCTTAAAGTGTCCCTTCTTTCCCCATCCAAAACAGGTGACAGTGGCCTTCCAGTCCGCTCCTAGTGCAGTTTGAGCTGCAGCAAGTGGACGAGACCTACAGTATTTGGCTATGTGTCCTACCTTAGAGCACTTCCTACACACAATCGGACACGGTCCATGGTGGTGTCGGTTACAACGACCACACACAGGTTTACTACCTTCGTAACCTTTCTTATCTCCATTTCCTATGGCGAACACTCTGGCTGTTTCTTGCCGTTTGTTGCCATTCCCTTTTACAAATTCATTCCTATTCCTCTTATCATTCCTATCACTCTTACCCTTATCTCCTAATTCTAACACACAAGAGTCCATCAGACTCTGAGCCACAGTAATTGCCTCATGCAAATTGACTGGCTTTGCAGCGATGACATCATTTCGAGTAGCTAAAGGCAATCCATCAGTGTACCTTTCAATCTTAAGTTCTTCGGTACGAACCATCTCATGGAAAAGCAAGGATAACTCTTGAAAACGACGAGTGTAAGTCGCCATGTCAGTACCTTTAACCTTATGGTTCCAGAACTCACTTTCTAACTTCTTAACTTCATTCCTAGGACAGTAAGTCTTAATCAGGAGAGCCTTAAATTGAGTCCAAGACATACTATAAGCTACATCAATTCTTACTGCTCTGTGGTAGTTATTCCACCAGGTCAACGACCTCGTCCTTCAAGGTAAATGTTGCATACTTAACCTTACAATACTCATCACCGTTACTTACAGCAAACACAGATTCAGTTTTCTCTAACCACCTAGTTAGGTAAACTACTCCCTCAGTTCCTCCAAACTCAATGGGACCACAGAATCGGAACTCCTTATAGGTACAACCTCGAGTTCGATTCAGCACTGGGGTTCCACTAGAAGTGTTAGAAAGATTAGCCTCAGCTAGCAGTTCAGCGACACGCTGCGACACTAGCTGGTCAATGTGGGTTGGGTTCACAGGTGGAGGGTTTTGTGGAACAGGACCATTCTCAGCACGGTCATCTACATTCGGGTTCCCTACAGCTGGGTTATCAATGTTCGGGTTCTCAACATGTGGTGCAGTCGGGGTCGGACGACGACCGCGACGACCAGGGGCAACAACAGCAGCAGGAGCTGCTCGGTTGTTCCTAATTAAGTTTCGTCTTGTTGCCACCATTCTGGGGGCAAGAAGAACAGTTTCATAAGTTCACAATTCACGCTCTAAAATAGAGTTGGGTTCCAATGATCACTAAATAACGCTCAATATCATAATCAAGGTCAACAAGGACAACGCTATACCGAAGCGAAACAGTCAGATACCGCATCATAACTAAGGATGCATGTTCCAATAACCATAACTCATAGGTTTCACAAGTGGAAATACATGGAAGGATTCGAAGAAATAAAAAACGATCCTAACAACGATAACTATAAAAAACTAGGATGATCCTACATCTCGAACTAAGTACTACTTAAATTAGTTTCAAGATGGCACAAAACCATGAATCTAATACTGTCTAGCCACGTCTACGAGCACTCACTGATCTCCTAACATCGTCAACCTCTATCCACAAAGAGGCTAACTCAACACGTCGAGCATCGCGATCGCTCTTAAGCTCTACGACTTCTCTCTCCAACTCACCAATCCTACGCCAAATCGCTCTATCAGCATCAAGTATTGTCGCGAACCCTCTAAGCAGATCCCCAACCTGATCCTGGAGCTCCGACATACCATCATGCAAAACCCTAGTCCTCCTGACTACAGTACCCATATCAGCTCTAAGATCCTCAATACTAGCTCTAGACACTCCAACCAAATGCTCCGTCAACTGACTAAGTCTAGTACCCTGAGAGGTAATCCTCTCCCACATCAGACCCGTCTCACCATACTCCTCGGGTTCAGAAACAATCTCCAATGGTACCTCCGATCCTAACGGGCTACCTATATAAGGTAATTAAGGTGGTGAATCGATGTCTAAAGGATGTCTAGGGGACTCAGGCTCATGCAAAGGAGAACCTGGTCTAGGAGAATGTGCAGGACTCTGCAATGGAGGAGTACCCCCTTCTGGGATATTGATTGGTGCAAAACCGTCAAGTTTTCTCACGCAAGCTGACCACTTGTGAATGGCCAACTGTAAGAAACTTAAAACAGCTTAAGCACAAATGCAATGAAGATCTGGGGAGAATAGGGTTTCCCCGGGTCGTTATGTCCCAGCGAGCTATGCAATGGATCACCAAACGTATAGTGATCGAGAAATTTGAACAGGAAAAGGAATTGATTATTATAACTACAGAAAAAACAAACAAATTACAAGGGCTTAAATGCAAATTAAAGGAAATTAAAAAGATAAAAAATATTAAATAAACGCTATCACTATTTGCAAAATGATGTTTTTGATTTTATGTTTTTATAAAACTGAATTAAAAACTACGTTACGTACAAATGAAAATGGGAAACTTACACAATATTAATCCTAAAAATATGAAAATGATATTTTTACAAACCTAATGATAAAATAAAAGTTTTAGAGAAATAAAATTATTTTTATAACTATTTAATTAATTAAAAACTATTTTTAACTATTTAATATTAGCCTAAAATGCAAGAAAATAGGAAATAAAGCTAGAAAAATAAAATTATGATTTAGAAAAATCTAAAATAACAAAAGAGAATTTTCAAAACTATTTTTGTATTTTTATGATTATTTTTGTATTTTCTATGAATTAAAAACTATTAAAAACTACTTAATTTACTTAAAAATACCAATTTAACTAAGAAAAATCTGGAAAAATATTTTTTTGGCTTTTTATATTTATCTTAACTTAAGAAAAATGAAAAATTATTTTTTTGAAACTTTTCTTAATTATTTGTATTAAATGCTAATTAAAATGACTTAAAAACTAGTTAAAATGTAGAAAAATACCAAACTGATCTATAAAAATCTGAAAAATTCAAGATAAGCCTAAAATAATACTTAGAATCTAGGAAAAATATAAAAAACAGGGGTTGTGTACAAGAATATGGGACTGCAAAGCCAAGTGCTTATAAATAAGCACTTAAATTAAGCCAACAACCACAAAAAGCTACCAACTGTTTACAGAAACTCTAATATGCTAAAATAACCAGAATTCAACAAGTTACAACAAACTCAAACCTCTGAATAGCTGAATACACAGATTTGGCTTATTTGATTTTAAGTACAAAAACAGGTTTAGGGTGCTAAGTTGCAGCCTATGAATAAGCACTCAAATAAGCTAGAAGTCAAAAGCCAAGTATGGAGACCTCAACTAGACCTGGTTGGCTACTTACAAACCAAAGACCAGACTTTGGGAAGCTCTTATGAGCCTTGTGCAAGCCTGCACAAAACTGAGAAAAACTCAGTTTATGCTGAGCTTAATGAACAGGGCAATTAAGGCCTTATTGACAAGCAGTTTTAACACTTATAAAAATTTGATAAAATTCCACTAAAATGACAGTAAGAAAGCACACCAGCAGAAGTTTAAAAACTCAAAGTTTTACTTGGATTGGCTCAGAAATGAGCTCAAGAAAATTCCTTTCAGATGGGCTCAAAACTGATTTTTGTCCAATTTGACTTTTGATACAAATTTGAAAGTTTGACTTTGGTGAGATTTGAACTCAATTTGTTGACTGATCTAGGTGTATTATGATGAAATGAAGTTAAAACAAGCTATGTTTATGATATCTAAGCACAAGACCAGTTTATGCTTTTCCAAAATTGCCTTGAGATAAGACAGTGAGACAGATTTTATACCATGTTGACTTTCAGTGTTTGCAAGCACAAGTTCAAGACTTGAATGAGTGCAAATGGACTAAACAAACATGAACCAACAGAATTTAACCACTGCATAAACCTTTAGGATAGATTAAGCTATAAACCCAAACACCCTTGATAACACTGATTTGCAAGCAAAAACAAAACTAACTGCTGAACTAACCTAAGCAGACAATCAAACTGAATTTAACTACTATAATAACAACTAATCAAACAAATACAAACCAATATGAACCATACATGCAGATTATGCAATAACTATGGAAATTAACTTACAAGAGGTCCCAGCCACAATGGCTTGAAAATATTGAAACCAGAACTACTAGCCTATAAAAACCAACCCAACTGCTTCTAAATCAACCCATTTCCATGTCTGCTTCAACCATTTCCATTTCAGACCCATTTGTGCTCCATGTTGACTTTTGTTGACCATTATTCAAAGTTGCATGAAATTTAAATGTGAGTTTGTAAAAAGATATAACAAGCTTATTTGAGCTTGTTTTAGCTTAAAAATAAGTTAATATGAGATTGTGCATAAGAATTGGAGACTGAAAATTTCAACAGTTTCACAGAAATATGAAAATGTAACAATAACTTAAATTGAGACTTAAAAGGAGTTGCAATACATTTAAATACTCTAATTTGATACAACCAAACTGAAATTACAACTAGGAATTCATTTAAGACTTAAGACATTTAAAAACGAAATACATTTTAAAACTAAAACTAAGTGCTCTCCTTTTCTTGCTTCTTCTTCTTCCCTTTATACACAAAACATCTTCTCTCACCTTTCTGAACAAATCCCATCAATAATCAGGACCTTTGGATGAGTTGGAATGATCTGGGCCATTGGATGCATTTTGGCGCCAAAACTGGTTTTGATAACTTAGACAGGGAAAAGGGTGCATTTAATGCATTTGGCTGTTAGGTGAGGAGGGGGGAACAAAACATGGAGTAGGGGGACAAAGTGTGGAGTTAGAGGTGGTGTTGTGTTGGTGGCTGGTTTTGCAGAAAAAGGAGGGAAAAAGAGGACGAAGGGGGCGTTTGTCAGGCGGATGTTTTATTTTAAACCAGGTCGGGTAAAAGGGTGGACTGGGTTGGGGTGTTGGATTGGGCTTGGGCTGGGTTTGTATAATAACAAGGGTCCGTTTGGTTGTTTATTATCACAAGGACCATTCATGTAAATTATGCAAACTTGAGGGCTGAAATTGCCAATCTTCCAAAGTTATTTCAAGGGTCACTTCTGCCAGGTTTCAATAGTACAAGGATCATAAAAGATATTTTCAAAATTCCAAGGATTATTTTTTTGCCAAATTTGAAACTTGAAGGACCAAACTTGTAATTTCTCAAAACTTTTGGACTTTTCACCAAAGGACTAAATATGACAATTTTATGATTCAAAAAGGACCTTTGGTGACTTTTCTTTTAAAATAAGTGCCTAGGGACTGATTTTGCCATTTTTTGAAAGTTGGGGGACTGAAACTGCCAATTATGCAAACTTAGCTCATTTTTCATCTGATTTTAAACATTTTGCATCTGAAACATATAAAATGCACTTTTGAGATATTTTCAGTATTTTGATGCATTTCTGAGCATTTTTAAATGTTTTGCAGTTCAGATTTAACCAAAAATGATGAGTATTTACACACTCATCAGATATCCTCACCATCCTCCTCCTGAGGATCCTCATCCTCATCTACATACTAATCCTCAATCTCATCCTCCTCCTCGACTTCATGCTCCTCCTCACCCTCATCTATAGGGGAAGAGTCCCTGAGTCGGAGTCTTTGTGCAGGTAAGTCCTGAGGTGGTACACTAGGAGATCTAGGCCTCCTAAGACATGATGATACTGGTAAACCGATAGGTGATGATGGTGGTCGCACAGACATGCGGGCAGTGCTATAAGCAAGCCTAGGAGTCTGTGCTCTTGCTAAAACCTGATGTAAAGTGAGCTGCCTAGACGAGCTAGGGTGATCTGTTGATGAACTAGAGTGACAAGCGATCTCATAAGGATCACCCTGCGCAACCGTCATGAGAGTCAATGCTGGCGAACTAGCTACAACAAGAACTTCCTCATACACATCAATATTATCTTTGGTGAGCTGATTACCAATTATGGTTTTTCCACTGCCTTTACCACAAGCCATAAACTTGCGGGCTAGCCAACTCTTCACTAATTAAAGATATGGTGAGCTGAATACCATACAATTTTGGGCAAATTGCAAGCCGTCAACGGATTTGAGATATCTTTACCAAGAGCCGTTTGCTCCTGGATTAGCCAATCCTTTAGTTTATTAGACATGGCGGACTGATAACCAAATGAGTAAGTGCAAAACACTTACTCAAAAAAAAATTTTTGGCCAAAAACGGGGGAATTAGGCGGTATAATTACATGATAAAATTCGTGAGAATTCCCCCCACACTTAGAAATGAATATTGCCCTCAATATTCAAAGTACCGGCGGTTATGCCGAAACAAAGAACGTAAAAGGGAAATACTATGGCCATTATTTAGAAAGATTTTTTTTTTTTTTTTTTTTTTTTATTTTTTTTTTTTTTTGAGAAGCTTATATACACAACATGTGGGGCAACCCCCCCATGTTCGGGTGGTAGAAAGATAGAAAGAAGTCAGAAATATGGGTGAAAACCCATATGGCATGCTACTGTTTTTGATTCCCGAGTCGCTAGCTTGACTCGACCCCGAATTAATTTGTTCATGGGGAAAGTAACGTGGAAAACCAATCTCGATCGGACTTTCGTTCACAATGTTGATAAACATATGAACATCAGAAAGTTCCACACCGACGAGATACAACCGCGGTATTGTTAATAGTAGAAACTATAAGGGATGATACCGGGGTCAAAGATGGTGTCCTCATTCCCGAAAGAGAAAAGGGAAAGAGCAACCACACCATCTGTGAAGAATGGAATAAAGACGTACATGAGAATGCAAGTCCATTCCTCAACAGAAAGAAGCAAATCACCATTTTTAACATTTTTAAGTTTAAACTTGAAGCTTATATGGTGATTGTAAATAAGATGTCGGGAGGGAGGGTGGGAAACGGTTCTTCAATCAACAGATTTTCCAGAAAAAGGATGTCTCCCTCCGGATCAAAGTAAGTATTATCAATTCCCGTTGGAATTGACTCATCACTAAGAAATGCATCGACTTCATTCCAAAAGTTGTCATCTTCCTCATTCGGAGTGAGAGAAGGGATGGAAGAGTCGGGAATAAGACTAGAAGATGATGGATCATTTTTAGCAATTCATCAATGGAAAGAATGTCTCCCATTGGATCACAAATATCATCATCCAATTCAGATGAAACTGAAGAGAGTTTGGTTTCATCAACAGAGTTAACAAACTCGATGCGACAAACTGATTCCGGAGGTGGGACAAGTGGTGTGCTCTTAGAGCTAGCAGTTTCCACCACTTCCGATGAAATCTCCGATTCTAGATCATCATCATCATCAAGAACACTCTTGACTTCCCTGGTACAGCTTTCAAACCATTTGTTTGAACCAGGGTTGATTTTCAAAGCTTTTAGCTCAGCACGTTTTTGGTAATTCCTCTTAACCGTGAAATTTGAGAGTGTTGCATTGAATCTTTCAGATCTTTGATCAATTGTGGCAACACTCTGTTTGGACAGAGGTTTGGAGTTCTGGTTGATATTCAATGTGAGCTCTTCATTTTCAACCCGTATGGTCAACTCTTCAGCAAACACATCAATCAGAGCACGACTCGTTCTCAAGAAAGCTCTCCCTAAGATGAGGGGAACTCTAGGATCTGCATCGAAGTCTACTACAACAAAGTCAGTAGGAAAGTGAAACTTTGCCACTTTCATCACGACATCCTCGGCTATCCCAAGTGGACGAGTTATGGTACGGTCCGCTAGCTCGAGTGTCATACAAGTGGATGAAAGTTTAGGAAGAGACAGTTTCTTCCATACTGAGAGTGGCATGAGGTTAATGCTAGCGCCAAGATCGGCCAAGGCGGAGCATTGAACCATCCCCAAGAAATCACACGGGATTAGAAATCTGCCAGGGTCTTCAAGCTTTTTGGGGAGCTTCTTGAGAAGGACCGCTGAGCATTGCTCATTTAGCGGAGTTTTAGCCATCTCAGATAACTTATCTTTGTTGGTTAGTAAGCCTTTAAGCGTGGATGCAAATTTAGGCATTAGAACGAGAGCATCAACGAAGCTTATATCAAAGTGTAGCTCATTGAAGATTTGGAAAAAATTTTCCATTTGCTCTTTGTTTTTGTCTTTGAGCTTCTCATCATTCATTCTTGATGGGTAAGGAAGCTGACTAGACTTTTGAGCCAGGATGGAAGTATTTTCGGCTCGAATTTTTCTTCGGAACCGGGTTCCGGACTTAAAGCATGGACTACCGAAGGTGGGACGTGTGCTTGGTACCGTGGGCTTGAGAATTGCACCTTGTCCGTTGTTTCCTTGGTAACTTGACTCAATGCTACAGGAGGAGGGGGCATTGGAGTCGAAGGTCCATTGTGCGTCTTACCACTACGAGTGGTGACGGCTTTCAACTCGGCATTGGGATTAGGAATTGTATTGCTTGGGAGTCCTACAGAAGATGACGAAGCTTTGTTCATATTCATGTTCATGAAACTGCTCATCATATTCTTCAACTCATTTGTCTGCCGAGACAATGTGGTATCAATTTCCTTTCTTAGCTCAACTCTCATGTTATTGATCTGAGTTTGCATTGAACGTATGCTTGACTCAGTAATTTTCATGAAGTCATTTGGCATGGGAGCTTGAGGAGGTTGTTGATAACTTTGATGATTAGGAGCTTGATATGGTTGGTTGAAATTGTTCCGGTTTTGATTGAAATTTTGAGAGTTATTGAAATTTTGTCCTTGATTCGGAACAAAGCGATTTTGATTGCCATGGTTTTGCACAGGAGGAAAACCGGGTGGTTTCATACCGCTAGGTACACGGTAGTGAGGATCAGCCTGTGGTCGGTATTGATTGTGGTTTACCGAAGCTACGGGAGCTTGGTAAAAGGAAGCATCGGTTGCTTGACAATCATAATACGCGTGTGGACCACTACAAGTTTCACACACCTTGTTTACGGCTTTGACTGGTTCTGGCTTATGAATTTCGCTTTTGATCTCCTTAACATCCTTAATCATACAACGGATGGCATCCGTTAGAGCGGCTATCGGAGCTGCTAACTCAGAAGAGTTATTGGATGAAGAAGTAGGAGTGTTAGGAGTATTGACTTTGTTGTGAGAAATAGGAACTTTTGATTTTTGCTCGCAAATCTCAATCACATCTTTAGGCTTACGATTCAAGATATTGCCACCTGCGGCTGCATTCAAAGAATCTTGATCGTTACCATTCAACCCATTATAAAAGATATTAACTTGTTGAAGCTCCGTGAATTCATGATGGGGCATTTCTGAGGAGATCTTTGAATCTCTCCCATGCCTCTCCAAAGTTTTCATCGAAATTTTGACGAAATCCAGAAATTTCATTTTTAAGATTTGTCGTCTTTGATGGAGGAATGAAATAATTGACAAACTTTTGAACAAGATCCTCCCAAGTTTCGATGGATCGAGGGGGTTCTTTTTCCAGCCAAATTCGGGCTGTCCCCTCAAGAGAGAATGGAAAAAGCATCAACTTGATTACTTTTTGTGGCACATCTTTGAAATTGATCGTTGCGGTCAACTTGTTAAACCAACGGATGTGTGCATACGGGTCTTCTCGATCAAACCCGCGGAATTGATTCGTAGACACAAGTTGGATTAAATGTGTCTTCAATTCAAAGTGCTCAGAATTGATTACTGGTAAAACGATGGCATATCCATAACCCTCGGTGGGTGCTTGGAGCATTTCCGCCATAGTTCGTTCGTCTGCCATATTGTTGCTTGAAATAGTACGAATCTCGGGTTCGACTATTTGGGCAGCACGTCTACGAGAACGTCTTCTAGGAATTTCTGCTAGATCACGCAAAGGACTCAATGATCTAGAAGAACGAGTGCGCATGCACTAGAGTTAACTCTAAAAGACCTCAGAGTTAAGGAAAGGAATTATGAAATTGGTGAAAATGGGGTAAGAAGAATCTTTTTAGGTTTTCTGGTTTTGACAAGTGTATATAACAACAAAATCAATTAAAACAAAATCGAGGCAAAACAACAGTGAACTTAAACCAATAATCACAAGATGAATGGCTTCTTTGAAAAAGGTACACCAATCACAAGGACACAAAGGCAAGTTTTAATCTTTGGTTCGGGAACTTATTATGGTCGTACCCCCAGTTAGGTAGTACACTGCCTTGGTTTGCGGTGGTAATCTTTTATGTTGTTATTTATTAAAGAAAACGACAAATCTTTTTGTATTTTTATCTTTGATACATATATAGAAACAAAAGAAAAATATTTTTGTGTTTTATACGTTTTTGGATATTTTTGGGTTTTTGGATTTTTTATAAGAAAATATATATATAGATAGAGATGGATGATATGAAAAAAGAGTGAGTATTCAAACTACTAATCTGCTAAACGGAAGATAATCAGCACAGCTCCCCGGCAGCGGCGCCAAAAATTTGATTGGTGCAAAACCGTCAAGTTTTCTCACGCAAGCTGACCACTTGTGAATGGCCAACTGTAAGAAACTTAAAACAGCTTAAGCACAAATGCAATGAAGATCTGGGGAGAATAGGGTTTCCCCGGGTCGTTATGTCCCAGCGAGCTATGCAATGGATCACCAAACGTATAGTGATCGAGAAATTTGAACAGGAAAAGGAATTGATTATTATAACTACAGAAAAAACAAACAAATTACAAGGGCTTAAATGCAAATTAAAGGAAATTAAAAAGATAAAAAATATTAAATAAACGCTATCACTATTTGCAAAATGATGTTTTTGATTTTATGTTTTTATAAAACTGAATTAAAAACTACGTTACGTACAAATGAAAATGGGAAACTTACACAATATTAATCCTCAAAATATGAAAATGATATTTTTACAAACCTAATGATAAAAGAAAAGTTTTAGAGAAAGAAAATTATTTTTATAACTATTTAATTAATTAAAAACTATTTTTAACTATTTAATATTAGCCTAAAATGCAAGAAAATAGGAAATAAAGCTAGAAAAATAAAATTATGATTTAGAAAAATCTAAAATAACAAAATAGAATTTCCAAAACTATTTTTGTATTTTTATGATTATTTTTGTATTTTCTATGAATTAAAAACTATTAAAAACTACTTAATTTACTTAAAAATACCAATTTAACTAAGAAAAATCTGGAAAAATATTTTTTTGGCTTTTTATATTTATCTTAACTTAATAAAAATGAAAAATTATTTTTTTGAAACTTTTCTTAATTATTTGTATTAAATGCTAATTAAAATGACTTAAAAACTAGTTAAAATGTAGAAAAATACCAAAATGACCTATAAAAATCTGAAAAATTCAAGATAAGCCTAAAATAATACTTAGAATCTAGGAAAAATATAAAAAACAGGGGTTGTGTACAAGAATATGGGACTGCAAAGCCAAGTGCTTATAAATAAGCACTTAAATTAAGCCAACAACCACAAAAAGCTACCAACTGTTTACAGAAACTCTAATATGCTAAAATAACCAGAATTCAACAAGTTACAACAAACTCAAACCTCTGAATAGCTGAATACACAGATTTGGCTTATTTGATTTTAAGTACAAAAACAGGTTTAGGGTGCTAAGTTGCAGCCTATGAATAAGCACTCAAATAAGCTAGAAGTCAAAAGCCAAGTATGGAGACCTCAACTAGACCTGGTTGGCTACTTACAAACCAAAGACCAGACTTTGGGAAGCTCTTATGAGCCTTGTGCAAGCCTGCACAAAACTGAGAAAAACTCAGTTTATGCTGAGCTTAATGAACAGGGCAATTAAGGCCTTATTGACAAGCAGTTTTAACACTTATAAAAATTTGATAAAATTCCACTAAAATGACAGTAAGAAAGCACACCAGCAGAAGTTTAAAAACTCAAAGTTTTACTTGGATTGGCTCAGAAATGAGCTCAAGAAAATTCCTTTCAGATGGGCTCAAAACTGATTTTTGTCCAATTTGACTTTTGATACAAATTTGAAAGTTTGACTTTGGTGAGATTTGAACTCAATTTGTTGACTGATCTAGGTGTATTATGATGAAATGAAGTTAAAACAAGCTATGTTTATGATATCTAAGCACAAGACCAGTTTATGCTTTTCCAAAATTGCAACAGATAAGACAGTGAGACAAATTTTATACCATGTTGACTTTCAGTGTTTGCAAGCACAAGTTCAAGACTTGAATGAGTGCAAATGGACTAAACAAACATGAACCAACAGAATTTAACCACTGCATAAACCTTTAGGATAGATTAAGCTATAAACCCAAACACCCTTGATAACACTGATTTGCAAGCAAAAACAAAACTAACTGCTGAACTAACCTAAGCAGACAATCAAGCTGAATTTAACTACTATAATAACAACTAATCAAACAAATACAAACCAATCTGAACCATACATGCATATTATGCAATAACTATGGAAATTAACTTACAAGAGGTCCCAGCCACAATGGCTTGAAAATATTGAAACCAGAACTACTAGCCTATAAAAACCAACCCAACTGCTTCTAAATCAACCCATTTCCATGTCTGCTTCAACCATTTCCATTTCAGACCCATTTGTGCTCCATGTTGACTTTTGTTGACCAGTATTCAAAGTTGCATGAAATTTAAATGTGAGTTTGTAAAAAGATATAACAAGCTTATTTGAGCTTGTTTTAGCTTAAAAATAAGTTAATAGGAGATTGTGCATAAGAATTGGAGACTGAAAATTTCAACAGTTTCACAGAAATATGAAAATGTAACAATAACTTAAATTGAGACTTAAAAGGAGTTGCAATACATTTAAATACTCTAATTTGATACAACCAAACTGAAATTACAACTAGGAATTCATTTAAGACTTAAGACATTTAAAAACGAAATACATTTTAAAACTAAAACTAAGTGCTCTCCTTTTCTTGCTTCTTCTTCTTCCCTTTATACACAAAACATCTTCTCTCACCTTTCTGAACAAATCCCATCAATAATCAGGACCTTTGGATGAGTTGGAATGATCTGGGCCATTGGATGCATTTTGGCGCCAAAACTGGTTTTGATAACTTAGACAGGGAAAAGGGTGCATTTAATGCATTTGGCTGTTAGGTGAGGAGGGGGGAACAAAACATGGAGTAGGGGGACAAAGTGTGGAGTTAGAGGTGGTGTTGTGTTGGTGGCTGGTTTTGCAGAAAAAGGAGGGAAAAAGAGGACGAATGGGGCGTTTGTCAGGCGGATGTTTTATTTTAAACCGGGTCGGGTAAAAGGGTGGACTGGGTTGGGGTGTTGGATTGGGCTTGGGCTGGGTTTGTATAATAACAAGGGTCCGTTTGGTTGTTTATTATCACAAGGACCATTCATGTAAATTATGCAAACTTGAGGGCTGAAATTGCCAATCTTCCAAAGTTATTTCAAGGGTCACTTCTGCCAGGTTTCAATAGTACAAGGATCATAAAAGATATTTTCAAAATTCCAAGGACCATTTTTTTGCCAAATTTGAAACTTGAAGGACCAAACTTGTAATTTCTCAAAACTTTTGGACTTTTCACCAAAGGACTAAATATGACAATTTTATGATTCAAAAAGGACCTTTGGTGACTTTTCTTTTAAAATAAGTGCTTAGGGACTGATTTTGCCATTTTTTGAAAGTTGGGGGACTGAAACTGCCAATTATGCAAACTTAGATCATTTTTCATCTGATTTTAAACATTTTGCATCTGAAACATATAAAATGCACTTTTGAGATATTTTCAGTATTTTGATGCATTTCTGAGCATTTTTAAATGTTTTGCAGTTCAGATTTAACCAAAAATGATGAGTATTTACACACTCATCAGATATCCTCACCATCCTCCTCCTGAGGATCCTCATCCTCATCTACATACTAATCCTCAATCTCATCCTCCTCCTCGACTTCATGCTCCTCCTCACCCTCATCTATAGGGGAAGAGTCCCTGAGTCGGAGTCTCTGTGCAGGTAAGTCCTGAGGTGGTACACTAGGAGATCTAGGCCTCCTAAGACATGATGATACTGGTAAACCGATAGGTGATGATGGTGGTCGCACAGACATGCGGGCAGTGCTATAAGCAAGCCTAGGAGTCTGTGATCTTGCTAAAACCTGATGTAAAGTGAGCTGCCTAGACGAGCTAGGGTGATCTGTTGATGAACTAGAGTGACAGGCGATCTCATAAGGATCACCCTGCGCAACCGTCATGAGAGTCAATGCTGGCGAACTAGCTACAACAAGAACTTCCTCATACACATCATAAGCTAGTGAAGGCATAGTCTGTGACAACGGCATAGGGTAGGTATAAGTGTTCGAAACAACTAGTTTTAATAAGCGCAACATCTTAACCAAAACACATATCACATAATGTAAGCTTTAAAAGTGTAGGTACCGCATTACTCAAAAAATGCCTTTAAATAACACACATAAGTTCCGTTCTATGACATAATCGCATATCAAAGCAATCGAGTTCAAATTCGAAAATCGTAATATACCGTTTACTCAAATCAATTTCCGTAATATTTCGATAATCACATCTCATTTTCCCAAAACCAATAATCATATCTCATTTCCAAAACCAATAATCATATCTCATTTCCAAAACCAATAATCATATCTCATTTCCAAAACCAACAATCATATCTCGTTTCCAAAACCAATAATCATATCTCGTTTCCAAAATGTTTAGGAATACCCCTAAACATATCCAAATCATAACTCAAATCTCTAAATCATAACGTTTTCATAATCAGTTCACAATATCCTCTAACATATCATCTCACAATTCAAATCGCATTTCATACCATAATCAAATAAGAAGCTTCGGCTTGGCAAGCGGGCGTGCGTCGATCGAGGATCAATTTTTTTTCTTCTTAAAAGCGGTTATAGTTTAGGGTTTATAAAATACCTAGTTCTCTATAACCTTGAGCTTTGATACCAATCTGTAACACCCCCAAATCTCGGTACAGCGGAAGACTTAATCAAGTTTTCGGGGCGTTACTTTTTGGATTGGTATCGCACACAAGTAAAATAAAAGATAACCATTTAACCATTTAAAACCAATCCCAAATCACATATTCAAACATAGGTCCCCATTGTTTATCAGAGTCAGAAAATGATCCTTGAACCACGCCTCCATGCCAAGCTTCCACACATCAAGTAATCCAAACATCTCTCAAATACCTGAGAAATCATGCTAAAAGGTCAGCTTACGCTGGTGAGTTCATAGGTTTTAGTTCAACAAAATCGTAGTGGACCAGTAAGAGTTGATTTGCTATGCATGACCTAGATAGGTAAATACCGTTTCACACACTGATCCTACCTGGATCTCTAATCACATAATCACTTACTCGGGCCCCTGCGACTCTAGTCCAGCACTGTCGTGGCAACCTCTAGAACAGTTGCCAACCCCGGGATAGGTCATGATAGAAGTCTATTCTTAGTTAGGCACAGTAGAACCTAGACTAAGGCAACAACTATCGCACATCTATCTACTCAGTCAGCATATAAGCAAATCCAAACAGTTTTAACGGTCCAAAAACAGTAGCATGATTCTCACCCCAAAATAGTTCAAAACGTAGTTAAAACGTATATAAAAGTGGGGCTATAAAACTCACCTCAAGCAATCAACGCACAAATATCACTAGTAGAAGATAACAGAAATCACAGCACAGCAACTATCGACTCGGCACAACCTATTAATGTAGGCCAACTTAATATACATATTCCTCAAAATCAACGTTATCTATCCCAATATATTCAATTCCTTTATTTCCAAAAATGTCTCATTTCACCATTAATCCTAGTGTTTGGTATCCTCATGTGTGGGTGTATCGACTCAATATGATGCCATGAATGCACTCAACAACCAATATATTTCGCTTCGCAACCCAATATGCAACTTCATGCAACAGAATATGCGACTCAATTCAACACAATAAGTGATCCATTTCACACAATATGTGACTCAATGCGACACAATGAGACGTCTAAGCGATAAGCTCCATAGTCCAATAAGTTTCGGAATAAACAGTAGACCTTATCGAATTCATCAACTCGATAAACTCATTCATTTATTCGTGTTGCTTATTATCCCATAAATCAATCGTATCCTAAAGAGTCATAAGGATAAGTCGCCCATTAATAAGGTTACCCATCGTACCTAGCGGGCTCTTATTAGATTCGTCAACCTAATAAGTCCGCTACCCACGTGGATCAACAATATTAACGTTAGGTTATCCGCAACCCATGCACACATAACGCAAATAAATAATTACTTATCCAACATTAAATGTCCACAATTGACATTTATTGATAAACGTGTACTCTAAATTTTAATTATTTATTTATTACAAAACCTCTCCAATTTAGTCGTTAGTTTCATTTAAAACTAGTAAATAACAAGATAAATCTTGTTATTGATATTTTTGGTACAAAAGCCCATTATTATTTACCTTTCATAGTTTTATCATCCTTTTCATATATAATATATATTTCGTCAAATCCCATTATAAATCTCATAACGTTATTCGTTTCGAGTCCACAAGCACGAGTCATAACTTTTTGGCTTTTAATCAATCAATTGTCCAAATTATACTAAAGTCCATGTTACGGCTTTGTCGGAGTCAACTATTGACTAAAAAGTCAAAGTGACGCCAACGTAGCTCAAAGTCACAATATATATATCAAGTCCATAATTAAAAGTCATAACGTCGCAATTCAATCCCAAACTAACTCAAAACAATCTCGCCAACCAATCAATCAACCAATTATACTCGAAACCAATGTTATGACCCTAATGGTCATGACACGGTCGCGGTCAAGACCACGTGAACCAAACAATCTTCTAAAAGCTTTTCGGCTCCACGCGTCTCATCCAAACCTCACCTAAACCAATCAATAAGCTACCAAATTGACCCGACTCAACCCATGACCAATCATAGGCCACGTACACCATCAACCAAGACCCATATGTGGGCTTCGTGGCTCGTACGTCCCATATCACACAACCAAATCAATACTACAACACTCAAATCAAATCATTCAAGCTCCAAACACTATCTAAACACAAAACCCATCAACTATTCTTAATCAAAAACTTGCAACTAAACCCTAAAATGCAAAACTCATCAAATTAATGCACCACACATGTACCAAAAATTAATTACTTTTTCCTTTAAACACTAATTAGCTTTAATTTCAAGTTCCACCAAAAAGCCCCAAAATTAGAAATTAGGTCGAAACCCTAATTCCCAATTCGTGGGTTTATATTGCTTAAACAAGCTCAAAACATATTCTAAATACCTTCTCTAATCACCAATTGCAAAAGCCCTTTGAAATATTTAGAAACCCTAAAAGTATGAATCTTAATTCTTGAATTTGGAGGTGTTAATGAAGTCCAAATTGAGTGTATGATATATGGTTGGAAAGAGGAGAAAGAGATCTATCTTTTGGTGGTGGAGGTGTGATGACACTCGCCGGAATCCGGCGGTGGTGGCCGGAAAAAGTGGCGGCCAAGTGGTGGTGGTGGTGAATTAGGGTTTTTAGAGAGATGTTAGAGAGAGAAAGGTGTTGTATGTGTTTTTCTAGAGAGAGAAATGAATGTGTCAAGTGAGGTAGTAATGAGGTATATATACATGGGAGGGGAGGACCTCAAAATAAATAAAAGATGGGGAGGGGGTGGCCGGCCTAGAGGTTTTTGAGGGGCCGTGGTCGCCATTTTTTGTAACTTTCCCGTTTACCCATTCCCGAGCTCATAAATTGTCCCCCGAGTGTCCCACTACATTTATTTAACTTCCCAACATCGTTACTCACGTTTTTCCACAAGTTTTGACTATTTATTTGTCAATTTTCGAGTTACGTTCTAAAAGTTACAATAACTCTTGTTTTAGGCTTTTCTAGTGCCGAATCGAATAGTGCCTACCAAATAGAGTTAAAACGCATCCGATAACTCATTTAATAATGAAATAAATTGTAAAAACCAATCTACGATATAAAATCAAGTCACGGTTTATAAAATAGTGTTAAAGGCAATTCTCAGTTTAATTTAACGTAATGCGATTACCTAAAATAGACTACCTAAATTGCCAGTTGTCACAATTTCCATCTTGTTATATTTCATATACACCTGAGAGATGTGAGTATCCAAACACCCCATGTGAGGTGCTAGTATATAATTTCCGTGCTTGTTATGACTTTTGTAGGGCTTATATGTATTGTGGATTGTTCTAAACCAATGCTTCATGACCCCTAACTTATAAATTAATTAGCTAAAAGCACATTTGCTTGAGGACAAGCAAATACCAATTGTAGGAATATTTGATAAGGTTTTAAAACGTACGTTTTTAAGGGGTCGTTTAAGCCCTTATTTGATCACTTTTGTATCCGTTATTACTTAATATCGTTCCTTTTCACTTTTTAGGTATCTTGAAGGGAAAATGTTGGAATAACACTTATTCAGACGAAAAGGCGCGAATATACGAAGAAAATGGCCAAAGTCATGGATCGAGACACTCAGGCTGCTGAAACTGAAGTGGACGGCGTCAGTTGTTATCTGCAACGCCGTCAGACCACTTTTGTGACGGCTCAGTAGCCAAATTGCTTATTTAGAAGTGACGGCTTCAGGTTTTAAAAGAGTAGGTCGTCGCAACTCAGACGGCCTAGATTTGATCCAGACAACGTCAGAAACTAAAGGGGACGGCGTCACAAGCATAAGGTGATGCCGTCGCAAGACTAACGTGGCCAAGACAAAACCCTAATGACAGCGACCCTACGACATCACAAATCAAAGGGTGACGCCGTCGCATATGTAATCTTATATATAGAATCCGAATTTTTTAGTTTTCAGTGTGTAGTCTTTTGGAGTAAAAACCTAAACCGAACCAAGGTTGTCTTGTACAGTATTTTAGGGTTCCATACCCTATCTTACATCAAGATAAGTGTTTTACTTCATTAATTCAATTATGTCTTCAATTACTTGTGTGTATGCTTGCATGTTTCCCATGTCCGGCTAATTTACTTGTGTGTTTTCTTAGGGAATATGAAATTTAATTATTGAATATTGATTGGTTTTCTCTTATCTTAATTGTTAATGATCTAGTATTGCGATAGGTCATCCGCTGTGTAGTTAATGCTTGATTAATCTTTGTGAACCTTAGCTTATAATACCTAGAGTCATTGTAGGCTAAAACATCCGAAGAGTACCTTAGAGTTAAGTTTATAAATCCTTGAGATTTTGTAGGCGATAACCTTTGGTAGTTTCAAAGAGTTAGGGATAAACGCGTACCCTACGACCTTAGACACACAACGCGATTAAGAATAAGAACGTGACAATTCAACCATCAATAGGAAATAATTAAGGAGTAATAAAACCTAAGTAAACACATCTTTAAATCATCATACGAGCACACAATAATTAGACATAGACTACATACACCTTAGTTTAGATAATTAGATAAGTAGAAGTAATCGGTAGAAATACCAACCCCCAAATCCAAACCTCAAGATTCGTACCTTTCCATTTTCTAAAAAACATAAAAAGATAAAAAATAATCTTCCTCAACCCCAACCTTAGCATAGTAACTTCTCACTAGCATTCCTATTCCCCTATAGAACGATATCAATTCCTGTCGCTTACCCTAATACTACACTACAACGATTAGGTTCACTGCCTAGGGTGTTGAAAAACTTGTTCGAAGAAAAGGAAGTTCCTTTGACCCCGAACGACGCGTGTAGCATTATCAGTCAGTGGAGAGGAATTCAACCAAACTCCTGTTTCGTAGGCCATGCATGAAACCTGAGATGCGTTGGTCTTCGTGCAAGCCCATTATCTGTAACGTGTCATCGGTATATCTGGTAATGAAAGCCCTGGTGCTCTCGTTTTCCTTCTGCTTGATGTTGTGCACTGTTAGGTGCATTCTTGTGAACTTTTTCTATTGACTAAAATGTGATCTGAACTTGGCCTTGAGATCATCCAAATTCACAATGCTACCTGGTTTTTGCCCGTTCCACCATATACGAGCATAGTCTCGTAGGGTATATGTAAACATGTGGCAAGCAACGGGCATGACCCACTTCTGCATTCAGATAGCCCCTTCGAACAGGTGTAAAAAGTTATCCGAGTCCCCCTTTCCTTCATAAGTACCAATATGTGTGGGCATTTTCAACCCATCAGGCAAAGGGTAGTCTTCTATCCATCTTACGAAGGGTGTTGTGGAACCCATGGGCTCCGAATAAAGGCAGTTATAAGGTGGCATGTAGGTAGGCGCAGCATTGTACGGGTTATGATTTGGAGGCATTCCAACAGGGTTTTGGTTAACATATTAAGGGTAAGCAGTAGGTATATAAGGTGGGTGACTTCTGACAAGGTACGAAGGGTATACCATAGGTTGCCTGTAGGGCTTGCTTTCGTATGGTTGGGTAATACTAGGGTTGCTAGCCTGCCCATTAGGTGGGGGATAGACCCCTTGAGGGTAAGATTGAGCCTGAAAAGGAGGGTACATATCATGTGGAGGAAGATTTCCTCCCCCATTCATTTGAGATGGATTGCCTTCTACGCCGGAAGCGTGAGAAGGCTGCAACGGAACCCCTGCCTTATTTCTCCCCAGATGGGCCGCCAATAGTAGTGGCAAGTTAACCTCCGTAGTCTCCCTTCGATGACTCCTTCAATTGGAGCCTTCCATTGTCCCTTCCTTTCTCGTCGGAGCCCTCTCCGGAACATCTTCAAAACCAACCGACCTTCCACTCGGCCTTCGACTGCTCGGAGACCCGATCCTCAGCACTGAGCGTGTAGCCCCAGGAGCCAAGGGCCTAGCCTCCATTTACAAGTCTTCGTCATATTCATCGCTTGAGTATTCCAACTCCCTTCGCATCTCCACATGCCGAGCTTGCCTCCTTCGAGCCCTCAGTAAAGATTCTAGTGCTTCGATGTTAGCTTCGACAAACGCTGGACTGATTACCGGTTCAGGGTTATCCGAGGTTGAAGCATGGTTGTTGGGAGTTATTTCAGGGCGAGATTGTGTGGTAAAGGTGGATGCGGTTATATTGGGAAGGTTGTTAGGATCATTGACTGGGATTGGTGTCAAGGTCGAGAAACCCGGAGGGGGTATATCTTCTCTTCCTTCATTCATGCCGTAAAACTAGTAAGCGTGATTGACTGGGTGTAAGTTTGGAATAAAGAGACCAATAGTAGCGGGTCCCACGGATGGTGCCACTGATTGTACAATAATTCGTACGACCAGGCCTTCGATGGTGATCGAAGGGTATGAGGGGTGATATGCTTGCGCCAAACTTGTAGCCAATCTGCAATAAGAAATAGTAGACACTTCGTTAAGTGATTGAGCAGGGATTGGGCCCTGCGAACCACCTCCGGCATGAGAGTAAGTATGTGATATGTGTTGTAAATAATATGGAGTATGTGAAATACTGTGTTGAGTGAACATACCATTGAAATGACTCGTCCAACCTATTTATAGGTGAAGGAATAAGCTTGGAGAGTGTTGGCACAAGTTTCGGAGATCATGGGGGGCGTCCCCTGATTTGTGGTAACCGCTAGGGCTTCATCCCCACTATCTCTGCCTTGGCGGGGAAGCTAAGGAAATAGTGGGAACGTAGGGGAAGACCAAGTCAAGGTTCTCCTTTGTCTTGGTGCCTTCAAGAGAAGACTTCGAAGGGCATAGGCCTTCGGTTGCCGAATTCCCAACTGGTAACCATATCAATGATGAATGGTTTTACGCCACCAGTGACTTATGAAGAAAGACTTGGGTCTTCGTAATGCAAATTCAACTAAGGCCGAAGGGGGGTCCTTCGACCTGATCAGAGGGGGAAGGAACCAAAAATTTGGTTCCTTGCAATCCGTGGGTGATCTGATTCTAAAGATCCCATCATCATTAGAACACAATTATTGCAGATCTTTGTCACTTCACTCCATCCCTCTTGTATGGATTGACTTGGGTGATATGACTAGCATTAAACTCACTTCAAAATCATTAGGAACCTCATCTCTTCTATGGTTTAACATCAAATCAAACACATTTTTCCATAATTATCCATTCCTATAAATTAAGAGCTTTTACCATGATCATCCTCACACCTTCTCAAATCTTCTCATCTACTAGAAAAAACTTGATCCAAAATGACTAAGTCTTCACCATCAACAAAGCCTTGCAAAAGAACCGCTAGAATAAGCGTAAGACCTTGTTGCTTTGTCAACAAAAGCTCTTCTTCCGAGTCCTCTCCATTAACCATCTCATCTCCCATAAAAGATGAGACCACTCTCACTTTGGCTACTCCTAAACCACATCCACAATCACCTATCATTGTCACTACTCTACCACCAACAAAGACTTCTATCACTAGTTCACCGCCACCGGCTCCTATCTAAACATCAAAATCACCATCACCTCCAAAATCTCCAATACTCATCCCATTAGAGTTGTTCTCTAATCTACCTACATCTCCAAATCCATTTTTAGAAAACTTGGAAGACTTGC
>OU343225.1:14019702-14037810 GCA_910596185.1 Chrysanthemum makinoi | reverse complement strand
CTATATGATCAATATGTGATACAAAGTGAAACTGATATTGTACCAAGTGATGCATCTTCTGCAGTCAATAATGACTATGTTTTTTATGAATACACTGCACGTGCCCCTGATGATTCTATTATCTCTGAACTGAATGCCTATAAGGAACAAGTAGCCATATATGAACAACGTGCTAAGTTTGACCTGACTACCCGTGAGCAGGAAATGGATGACCAAATGCGTACGATTATCAGAAAAAGTAATTTTAGGGAAGAAATATTAAAACAAGAGCTAGATTTCTTAAAAGATAAGCTAAATAAAACTGTTAAGCAAAAGCAAGAACTTCAAGAAAATGTTAAAGTGCTTAAACAGGAACTTAACGCTAAGGAATCAAAAATTTTAACTGATTTTTCCAACCTAAAAACTTTGAAAAACAAACTTGAAAATAAGTTGTACATACAAGGGAATACCATTCAGACTGCTCACATGATCACTAAGCATAGAGTTCTAAGTGACAAACATAGTGTTGCACTAGTTGATGAACCAAATCCTGAGGCTTGTAAGAAAGCTAGAGAAGCTCAAAAGGTAATCTATGATGGTAATGAAATCCTTAAGCCTAGACAGAAACCTAGTTGCGCTGAGTGCACTGAGGAAGATAAGCAATTAGAAGAAGTCACTAGAAAGAAATTGGATGAAAAACTTAAGAGCCCCTCGTGCATAAAAGAGAACATCAGTTTTAAAACACCAAACTATGCTAAAGAAAATTGGATTGCCTTTAACAAGTTTAGACCTCAAACACAGCTGACCCCTGAACAAGTGTTCTGGAAAAAGGATATGGACAAGCAAAAAGCTGATGATTTTATTGAACAGAATCCCCCCTGTAGGAGAATGCTTCCAGCCACTGTGTATCCCCCCAATACACCCATGCATTTAGTGCCCAGAACTCTTCCCACACAAAGCAAAACCTTAGTCAGCCTATATGTAGTATATCAATTGTTTGGTGACTTTGAAAAAACTTGTAAGAAGAGTATCACACCAACTGAGATTACAGAAGGGAAAAGGGTTTTGAGCAAACAAAAGAATGCTATTTGACTGAAGTCATGCCTTTCTTTAAGCAACTAAAAGGACAATTTGAGTCTTTACAAAAAGCCATTGACACTGAAGTGAAAGACATGAAAAAAATGTTTAATGAAATGGAAATTGAGGTTAGTGATTATGAGCGAGAATTAAAATATAATGAAATTGAGAGGAAGAATCTGCATACCTTGAATGAGAATTTAATTTATGAATGTATTGCTTAAGATGTGTTTTACACTGCTACGAATTGTTCTATTAATGCTTCTCAATTTCATGAATTATCTGTTGCTCTGAAAGTCTCCCAGGATCGTGTCATTGAGCTTGAAAAAACGAATTCTAAACTGCATGAGAAAATTGAACAGGATGATCATGATAACTTGGTGAAACATTTTTCTAAATTGGAAGTTGAATATCTTGCTTTGCAATTAAAACATCAACATCTCAAAGAAAATGTTAAAACCTCAAATATCAAGACATCCTTGGATGCTCCTGAATTTGATGCAATTTTTGAAATAAGCAAACGTGATGAACAAATTCGAGCTCATTGTAACACGATCAGAAAATTGAAAGCCCAAATCTCACAATTGAAGGGCGAAAGGAATAATGTGAATGGCTCCCAAATGCATCCACCTCTGGATTCTCTGTTTTCTCAAACTTTTCATCTTCAAAACATCGTTAACGTTTTACAACAAGAAAATGAAAGTTTTCTAGAAGAAAATGAAAAGATCAAACGACACTTTAAAGAGTTATATGATTCAATGAAAGTCACTCATGATAAGAACAACGAAAAAATAACTTCTTTACAAAAAGAAATTAAGAATCTGAAGAGTCAGGTAAAAGGGAAAAAGCCACTTGTTTTTTATGAGAATGTTGTTTCAATGACATCTGCAGGTTCTAAGTATGCTGTGACGGTAAAGTATATTCCTCCGCATCTTAGAAATAATGAACTTGTGTTTCATGATTACTTTTATCATCTTAAGGATAGTCTAGAATGCCTTCGTGAGATTGTAGAAGAAAATAGCATAAATAAACCACTTGATAGTGAAGTTAGGTATGCTTGCTTATATGCCAAACGATCTCAAGAGTTTTTAGAATGCTTAAGAGCAACATGCCCAAGATCCTTTTGTAAGAATGATAAAGTTATTATGCCTTGCTCTATGCCCAGTGTTAAGAAAGTGAACTGTAATGTGCCTTCAAGTAGTTCAGATCCCAGCACTTCTAAACCTGAAATACAAAAAGTAGCAAAACCAACTAATGTTCCCATTCCCTCTACAGGAGTAAAAAGTCACACCAAAGCGAGCAGGTCAAAGCCTCAAGGCAACACAAAGAATGATAGGACCTTGCAAGCTAGGAATGTTCAGTGGAAGAAAGTAGAAGATCACCTTAGGAAGAATGAAACTATGTTGAATAAAACGAATCGTTTTGATTCTAGTGTTAGCTCTAAGCATGCTGTAATTAATGCGAATTCTGCTACTTTTGGCAAAACATGTAATGATGATTGCTTGGTTTCTGTTACTAATCATGTATGTGGTGTGAATGATTTCATTAATGCTGTTAAATCCCCTGTTAAAATTGTTAGTGCTAACAAACAGGTTAAGAAGGCTAGAAAGCAATGGTGGAAGAAGGTTAGAAAACATTGGAAACCCACAGGAAGAAAATTTAGTAATGTAGGTTATCATTGGATACCTACTGGCCGCAAATTTAATCTTAATGAGTTGTACCCTAAATTATCTAGGTCAATGCACATTAGGAAATGGATGCCTACTGGTAGAACTATTCCTTTAAGAAGTGAACATACTTTGAACAGGTCTAATGCGTACACTAGCACTGCATCTATCCCTAATGATTCCATTGTTCCTACTTCTGATGTGGGTGGTCCAATTACAATTACTAACCAAGTGGAACCCATTCTTGCATGGGGATCCCAGCTTTCCAGTCATCCATTCTTGTCTGTGTTCAACTGTAGGTCGTTCAAATCGTTCTGTGGTACTTGGACTCAGGCTGTTCCTAACATATGACTGGAGACCGGTCGTGGCTCGTGAACTTCGTGAGTAAATTCATCGGGACTGTTAGATTCGGAAATGATCACTTTGGAGCTATTTTGGGTTATGGAGATTATGTTGTTCGAAATAGTGTGATCTCCAGGGTATACTATGTCGAAGGTCTTGGTCATAATTTGTTTTATGTTGGTCAATTCTGTGACTCAGATCTAGAGGTAGCCTTTAGAAAACATACATGCTTCGTTAGAGAATTGGAAGGTGTAGAACTTTTGAAAGGAACACGTGGAACCTACTTGTACACCATATATATCGAAGTCATGATGAAGTCCTCTCCAATTTTCTTACTCTCAAAGGCTTCTAAAACAAAGTCATGGTTATGGCATCGTCGCCTCAATCACTTGAACTTCGGTACCATAAATGATCTTTCTAGAAAGGACTTAGTAAGAGGCTTACCCAGACTAAAGTATGAAAAGGATCATCTTTGTTCAGCATGCCAATTGGGAAAAAGCAAGAAGTATGCCCACAAACCCAAACCTACAAACTCAGTTATGGAAGTTCTTCATACTATTCATATGGATTTGTGTGGACCCATAAGGGTGCAGACAATTAATGGGAAGAAATATGTGTTAGTCGTTGTTGATGACTACTCTCAATTCACTTGGGTTAAGTTCTTGAGGACAAAGGATGAAACTCCAGATGTCATCATTAAACTTATCAAACAGCTGTAGGTTTGACTTAACAAGACTGTTAGAATCATCCGAACAGACAATGGAACTGAGTTTCTTAATAAAGAACTTAGTCAGTTTTATGAAAGTGTTGGAATCAGTCATCAAAGAAGTGTTCCACGAACTCCTAAACAGAACGGTGTAGTTGAAAGACGAAATCGAACTCTTGTGGAAGCCGTAAGAACTATGCTGATTTACTCAAAGGTTCCAATGTTTCTCTGAGGTGAAGCCATTGCTACTGCTTGCTACACCCAAAATCGATCCCTAATCCACAAAACTCATGGAAAAACTCCATACGAACTTGTCCACAATCGAAAACCTGATCTCTCCTTCCTTCGTGTGTTTGGTGTTTTGTGTTATCCAACTAATGATGGTCAAGATTTAGGTAAACTGAAAGCTAAGGCGGACATTGGAGTGTTTGTAGGTTATGCACCAAGCAGAAAAGGCTACCGAATCTACAACAAAAGAACCCGAAATATCATGGAAACAATTCACGTTACGTTCAATGAGCTGACCGGGCAAATGGCTCCAGGAAAATCAAGTTCTGGACCCGCTTCTCAACATTCTTTAAGTTGTCCCATTAGTTCCTCCCTTGTACAGAATCCCTCATCTGCAGTTCCATATGTACCCCCTTCTGAAGAAGATTTGAAGAAATTGTTTGATACAATGTTTGATGAATATTTTGAATCTCATGACAACATCCGCTCTACTACTTCATCAGAGGCAGCTCATAATCCGGCTAACACAGTCAATCCATCCATCTCTGTGTCTTTATCTCACGAAGCGCCTACTGTAGATCATTCTTCATCATCCTCAAGTCTTCAATCTTCAAGCGTACATAATGGTAATGTTATTGCAGCCACAGATGAAGAAAACCCTTTTGCCACTCCAGAAGATGCACCATTTGAAAACATTTTTACCCCTGATCCATCGTCTGAACTATCCTCATCAGGGGAAAACAACTCAGCTACATCAATTCTTCAACCACAACCACACGAGCATTTCAGAAAATGGACACGCGATCATCTGCTAGATAATATCATAGGGAATCTCTCTTGTCCGGTATCCACCCGTAAACAGCTTGCAACAGATGCCTTATGGTGCTTCTTCAATTCCATACTGTCAAAAGTCGAACCAAAAGATGTCAAAACCGCAATGTTTGAGGACAGTTGGTTCAATGCAATGCAAGAAGAAATTCATGAGTTTGACCGACTTGACGTTTGGGAATTGGTACCAGCTCCTGCGTGTGCTACGATCATTGCTCTCAAATGGATCTTTAAAGTGAAACTTGATGAGCACGAGGATGTATTAAAGAACATGGCAAGACTAGTTGCAAAAGGATATCGTCAAGAGGAGGGTATTGACTTTGAGGAATCATTTGCTCCTGTTGCACGTATCGAGGCGATCAGAATCTTCTTGGCTAATGCTACTAGCAAGAACATGGTAGTTTATCAAATGGATGTAAAGACTGCTTTTCTTAATGGAGATCTGAAAGAAATCGTGTAAGTCAGCCAACCTGAAGGTTTTGTGGATCCAAATCGTCCTACTCATGTCTATCGCTTAAAGAAGGCTCTTTATGGTCTGAAACAAGCTCCAAGGGCATGGTATGATACACTGTCAAAGTTTCTCTTATCTACTGGATTCAGCAAAGGAGCAGTGGATCCCACATTGTTCACCAGAAAGTCAGACCATGGAGGGTGTCAAGATACACGTCGAAGCACATAAGGTGGTGCTCAATTCTTGGGAGAAAGACTTGTAAGCTGGTCTTCTAAGAAACAAATGAGTACGTCGATATCCTCTATAGAGGCTGAATACATCGCCATGTCATCTTGTTGTGCTCAAATCCTATGGATGAGATCCCAACTATCTGACTATGGCTTTGACTTCAACAAAATTCCTCTGTATTGTGATAACAAAAGTGTCATTGCTCTCTCCTGCAACAATGTTCAACATTCAAGAGCAAAGCACATCGACATTCGACATCATTTTATCCGGGAACAAGTGGAAAAAGGTGTGATAGAACTTTACTTTGTGAGAACTGAATATCAGCTGGCAGACATCTTCACTAAAGCACTACCTCGAGAACGGTTTGAGTTTATTCTTCCCCGTCTTGGACTCAAGAGTCTTCAACCTGAGACACTCAAACGCCTTCAAGAGGAAGAGGAGGAGTAAAGGTATCTCTTCAACTATTCAATGTACAGATTTTCATAAAATCAAAATACAAAATTATAAAACCAACAAAAAAGAAAATAGAAAAATATAAAACTTTCAAAAATCCATAAAAATTTGAAAATCTGAAAAAATTTCAAAAAATATTGTCATTTTTGTCATGTTTTTTTTTATTCGATAACATCTACGGACTTTGTGTTGTCATTCAAAGAGTGACACGGGTCTTTAGATGATGTTCGAATGTACCTAAACTGTTTAAAAAAAATGAGATGGAGAAAAATGGTGGCTTACTGTTATTTCAAACAGTAACATGTGTTTAAAAAGAAAGAACAGAGCCATGCTTAAATCTAATTTTTAAAATCTCATGCTCTGATTCTATAAACCAAATGTTTGTCGTCAAAAGGACAAATGTTTCCTTCACAAATATTTTTCCTTCTAAATATTCTTCTGAAAAATATTTGTCATCTAAAGAAAACAAAATTGCTTTGAAAATAACTTAGACTATATTTTTGAAAATCATCTGGGCTTATTCTTTGACAAAATCTCTAACTCTCAATCAACAACTTATTTCATTGATTGAGGGGGAGAATGATTTCATTAACAAAAAAAGTTATTTTTCAATCAATTGGCACGTACTCAAGCAAGGTCTAACTTTGGATAATCAAAATGAACAATGTTCTTTATCGAATGAATCTAGACCAAGGCTAATGTCATGTTTTCATAAGATAATTAAGCATGTTTAATCATTGGAGTTTAAAGTCTCAGATTTGATCCTTATCGGTTAAATCTTTTAATAAGCAAGTCACAATTCTCCTCAAAAGCTTTCAAAACAATTTAAATCAATAGAGATCACAAATCTCAAATGATTTGAAAATTGTGATCGGGGGAGAATTTGTGATTTAAATTGGATTTAAACTGATAACTCATTAAATGGTTGTGAAAAGTGTTTAACAAGGCGTCCCTCCTACATATGTCAAACGATTTCAAATTTTCCATGCATATGTTAAGGGGGAGCATCTTTTTTAAACCATAAGGGGTTAAAACAAGAATGATTTGTCTTAAAGTGTAAGCTCCATCTAATATGTGCTAAACTCTTTTCGAATCTCGAAGCACATATTGAGGGGGAGCATTTTAAAAGGAAAATAAACTTTCAAGGTACAAATATTCATATGTTTCAACATAAAGTACATTGATTGATTTTCTAACGATTTCCGTATGGCAATATGATCGTGAAAGTACTTCTAAGAACTCTTTCTTCTTTGTGCAAAACAATTTCAAAATAGTATGCACATGTTGAGGGGGAGCAATTCTTTTGAAAACCATATCCTTTCTCAAAATATCTTTAACTAAGTATGAAAAATACTAATTTTGATCGGGAAAGTGATGTTGATATCTTTTAGAAATTGTTGATCAAAGAATCGAATCTTTCATTCTTAAATCTGAGATTTTCAAGTCCTCTTGCCTCCATGTGCTAAAACCATTTCAAATATATGATGCACATGTTGAGAGGGAGCTTTTTCTAAAAATATCAAAAACAATTCAGGTACAAAATGTTTTGATTCATTCGATTTTCAAATCAATCAGTACAATGTGGTAAAATTGGAAGAAGAACAAAATGTTTTCAAATTTTACCACATTGTACCTGAATTTTACCACAATTCGACCTGAAAACATTGATTTGAAAACATTTGAAAACATTTTGTACAAAATCGAATGAATCAAAACATTGAAAACATTTTGTACCTGAATTGTACCACATTGTGGTCGAATCAATTCAGGTACAATTTTACCACAATTCAGGTACAATTCAAGTACCTCAATTCAGGTACAATGTGGTAAAATCCAGGTACTTGAATTGTACCTGAATTGTGGTAAAATTGAAAACCATTTCAAATATTTTCAAATCAATTCAGGTACAATGTGGTAAAATTCGATTTTCAAATCAATTCAGGTACAAAATGTTTTCAATCAATTCAGGTACAATGTGGTAAAATTGGACCAATGGGGCGATTCAAAATTATGAATCAATCCTGGTTCAGGTAATGAATTGACGGATACCTTTGAAAAACCAGTCGTTGTGCACAAAAATTATTTTCTATGGCACATCGACTGTGTATCACATTTTCAAATATCAAAAGGTGTTTATGATTGAAAATTGATTTCTCATATAAAACCTTCGTTGTATTGCAAAAACTCTTTCTGATAAGCAATACACGATTGTTTTTCAAATCATTTTTAATCAATCAGTAAATCTCAATTTGCTGGTTCACTCACTCCGTGTTGTCTTCTTTGAGACGTTCTGGTTTGAGAACGGCTAGAGCAGCTGCGAAACCCTGTCAAGGAGATTCTTCGGAATTCTACCTGATCACAGGCAGTACTTGTACTGATAAACGGGGAACCGTAGGCCGTGTACCTCAATTCAACGAAAGTGATCAAAGACACTTTCGTGCACTTTTATTGCTAACTGTTGTATGCAGGAACACCCCGACGATTGCAGTTGTTCACAATTGAGGAGTCAATCCATAGCCGAATGCTCACACATCACATTCACATCTAAAGAAATCATGATAAAAGCTACAACAACTCTGATATTTTCACTCCATGCTTCTGCTACGCTGCTGCAAATATCATGAATCAACAAAAGCTTCCGCAACTATGATGAGAAGATATCATGATCCAAAATGTGAGAATGTCAGTCCAAATGTCACAACATCACATGATGGTAACACTACAAAGGAAGAGCCAGAGATTTATGGTGGCGGATGATCTCAAAGCTGGCTCAACACATATCAACACGTGGATCATTTAAAGACCTCCACTTGAGTTAACACAACATGCGGAATATGAAGAATCAAAGACTACGAGCTACAGAGCAAAGAACTTAATCAAGAATCCAAGAACAATCAAAATGTAATATCTGTTTGTATTCAATGTAAATTGAGGTGACCTCCCTTAGGGGGAGATTGTTAGGATTTAGAAAATCCATGAGTTAAATAGTCGGTCACCTCAAGTATATGTATTCGTTAGAAAGCTCGTAGTCGTAGTTAAGTTATGTTAATAAGTAGTTGAATAAGTAACACCGTGGAGGACGGACGGGTCTTTACCCACTGTATGCCTGATCCACAGTCCGTAGGAGGCGTATTTTGTAAGACACTATAAATACCCTCTACCTCCCAAGGTAGAGGGTTGGAGCTTCAATGTCATTTTTTTTTTGTTTCACATAGTTCCCAACTCTCTTCTCTTTCTCTCTCTAAAACTTTCTCTCTCTACACTCATCCATACGCTCCATATTTGTATGTGTTGACGTGTTTATGAAATCCAATAATTTACAATACATACACAGATTTTTCTCTCAAATCTATTTCTACCAACCACCACCATCTCCGGCAGCCACCACCGCCCTACTACTCTAATACCCACCAAACAACACCACCATCCTACTGCTCTTAACACCCACCAAAAACCACCACCACCCTACTGCTCTAACACCCACCAAACACCACCAATACATTGGAATATTTCTAAAAATAGTTTACGACTCATACGAAAGCGACACCTAAAATTTGTGTCCATATATTTTGGGTTATCACCAAAATAGTCAACCATTAAACGTGCTTCAGCAATATCACGTTCACCTAGGATGTATCTATGGCGGTGTGAACTTTCGGCTTCTTGTTGTTGCAACAATTGCTCATACTCATATTGTTGCAGTATCATCTCCAGCTCGATCTGTAGTGTGTTGATAGAAAATTTGTTATAATGTGTTAGTATTTATAGTCTGAATTTTAGGTTTATTAAAAGAAAAAAAAAATCAAAGTTTAGACGTTATATAACGTTCACTGACAAAAAGCTTCCTTTTTACCTTCGTCATCTGCACGAGACGCGCACGGACGGTGAGAAGTGGCGAGGGCACTTGGTGTGGCGGCGAAGGGATGGCGAGAAGTGGCGAAGGCCACGTAAGAGTGGCAAAGGGTTTCTCGTCACCAGGGACGGATTTGAGGGTGTGCGGGATGCTCAATCACACAGGGTCTTCAATTTCACAGGGGCACCATGATTATGGACACCTGTGAACATTTAATTCGAGTCTAGTCAAATTTTGACGCATATTTATCCTTAGAAGTGAGATAATTTGGCTCGTAAACAAAGTAAGATGAAAACCCATTTGTTATTAAGTGATTTTCAAAAGTAAGTACATACAGGGGTTTATGAGTCTTTTACAACGAAGAAGAAGACAACTTTCAATTATGTGCACTTTAAACCCTTTGGTGTATGGCTATTTGATACTTTGGTCTTAATACTTTGATTTTATTTCCAAACTAGTGTGTAAACGTTTACAAAGTTGACACTTACACCCCGAAGTTTGATAAAGACATAAAATCTCGTACATTTCTTAATTTAAAAACTGAAACAGTCTTATATTCTTACCTATTCTTAAAAAATTATCATTTGTGATCCAATAATAATATTGATGTGATATGTTTTGACGGTTTGTGTTTTGTTTGTGTGGTGTTTTTAAAAATTTAACTAAAACAATCTTTACTCCATTTATAAATTTTACATGTATCTGAAATTATTTCATTTTCAAGAAAGGCACTATTATAATGGTGGCACAGGGCCTTCAAAAACGATGGGACGGCCCTGCTCGTCACAATACTTATAGCTCTTATTTGCAAAGTTTTGCATATTTGGTGATTTTACATCTATCTATACATTCTATTATAATGGTCATAAGTCATTCATAGCGTCTTTACACATGCCAGTTATTGTCTAAGAAGTTTTGAAAGACGGTTCAATAAAATTAGTGTCATAAATTTGACATCAGCTATTGTTTCTAAGCTTATATATTGTCTATTTTTTAGCCTTATGACATTTATAGTTTTTTGCGCTTCTTAGTGTTTTCAAGCTCAAGGGTCGTGCTGTATAAATACTAGATATATGATGTTATAGGGTGATTGAAGTAACTATACTAGCTTCCATATGATTTTTCTGATACGGCACTTTTTATTCCATTCTTTGTATTAGTTAGAACTTGAGGCAAAAAAAAATCGCTGTTACCACACATGTTTAAAATACCTAGACCCGCCATTGGTAATACTCAAGGGTCGATAAGAACAATTTCTTTATTATTATTAAGTCTTAAGTAATACTACGTACGTATTAAAACTCTGTTTCCACAAGACATTATAATGTAACGGTTTGTCTAGAAAATTTGTATTTGTGCAAACCCACCCACGTTTGTTACGTACTACACTGGTTAAAGAAGGCCAATAACATTAAAATTAAAAGTTCATTTGTGTCAAAATAATTGCGTACATTAGTTGTACCACTTTCCCTTATGACATAAAACTTTTAGGTTTAAATAAGAGTTAAATTACTACTTCTTAATTACTTGTTGTGCAAGAAAGGCGAAATAAAAAAACTTCCTAACAGACAAAGGCCAAAACTACCTAACAGACAAAGGGCCTAAAATGTAAAAAAGCAAGCTTCAAATTTAAAACCCACACACACAAATACAACACAGACATGCAAACTCATCATCGTCTATTAGTTGATACTTAGTACTCATATCCAGATTATAACGACAAAACGGAACAAAACCATTTGATCATCTAAACCTACTACTCATAACCCATCTTAACAAAATTAACCATGACGTTGCACGTAGAAGATACAAATTTTGTTTCCGGAAAAGTTATTGTCGTCAGATTAATGATCATGTGTTAATCTGTGATAATTAGGTGAAATTTAGGGTTTCTTTTTCTTGATTATTTAAATTCAAATATATCCATTGCATGGTTTGTGATGTTCAAAATATCTCAATATATGGTTCTTGATTATTATATTAAAATAAACTGTTACTTGTCATTGTTGTTGTTAATTAACTGATATGATGCTAGCACTTAGTGTTAGAATTTTAATAAAAAGATCCATCTATGAGCTGAGGATTCTTTAAGTTTAAAGAGTAATTTTCATTTGGTTTTTTATGTTAATTGGAGCTTTAATTCTTAATGTTTCTTGATCATGATAAAATCTATTTGAAACTTTGTTACTATTTGTAAATTGTGATGATCTGGTGCGTTTTCTTCTTGTTGTTAATTTAAGAATTTTCTTGAATATTTTGTTAAGAATTTTCTTGTTCTCAATGTTTCTTGATCATGATAAAATTCAAAAATCTGCATGCAAAGCAACGGGTTAAACCCGACCCGAAAACCAATTAAGGGTTAAACACGAGAACCGGCCAAGTAAAATCGAAACCGAACCGAGAGCTAGATTTTAGGTAGTATAAGTTTAACGCAATGCCGAAATTGTCCATAATAAGTAATATATGGGCATTTTCATCGTTTATGAAAGGGGTGAGTTATCCACACCCTCCCATATGGAGGGTATCCAATCATTGGATGCATCATCTGTTTGTACGGTGTGCATTGCGGGTTGTACGGTTTGACCAAAACTTCTTGATGTGACAATATATGGAGGGTTTGTATAACATAGCCCTTTATGAAATTGTGTTGTAAGGTTCTAAAAGTTGATTTCTATAATAAAAAGGGTAATTTGAGTGATACTATCTGCTCCCCTCAACTACCTTTTGCAAATGTATCTCCACCAAATATGCTTTTTTTTCAATGGGTTTGTTTTAAAATAAAGGGTCATGGTAGTTGTGAACTTGTAATTAGTATTCCATCGAGGTCGAAGAATTTCCCGTTATCTTTGTCGTGGACTAGGCGACAAACAACAAAATTGCCATTCAATCGTTCGTTACATCTTCTTCTAGTTTAATAGTTAGATGGGACATTCTTTTTCTTTTGAACTTATCTCGCTTTCGATGAATGATATGTATGAATATCAGTTTATTTTTTATTTTTAATGAAGTGTAAGTTTGAAAGAAAAAGAAACAGCCCTAGTGATACACTATTACTATTCCAAAACAGAGGGCCAGGATCTATTTACATACATACTTAAGATCACGTCCCAAGAAATAAATAGATTTCTAGATACTTACATAAATAATGTACGTTCTACACTTTACATGGGACTAAAACACCTTTAATCTTAGCTTATTGAACCTTCATGGCTAATATAGAATTTTTCAGAAGAATCTTGAGCATTCTATTAAGTGATAGATTATTAGTTGGCCCAAACATGATCTGTGGGCTTAAGGTCCATTTGAGTTAAGTCTATGCTACTTTTGTACTTTATAATTCTAGAAAAATGTAAAAGTAATATGCTTGGCACGGTCAAATGCACACATTATAGGATTGTATTGTCATATATATTATAGGTTAACTTTTATCTTTGACAACATACTCTATCACATTTAGTGTTTAAAAGAAATTATCTTACTATCTTATAATCATTTAGACTTTTTGAAACATTTAAAGCCTTAACTCTTCAGCAATATAAGTATAAAATCTAAATGTACAACTAAATTAAACATAATTTTCAAACACTAAATACCTTAAAAACTTAATTTTAAGCAATACAAGTATTCATGCAATGTTTACAATTCATTGATACATAATTAATATACCTTCTTAAAGCATTCTTTTAATGATAAATATAAGTATTAAAATACATAATACAAGTCATGCAAGCGGCTAATTAATGATATTTTAAAAACTCCTTTCAATGAAAAATACATTTAAAAACACATTGTATAAACCAAGCAAGCTACTAAACACAAAAAGACAAACAAATAAAATAATACAAACTAATCAAAGTTTCACCAAACTTTTGTCATTACTAATAGTCCATAAATGAACAAACTAATCAGTAAAGCTATTGGTTAAAAACGTACATATGAAATAAATTATTAACAGAAAAAATTAAATTATATGGTACATGCATATACAGCCGCATTGCGCGGGGACCTTGTTGGTGTAAATAATAAGGTAAAGAAATATGTAGAATTTAAAAGTTTTGAAATATGAAAGGTTCAAACAAAAATTTAACATATATACCTTATATTCACTCATCTCGTAAATATATAATCATGCCTTTAAGTTAGATTTGAGTTCGATTTATAAATCCAAACTACTTGTTCGATCAAGATTTATTTAAGATACCGCCGTACGTATGTAGTTTGAGGTAAGCCGACTTCAAAGGATATACTATTATATATTTATGCAGTTGTCATTTACATATTAGTTTGTTCTAACATATGGTATGTGTCTATTCTCCACAAAGTGTTATACTTCTGTTAACCGGCCGGAGTAGATATTTGAAGAACATGATCATGCATGATTAGTATTTAAACACATTCGTTCAGTTCAAGTTTTAGTTATTGGATTAATGTGGCTGTGCCGAAAGTAGGCCAAAATAGGCTTGAGTCAGGTAAAATAAAAAGGAAAAAAACTATAAATTCATAACGTACTTTACAAAAAAACTCATTATACTCTATCTACTTCACTTTTGTCATAATAAATAACATCAACCGTTTTCATTTTATTCGGTTATTTTTCTGTCCGGTTTTATCCGTTTTGTAATCGTTCATTTTATCCGTTTTCATTTTAATATCCGGATCATAGGTAAAGAAAACGGATAAAAACCGTTTTGAATATGTGGATAATAAAAGGGTTTTATACCTTATATTTATCGTTTTTATCCGCATCGATTAAAATGAAAACGGATAAAAATTGACGATTTACGAAACGGATAAAAACGATATACTATTTAAATAACCATATAAATGACAAACGGTTATGTATTATGACAATGAAGTGAAGTAGTATTTAAACACATACAGCATAATGAGTTTTTTTTTAAAGTACGTTATGAATTTATAGCTTTTTTCCAAAAAAAAAACAATAAGAATATGGGATTGTATTAGGATCGGATTATTTACGATCCTTCGTGCGATCCTAGATTGATTGATCGTACTATGATCCTGCTCGTTTTTTATATGTGGGAACATAGAGTTGTACGTTTCTAGGATCAGGATCGGGATCTAGACAACATTGCCCCATAATCCTTGTTGTATGTAGAGTCGTAGAGACCAAAAGAGTGTATATTCTTTTCTCATTGGCAAGGTTTAGCATATTAGATTTTGCTTGGTGATTTTTACTTTTCTTTATTCTAAAGAAAAAGAGTTTGTTTGCTAACTTGGTAAAAGAATTTGTCTGTGAACATTATAGGTTTTCAGGTCTTTCCATAAAACAAGGATAATCCTTGTCTATAATGCAACGTTACATCTAAAAGAGTAATAAACAAACATACAATTGTTCTTGTTGATGTTCTTGTAGCTGATTATTAGATTATTACACTAATACATTTACGTTTAATTTTTAACCTGGTTCTATCGAACATATTTTTATGCTTACACCAAGGGATATATGACTCTTCTTCATGAGATGGGTTTATTGTGCTCTACATAGCATCATTACAACAACGCTACACATTTTTTGGAGCCTGTCTGCAATTTTACCTAACCGTGTACCTCCCTGCTAAAAAAATTGAATGTTAGGCATCAGGGCATTCATAGTGATCTGTTATTCCCTGATAGAATATTTACTTGCATTTTTTGTGCTGTGCATCGCATCAGTACAGCAATTCTACATATTAGATGTATATGCCCTCTGATATGTTATCAATCAATGTTCATGAGGTTATGTCCAATTGCAAGCACCAATCTATTGATGTTGTGATACCAAGGGCGGGCTAGTATGATCATTATTATTATAACACTGAATACATTCACCAGTTAATTATTGTTAACCCTGAAATTTACTTTTCTGTATGTGTTTAAAGGGAGTTTTATGCATAAATATTTCATTAGATATAATTTAAAATATTAGCGTATATCATGAAAATAGTAAGTTAATACATTTAATATAACCATTTGGGAAGTTGTAAGCTTTTGAAAACATGATAGGTAAACTTTTAACCCGTTTGATTTATAGCTAAAAAATATCCGTTTTGACCTGTATCAGTAAAACCATCCCCAATCGACTCCTTTTCCATATAATTTGATTAAGATTGCCACCTTTTTATGTATACTAAATAATATTAGGGGATATCTTGGCTACAATTTTTGTAGCCAATTGGCTACAATCCTTCATAAAAATTACACTAGCAATGATTCAGGGACCCACAGAAAAGAATCAGGACCCACAAAAATAATCAGGGACCCACATTTTTAGTACATAATTGTAGCCAATTGGCTACAATTAATTGTAGCTAATATATTCCCATAATATTATTAACATGTGATTGACTTTTTGAACCATTGTACTTGGGTTTTAGTCCTGATTGCCTTATGCTTATGGTCAAAACGCAAGGATCAAACATCAAAACTATAGACGTCTTAAACATTTCTCTCATGACATAGTGGCCGATTGCAATAGTAGTATAGTTCAACCTCAAATTTTAGCGGATAAATACATTTGTGAGTTGAGAAGATGTACACTTGCTCAAATAATAGAAACGGAACTACAGAAACGGTAAATTGGTTTGCAGATTAATTGGGCACAATGAAATCATATTACAGGCTAACTTTTTTTTCTGGCAACATAGTCTTACATACATAATTAATAATTTACCAAAACAAGGCAACTTTATCACATTCACATGTTTAAAAAAGAATTTTACCAAAATATCATAAGGCAAAGGCACCTCTGGCCGAACCAACCGTGTAGTCAAAGAATATAGAACCAAAATTCAACCGAATATAGTCGGTTCAGTTTCAGTTGGACCGGTTCAGTTCGGTTTTTTGTTCGATTCGGGATCCGTTTTGCTCAGCCCTATTCAAATGCACACATTATAGAAGTGTATTGTCACATAGAAGAAATTATATTATGAAAATAACAAGGTAAAGAAATATGTAGAATTTAAAAGTTTTGAAATATGTTCGAAACAAGAAGTTAACATATATACCTTATATTCACTCATCTCGTAAATATATAATCATGCCTTTAAGTTTGATTGGAGTTTGATTTATAAATCCAAACAACGTGTTCGATCCGGATTTATTTAAGATACGTACGTAGTTTGAGGTAAGACGACTTCAAACGATATACTATTATATATTTATGCAGTTGTCAATTGCATATTAATTTGTTCTAGCATATGGTATGTGTCTATTCTCTACAAATTTTTATACTTCTATTAACTGTAGTAGAGATTTTTGAAGAACATGATCGTGCATGATTAGTATTTAAAGACATACTAATAGAAATAAAGCAATACATTCATTAAGTTGTACGCCAAAATTGGCTTGAGTTAGGTAAGAAAAAACAATATGAACATGGGATTAGGATAGGATCATTTACGATCCTAGACTTATTCTGCTCGAACTAAGATCGTACTATGATCCTGTTCGTTTTTTTGTATGTGGGAACGTAGAATTGTATGATCCTAAGATCATGATCTGGATCTAGACAACCTTGACCCTAGTCCTTGCTGTATGTGGAGTTGTAGAGACCAAAATAGTATTGTATATATTCTTTTCTCATTCACAAGGTTTTGCATATTAGATTTTTCTTGGTGACTTTTACTTTACTTTATTCTAAAGAAAGAGATTGCTTGTTAACTTGGTATAAGAATTTGTTGAAATTGTTGGCGACCATTATAGGTCTTTAGAATAAAGAATGTAAAATCACAAGTAAAATATGCAAAACTTTGCAAATAAGAAAAGAACATATAGTGAAACTGAAGTACATCTGGTTTCTTTTGGTGATTTTGTTCAACTATTAATGCATTCATGAGCAAAGGAAGATGTATTTAATGTATGGTAAATTTGTTTATCTTTAAGTGGTTCTCATGGTGCTTTTTAAACTATAAGTTTTAGATTTTCAACACGAAACAACTCATTTTGACCTGCTATCATTAATATTTTGTAATGGCAAAAAAGCATGATCAACATAGCACTAAAAAGTAGACAAATAAACCATATAATCTGATTGAGGTAAACATGGCATAACACTCAAATGTTGTCTTCACTGTGTTGTCCTAGTCCGAGTATATTTAGAATGCTGGATTTCACCCCAAGAAGTTATGCTTGAGAAGCAAGCCTTGATCTCAACTGCTTTGGTTCAGCGCTAAAATCAGATGTAGTACTCAAGGCCCAACTAGTAGAATGTTGATATTGTATTATAATTAGTTCCGTAGTTTGTGGCTGAAGGTTAGGCATGTTACGGTTTTCATTGATACTTTCTACTTTTTAT